>CM019069.1:35359150-35856039 GCA_009667805.1 Leptobrachium leishanense | reverse complement strand
CAGTGTATATAAAATAGTGTGCCTATATTCTAGTGTGTGTATGTATACATATATTAAAGAGTGTGTAAATTCAGTGTTTGTATGTATAATAGTGAGTGTTGTGTGCGTGTGTGTACAAGAAGTACGTCGAGACTGTATATTCATTGTGTAAATTTCAATAAAATGGAGATGTTTTGAAACTTTTGACTGATAGTGTATATATTAGGGTTTGTTTATATTATTGTGTGTGTGTGTATATATATGCATATAATAGTGTGCTTATATATTTTATATAGTGTATGTACAGTTACAAGTATTTATAAAGCGCCAGCAAGTTCCATAGCGCTGTACAATGGGAGAGACAGAATAACAAATAAATACTTGTGTGCGCGCATATATATATATATATCTATAGCATAGTGCGGGTGTGTCGTGTGTTAATAGTGCATGGTGAGAACATTTAGTGTGAGTATATATATAACAGTGTGTGTGTATATATGTATTATAGTGCGTGTGTGCTAGAATTTCCTAGATTGCAGCGCCTGCAGTAAGTGTAAGTGGAGGAAAGCTGTTGTAGTGTCACCAGGCCTGGGTCCTGCCTCCCCCCCCCCCTTCATACCTCCTAATACGCAGACAGTAGCTTTGATTGACAAGTGGCCTTATCATGGGGGCACTAATTACGAACGCGGCAGACATTTGGCTTTCACCGCGGCAGTGGCGGTGTCATGATGTTGGCAGTGAGGAATCCGGCAGGGGATTTCTACAAATGGCAATAGAATACTTTTTACACACGCAACATTATTATTTTTTTTTTTTACAAAATTCTTTTAATTTTTCCCACTAATCTGAGTTTGCAGAACGCGGGCCTGTTTTTTTTTTTTTTTTTTCTTGCTGCGCACTTGCCCGGCTATTTTTAGTTGTGAGTACCGGAGGAGTTTCTCCGCGAACACGTAACTGGTAGTAATTTTTAGCTGCGAGATATAAAAGAATGCATGTCATCTCGTGTAAACTTCCTCCTCAGACTCCTCTATTTATAGATGTGTGCGCGCTGCTGATAAAATAACTATTTTCTCCGCCTGTTATTTTTAAAGCCGGCTTGGAGCCGGGCCTACAAATCTGGTGTAGAAACAATGCTGCGAGTAAGGAAGAAAAAAATAGTGTGCGTGGCTGTGATGTGTGTGTGAACCTGCGGCACAGCTGGATCCCTGCCTGGTCCAGATGTTCCTAATGGCTGTTCAGGCAAGGCTGGGCAGATGGCATATGGTAAGCAACATGTTTCCATATGGCCCAATTAGCCCCTCGCCCCTCACTGTATCAATCATATATGTTCTTTTTGGAAATTCATCGTGCGCTCGGATGAGTTCAGCCGCCACGTCTTATTATTATGATTGGAAATAACTCCATCCATCAGAGCCTTTTTATGGCTGCAGACAGTCTTCAATATTCTGCTTTATATTATTGTTATTAGTAATATCATTTCGTGTAATTCCTCGCCGGAAACTGTTGGCGCTAACAAGATTACAGACGAGGTGTGGAGTGCCCGACTCAAAACCTGGAGAAGGCTTAATATCACTCAACATAATGAATACGTTTATATAGCATATACATATATATTTTGTCAGGTCCGTCGCCAGCACCCCCCATTGGAGGTCCAGATTTGGGTCTATACCATCCCGATACCCAGTTCATCCCATAGTTCACCCAGTTTCCCTCTAGTCTCTTTGTATGTATTGTTCCTCTGTCTTTAACCTAAATTCTAGTGTATTCCTTGTCAGCTCCTCACATGTCTCGCCCCTGTGTCTAGTTCCCTTCCTTGTCTGCTCCTTTCATGTCTAGCTCATTCATTGTCGCAAACCGGACTCACCCGCTCACAGCGCACCTGACACCTACTCCGCTATGTACCTTCACCTTATTGTGTCACCCCTTTCCTCTTGGATTGTCAGCTCCTTGAGCTGGGCCCTCTCGCCTACTGTTCTCTGTGTGTCGAAGCTGTATGTATATCAGTTATGTCCAGCCCATTGTACAGCTCTGCGGAACTTGTTGGCACTCTATAAATACTTGTACAGTAATGCCTTGGATTGCGATTATAATTCGTTCTGGATAAATGCTTGTAATCCAAAGCGTATACAGTATATCAAAGTAAATTTCCCCATAAGAAATATTAGAAACTCTGACTATTTGTTCCACAACCATTTATTTATAAAGTATTTTACCAGGAAGGATACGTTGAGATTTCTCTCGTTATCAAGTACCGTAGATACTCGAGTATAACACGACCCGAATATAACGCGATGGATAGAGATTTATTATTATGAAAATGAGGGAATACTCAAGACTCGAATATAACGCGAGGAGCAAAATTATACTGTATCGGTAAACCATTAAAATCCTTCCAGGTTCTCTTAACACAGTCAGGCTCCCCCTCAGGCCAGGGTGCTCTGCTCTAGAATGATTGCAGTTGTTACTAAGTATGAAGCCGCTGGCCACCCATCTTCTTTACTAGCCGTTAGATGGCCGGCGGAGGTGAGCGAGGTGAATGATCTGGTTTAAACCGAGTGTGACCTCTGGCCTTGATGGATCTGACCTCTCCCGAATCCGGGAGTTCCTGAAGTGTTTGCAAGCATCAGGGAGCCCCGCATTCACTTCAGCGAGACTACCGGAACTTCCGGGATACTTGGGAAGTCAAGATTTTCTTTTTACACGCAATGCAGATGTCTCGAATATAACGCTACCCCTTCGATTTTAAGGTAATTTTTGTCACCAAAAACTAGCGTTATACTCGAGTATCTCGGGTTCAAGAACATTGAATTTTTACAGTAGGTACAGAAATACAAAGTAATAAAATGCAAGATAGCTGCAGGAAGTTACACTTTCTGGAAGCCCTGAGCTGAAGCAGAGGAGCAGCAAGCGGCGGAAAAGGTGAGTATTTACACCGAATCTATAAAAATAAAAAAAATTAGCTGTAAGCAACATCTGCCCAAATATTTAGGCTAAGGTCAGACGAAAGCAGTTTTAACGTGCGTTTAGCCGCACGAAATCACGGCCGTGCTAGCAGCAAATGACGTCCAATGCCGGGGAACATACGACGAACGGCCGCACGAAAGTTCGTCCGTGCAACGCAAGTGGCAAACGAACGCATTTTTTCGAGAACGTCAAACCGCTACTACTGACGTACAGAGTGCGCTGCGGCCGCATAGCGGTATGTTTGCGTGATTGGGAGACGTCAGACGCTGCACACGTCCGGCCAACATAACGTCCAGACGCAAAAGGGTTTTATTGATGATCCGTACAAAATCACGGCCGAAAATGCGCATCGTATGACCGCTATCGCGTATTCCGTGAAAAAATACGTCCATTCGTTCGAACGCACTTTTTCACGGACAACGTGAAAAATGCGTTCGTCTGACCCTAGCCTAAAGGTCAAAAGAGGGGGGGGGTAAATTTTTCTTATATTGTGCTTTTATTGTAAATTTCCATTCATGTATCTGTTTGCGTCCGTGTAGATATATTTATAATAATATAAGTCATATTGTTTTGAAGAACCTCAGCTATTGACAAAGAGCTTCCATCTTTTCTGGTTCCTCGCTATCAGTCTCCGCTTGTGTGTATAACTCTAAATTTATGTCTAATGGTTTTCTTTATCCGTCCACTGTTGACATTTTAACAAAATAAAACCTATAAAGTAATGTCGCTGGCGATGTCCTGCATCATTTTTCCATTCAGGTGTCAGATATGGTTCCCTGGGTACACCCCCACTGCCCCCCTAAAAGAAAAACCAACAACAAAACCCATCTTTTTAAGCACTTCATCAGACAGCTGACATTTTTTTTGCTGTTGGAACATAGTATGTGAATAAGAACCGACCGGAGAAACGGATGAGTAATGCTTTTAAAATACACTTGTCATATGTGTCAGGCAGCATGCGCTAGTACCGCTTACTGCTGTCAGTATCATGACAAAACTGACACATGATGCACGGAGAAGTTGACAAACTACAGAACAATTGAAAAGGATGCAGAATTTGTCAGCTTTCGCTTCTCCTCTTTGACATATGATGCATGGCCCGTAAGAGATCTCAATCATAACAAGTCTATTAGCCCAGCCGTATGATAAGTGATGCTCCTGAGCCGCAGGTTAGTACAAAGAAAAATAAATGGTACAATAAGAAAAATGGATTGCAAGAACCGAAAGCCATGCTGGATATTATATCTGACTATATATATATATATATATATATATCAAGCGATCCTGCACTCCAGCTTCTGTTGTATTAATTGCCCGGTGCTTGAAATTTGGCTTCCATGGATAAACGTATTTAATGTGCCAGCACTCCAGGACAATTCAGCAAAACTCACCTTATGTTTTAATGGATTAAATAAAAGTTAAGGCACAGGTCCTGGATTGGAGGTTATAGGAGGAGGGAACTGCTAAGGGAAGCTGTCTATTCAGGTAGGGTGGTAGCCTTCACAGAAAAGCTCTTAAACACCAGGTTGGAAAGGTGAAGGGTGCGTCTAGATTCCAGCGATGGCCAGTTTAGCTCTTTTAACATGTCACAGTGGTGGGTCATGTAGTTACATTGTAGCACAAAGCGGCAGCATGAGTTATACAATGTAGTAAGTTTCTGAAGGTGTGTTTGCGGGGCCGCTGCATACACTACATCTCCGTATTCAATGGCTGGCATAAGCATTTGTTGTACAATTTGCTTTCTTACCGCGGGGTTCAGGCAGGATTTGTTTCTGTACAGGGCACCTAGTTTGGGGTAAAGTTTAGATGAGAGTTTTTCGATGTGGGGCCAAAGGATAGATTTAGATCTAACCACATACCTAGATATTTGAGAGAAGTGACTGTGGTCAGCGTGTCATTTGATTTTGTCCTGACACATAGATGGGGATTTTGCAATTTGTGCAGTTTAGGTTTTGTTCCAAAGAGCATCGTTACCGTTTTGTCAGTATTTAAAAAAAGTTTGTTGTGTTTGATCCACTTTTCTACCTCTGTGAATTGTTCTTGCAGCACTGCCTCCAGCTGCAGGAGATTTGGTTTGCTGGTATAGATTACAGTGATGTCTGTGTACATGTGTACAGTTCAGGGGCAGATCCAGGGGGGGCAACAGGCAATTCCCCTCCCCCCGAGAAAATCGCCGCCGGCGTTTTTCTCCCAGTCCCTACAGGCGAGCGGCCGCTGACATGCAGCTTGGCTGCTCGCCTGGGATGAGAACCACCTGACAACACGCGTGCGGCTGGTCAGGTGGTTCCCGGCGAGTGGCCAAGCTGCATGTCAGCGGCCGCTCGCCTCCTCGTAGGGACTGGGAGAAGAACGCCGGCGGAGCCTGGGGTCAGCAAAGGTGAGAGCTGGGGCAAATATATCCATGTGAGCTGGGGCAAATATATCCATGTGTGAGCTGGGGGCAAATATAACCATGTGAGCTAGGGGGCAAATATATCCATGTGAGCTGGGGGCAAATATATCCATGTGAGCTGGGGCAAATATATCCATGTGAGCTGGGGCAAATATCCATGTGAGCTGGGGGCAAATATCCATGTGAGCTGGGGGCAAATATAACCATGTGAGCTGGGGGCAAATATAACCATGTGAGCTGGGGGCAAATATATATCCATGTGAGCTGGGGCAAATATATATATATCCATGTGAGCTGCGGGCAATATATATATCCATGTGAGCTGGGGGCAATATATATATCCATGTGAGCTGGGGGCAATATATATATCCATGTGAGCTGGGGGCAAATATATATCCACGTGATCTGGGGGCAAATATATCTGCCTGTCACTGTGAACCCAACACCAGCTCTTGGCCAAAACTGGTATAATCCCCCCCCCGAAACCTGTGTCTGGATCCGCCCATGGTACAGTTTAGGCTTTGCAGACATTGGGCAGATCATTTATGAATATCGTGAATAGCAGGGGGCCGAGTATTGAGCCTTGGGGTACACCGCACGTGCAGGGCCGGATTAACGTAGGGGCTGATGGAGCAGCAGCTCCAGGCCCATGTCCCAGAATAGGCCCAGAGAAAGGATAACTATGTCTGCATTGATGGGCATTTGGACCCCTGTATCTCCAACCCCATAGCAGCTACAGGATCATGTGAGGTGTCACTGGAAAGGCCAGAGTATGACCTTTTCAATTATGAACAATGATGCTGCCCTCACTCACCATCTTATTTCTCATGTCACCAACAATTGTGGAAGTGATGGCACAATCCATTACTACGAATTGTTACATCAAAAATCTAAACCGCCGCACTGCAGCGAAGTCCACTGGGGGGACTTTGGAACCCTGCGTCACTAATCTTTACACCTCAAAAGGTCAAGTGAGGTGTCATTTATACATG
This sequence comes from Leptobrachium leishanense, assembly GCA_009667805.1. Classification (NCBI taxonomy): domain Eukaryota; kingdom Metazoa; phylum Chordata; class Amphibia; order Anura; family Megophryidae; genus Leptobrachium; species Leptobrachium leishanense. Next base: position 35,849,712 of record CM019069.1, on the reverse strand, counting down.
GTCCCATTATTCATAAAACACTATTCTCCAAGACACAATGGAAATATTTCCTTTTTTTTTCCTGTTTTCTCAGAAAAATGCAGTAACCGGTTCCCATTTCAATCTTTTAAGAAGAATTCCCTATAGAATATATAACCAAAGGTTTGAATGATAAAATGTAAAAATATAATTTTATGCATTGTAAATAATTGAAATCTGAATGGAAATGTCCTCACACAGTATCTGCCTGTTAGATATACTGTATCTGCACTATTAAATAACCTAAAATATGTTTTCATTTCACTAAATTCCAAAAAAAGACCACCAAATTATTCAGCTCCAGGCCCATCAAGATCTTAATCCGGCTCTGTGCACGTGACTGGGAGGGATGCTGCCAGAAATGGACACATGTTGCGATCGGTCGGTTACATATGATTGAAACCAAGTAAGGCTAGGGTCAGACGAGCGTGATTTCTATGGACTGTACGTCCTTGCACACGGACGGACGTCAGTACGGAAGACACAGTAGTGGCCACACAGTCCGTTTATTTACTGATGTATATTTTGACGGATGTAGGAGAGAAAATAAATTAAAAATCAAAACCATTTTGTCCGTGAAAAATGCTGGACGTATAAATGCAGTCCGTCTGACCACGTTCCATCACTCACACACAGAGCTATGCGGACGTTGCGGACGCAGCGCACATTGTGCGGCCGTTCTAGGGGATGTACGTTCTTGCCTGCCTTGCGTCCGTGGGCCGCGGCCGTTGTGCGTCCGCAGTTCAGTGCGGACGTACTTCATGTGTCAGGCTCCAATGGACTTTCTTTCATGCTATCACGGACGTACTTTTAGGCGCAATCACGGACGTGAACACTACGCTCGTCTGACCACAGCCTTAGCGTGCGATCACCAATACCAGAGTTTTTAAGTTTTTGTAATAGGATGCCATGTGTCTACTTTGTCAAAGGCCTTGGCAAAATCAAGGAAGATGGCTCCAGTTAGGCTTCCTTGTTCCATGCCAGCCTGGATATCATTACAAACTTTTAAAAGGGCGGTTGTAGTTGAATGATACACACACACACACTATACATACATTTTATATAAACATATGCTTTAAATATAGATACACTTTATATAAAATGTGTGTGTGTATTTATATACACACACATATATGCATGCTCTCTACATACCTTCATATATATATATATATATATATATGAGAGTGTTTTTTGTCCTGATGAAACGTTGACATTTTATCAGAACATATGGCATAGTAAATTTTGAATTTTGAAGAAATTCCTGAGTGCTGGCGATCCTTCGATTGACTGTCTATTCCTGAGGCCACTGCTTAGCACCGGGTACTTGGAATGAAGGGTTAAACCGTGAGTGCAAACCAAATGACATTATTTATATATACATACACATATGTTATTTTTGAAATTAACGTGTGTGCTGTTAAGTCTGTTTGAGGTACATATATGTGGGTCCCTAATGTAAGCACGTCTCCACGTGACGTTTTAATGTTTCCCGTGGCTCTTTTTCAGGATCTAGTCTGTGTTTGTTCTCATTTTATGCAGATCGTTACCCTGGTACTGCTTGATATAACTTGATTAGCAACCTCCCCAGTCATGATTGGTAATTAAATAGGCATTAAAATTAGTCACTTAGCAATTTTGCTGTTCAATTGGCAATTAAATTACTTAATTGCAATTACGGTCCTAATTTTAATTGGCAAAATGATAGATGTAGATTTAAGATAATATGTATAAATACTTTAATAAGTGTCTATATAAGGATGCATTTAATTGCTTAAGTTTTAGCACATATGCTTTCTGCCTAAACTTTACAGGTGGAAAGAAAAGTCACTTTAGTATTATTTTTCTCTCTGGTTCCAATTGTATATATGGAAATGTATTACATGTACATGCTTGATTAGCACGTCTACCTGTCCGTGACCATATACACAGTAGAGTCCGAAGTATTCCGATGCCTTCATTTTTTTCAATTTTTTTTGTTGCAGCTTTGATTCTAAAGTTGCTAACTGTTTTCACTTGGATCTACACTCTATACACCATAATGACAAAACAAAAATCAGATCTGTGACAGCATTGCATCAAAGCTTTACCAATAAAATAAGCACTCAAGCACACATTCCCTTTGCATGTGCATCCACTAAACTTGTTGAAAAACATGTTAACTAACTAAACATGTTAAACATTTCTAACTAGGGTTGTCAGACCGAATCATGGTTTCCTGGACTAGATAGAGCAACACTGTATATCCTAGTAGTGTTAAAGGAAAGCTGAGCAGAATGAATCCCAAAAAAAAACAGTAAACAATAGTATAGGCCCAGTATTAAGCCAGCAAGCCACATTTCACTCCCATCCTTCCCACCCAGCCCCTATCCTAATTATATGAGCTCCTTTTCTCAGCTGCTTCACTACTCTCTCGGTTTAACCTTTTCATGCCCAAGCTCTTTGTCTATTATCATGCAGTGTCTGCTATATTCTCTCTGGTAATTATCTTCACACTCCCCCTCTTCCCTTTTGTTTCACTTGCCGTAGTCCCTTAGAGCAGTGTTTCCAAACCGCGGTCCTCAAGTATCCCTAACAGGCCAGGTTTGCAGGATATCTGAAGCACAGCAAAGGTGATATGATTTGCTGCTCAGTGCTTGCAGGATTCAGGCTCGGGTCAGACGAACGCAGTGTTCACGTCCGTGTTGCGCACATAAGTACGTCCGTGACAGCATACAATTGTGTTAAATGGAGCCCCACACACGAAGTATGTCCGCACAGAAGTGCGGACGCATGACAGATGCGGCAAATGGACGCAGGATAGGCAAGAACGTAATACTGCTAAAACAGAAGTGCGGAGTGCGCCACATCTGCAACATCCGCATAGCTTTGTGTGTGAGTGATGGAACGTGGTCAGACGGACTGCATTTATATGTCCAGCATTTTTCACGGACAAAATGGCTTTGCTTTTTATTTTATTTTCTCTCCTACATCCGTCAAAATATACGTCAGTGAAAAAACGGACTGTGTGGCCACTACTGCGTCTTCCGTCAAAAAGTGCGTCCGTACTGCACGGGCGCACAGTCCGTAGAAAATGCGCTCATCTGACCTTAGCCTCAGTCTGCATTTCCCCAAGGTAATCCTTAAAACCTGCGCTGTTAGGCTAGGGTCAGACGAGCGTGATTTCTACGGACTGTACGTCCTTGCACACGGACGTACGTCAGTACGGAAGACGCAGTAGTGGTCACACAGTCCGTTTTTTTCACTGACGTTTATTTTTCGACGGATGTAGGAGGAAAAATAAATTAAAAAGCAAAACCATTTTGTCCGTGAAAAATGCTGGACGTATAAATGCAGTCCGTCTGACCACGTTCCATCACTCACACACAAAGCTATGCGGACGTTGCGGACGCAGCGCACTTTGTGCGGCCGTTCTAGAGGTTGTACGTTCTTGCCTGCCTTGCGTCCGTGGGCCGCGGCCGTTGTGCGTCCTCAGTTCAGTGCGGACGTACTTCGTGTGTCAGGCTCCAATGGACTTTCTGTCATGCTATCACGGACATACTTTTAGGCGCAATCACGGACGTGAACACTACGCTCGTCTGACCCCAGCCTTAGGGGTACTTGAGGACCGCAGTTGGGAGCCACTGCCTTAGATTGTAAGCTCATGGGATGTCTGGCTGAGCACTTGTATAAAGTGCTGCATTAGCAGGACAATTATCCTACGGGCAGGGCCGTCTTGCCCTTTATGTTTTATTGTTTATGTCACTTGTTTGTGCTTCCCCATTGTAAAGCGCTACAGAATCTGTTGGCGCTGTAAGTACTTGTAAGTGTAACTTGGGGAGTAAACCCTGAATAGTATCAATGAGAACATCTAGGACAATGGGGTATAGATAAAACGTAACTTTTAATTAACGGCAAAAATAAAAAAACATAAGAAAGATTAAATTAAAGCTCCTGATGACGACATTTGGCGAAAATGCGTAGAGCGATGAGTGCACTCTTTTAATCATGTTTTCTTTCTTTTCCAGGTGGTCAGACGGGCGTCATAGTGGAAGGAATGTCCACTCTCAGGGATGTTCCTTCCACGCTGCAAAACGCTCGTCTGACCCGGCTTTAAAAATCACAATTTATCAGGTTTTTGTCTTTGGCGAAAAACTACAGACATGAAGTTAAGTATCCTGAAGTTTTGTAAATGGCATAATTTTATAAATATTCTTTATTTAAAAATCTGTCCTTTTGTGTTTTGTTTTTTTCTTGTCTTCTCATGTGTATAGTGTCCTGTAAAACTTGTGTGGCCACCTTCTGGTGACTAATGGCATTCATATGTAAATCCTTTGGTCTTCCACCTGTTTGAGCTTGACAGCCTTAATGTGATCGTGGGATGGTTAAGGTGTTTTTTTATTTATTTTACTTATACATCATTTTGGTTTGTCAATAATAGAATAGCTGCACTGCCAGGCCTTTATGCGTGGCTGTAAATATTCCAAAATGTAAGTGGGGGAATCCAAGACTTAGAGAATTTCCCAATAGCTGCTTTCTACCTGTGTACATCACGTAAGACTGAAATGAAGAGCGAACCATTTCAAGTTTCCATTGGACGAATTCCACCGAAACATCTCAAATAGCATGTTCCGATCGGAAACATTATTAGTCTGCATGTTCTCGTCCAGTCTTCCCCATTTTTGGTTTCCCTCCCTTTGTTTTGTTGGATGAAAGAGGTTAACTTCCCCTTTATTTTTTTTCTCAAAAAAATCGCAACCAGTTCTGTATGAACTTAGTTGCGACTAACGATCCACGTCGAAAAAAGTAATGGGAAAATAAACACTCATTGTTGACTGAACGCCAGCCATGCAAATGAAAAAAAAAAAAATCACCTTGCAGGGCTTTATGCCGAATGGTTTACTTCTTTTCTTCCACAAACTCCATGGAACGGGTGCTTATATGTATACAATGTAAATCCCCCCCCCAACATCACTAGGTTTAAATGGGATCCATAAATGGGTTTAAATGGGATCCATAGGATGATCGAGCCTTGCAGCGCTGAGTGCACTAACTGCGCTCCGCGAGGCGGCCAGACAGGCGTCAGAGTGGAAGGAACATTGACTCTCACAGACGTTCCTTCCGCTCTTAAAAACGCTCGTCTTACCCCGGCCTTACTTTGGGCCCTATTACATTCTTTGCGCAAATGTTTGCGCTGGCGCAAAAACGCATTAACGTGAGGGGCAAAACCCTTTGCGCTGAACGTCGTATTACAATGTCAGTGCAACAAACGCAAGTATACATCTACCGCGGGTGAACCTGCATGAACTTACTGTACTTCGCGCGTCCTATACTTAACATTGTGAGCGCAAATGCGTTTGTGCGCTGGTACGCGAATGATATTACAATCTATGCGCAGTTTGTAACGCACAGCCTTTGCGCGCATAATTTTAGCAACTCCTAAAAGCTGGTGTTAATGGCAAATTCTATCAACCTGCCGAACCCAAATACACCAGCCCAAAAAAAAATACGCAGCAAAGTATAGTTACACATTCTACACATACCCAACCAATAAATTTGAGAAGTTGTGCGTGCATTTATTATTGCTGCAGCATATATGCACAGATTGACTTTGACAGGCGCAAAAACTTAACGTGAGACAATTGTGGTTCTTAATTCTGATTGGCTGAATCGCGTGAAGAAAACAGTCCGCACACTGATTTCTGTGCGCAACGTTGCTGCGCGCGCGTTTGTGCGCGTCCGTTTTACGCACGTTATTGCTCGACGGATGAAAAAATGCACGAGGATTGTTATTCCAGTGTTGATTTACGCGTGTTAACGGTCAACGCTTGGTGCACAAATTCAGGCGTTGTGCGTGCGTTTTTGCGTGAAGAATGTAATAGAGCCCTTTCTCTTTGAATTGTTATTGGATTCCATTTAGCTACTTGCCCCAAATACTTCCACTCGCCGAATGTTTCTATGTATGTTTCTCGCTTCCCATTCCTCAGTCGAGCCTCAGAGCAGGGCAGGGGCTTTTGGTGGAGCTCCAGCCTCTTGGCAACCATGATGTCAGTGCTGTGTCAACGTGACAATGCGAAGTGTTGCTGAATGTGGGTTCAACGCATTGATGTGAGCTGCTGGATTGCGTACGTGTAGGTAATCCATTGTGCCTGCAGTCACCCTGAAGGTCAAAATACCTTAACCACAAGTAATTACATAACGGTATGAATAGCTAAGGTGTCTGTAATAGAGCAGAAGCCACACTATTTCCTATACACAGAAATCAGACGAACATTAGTCACATAAGGGGTTATTCTTCACTAAGCACCCTTGTTAGAATGACGTTCGCCATAGTTTGCAAACTAAGGGAAAAATCACCATTATTGCAACTATTGTGCACTTCATCTATCTAGAGAAGCAAAGCTCAACAATGGCAGAAGCTACCACAAACAACTCTTACCAACGGCACCGCCATTATTCTTTCGTGATGGTAATTGGTTATTTAGACAGCATCGAATTGGCCATGAAATTGCCACTTGGTGAATTTCCCCGTATGGTGCAATTTCGTGGTCATTCGGTTATTCAAAAAGTATTGGCGAATTACTAGCGAAATACGGTGCAATTTGTCGGCAGTAGACTCCCCATAGAGAAGTAACGGTTAATCTATTCAGAGAATTACGAGCGAACAGCACCAAAAATCTCCGTGAGATGACCTGATTTTCGGTGGTTTCATTCGACAGGTTTAAGGCTAGGGTCAGACGAACGCATTTTTCACGTCTACCATCAAAAAGTGCGTTGATGCGTCTGAACGCATTTTTTCACGGAAGACGCGATAGCGGTCATACGATGCATAATTTTGGCGTATTTTTTACGGATCCAAACCAGGAAACTTTGGGTGTCTGGACATTATGTTGGTCGGACATGAGCAGCGTCTGACGTCTGCTAATCACGCAGACACGCCGCTATGCGAACGCAGCGCACTCTGTACGTCAGTACTAGCGGTTCGACATTCTTGAAAAAATGTGTTTGTTTGCCGCTTGCGTTGCACGGCCGAACTTTCGTGCGGCCGTACTTCGTATATTGGCTGTCATTGCCCGTCATTTGCTGCTACTACGGCTGTGATTAAGTGCTCCTAAACGCACGTTAAAAATGCGTTGGTCTGACCCCAGCCTAAGCCGGCGAATTCCATAGGATTTCAATGTGAAAAAATAATTCCTCGTTTTTCTTAAATATTTATTCAACCATTTATTCTTTTCATTTGCAGCAATAATTTCAAATTTCAATATTTCAAATAATTAAATTTTTTGTGGATTTTTTAGTCTTTTTTTTTTTTTTTTTAATTGGTAAGGGAGGGGTTCTGTAACAGACCTTTTTATTATTATTCATAGGACCTTATGTATTATTTCCAGGCTATTTAAGCAGTTTTTTTAAAATGCCTTTAGGCTGGGGTCAGACCAGCGCATTTTTAATGTGCGTTCTGGCGCACTTAATCACGGCCGCACTAGCAGCAAATGCCGGGCAATGACGGCCAATATACGAAGTACGGTCGCACGAAAGTCCGGCTGCGCAACGCAAGTGGAAAATGAACGCATTTTTTCGAGAACGCAGAACCGCTAGTACGGACGTACAGAGTGCGCTGCGCCCGCTAGCGGTGTGTGTGTAAAAACGTAACGTAAAAAAGTGCGTCCGAACGCATTGACGTATTTTTTTACGGAATACGCGAAAACGGTCATACGATGCGCATTTTTGTGTGTGATTTTTTTACAGATCCAAACCAGGAAACTTTGGGTGTCTGGACGTTATGTTGGCCGGACACGAGCAGGGTCTGACGTCTCCAAATCACACACACACACCGCTAGCGGACGCAGCGCACTCAGTACGTCAGTACTAGAGGTTCTGCGCTCTCGAAAAAATGCGTTCATTTTCCATTTGCGTTGCGCAGCCAGACTTTCGTGCGACCGTACTTCGTATATTGGCCGTCATTGCCCGTCATTTGCTGCTAGTGCGGCCATAATTAAGTGCGCCAGAACGCACGTTAAAAGTGCGCTGGTCTGACCCCAGCCTAAAAGTTGCAATGGTTTATTTGCCCCTATTTGGCGTCTTGACTTTTTTTGGATCAATTCGACGGTCTGTTCGGTGGATCGTCGGATGCATTCGCCGTTTTTTCAGCAGGTTATGCGATCGATTCGGTGGTTTTGCGGCGGTTTGAGGATCGATTTGGCAGTTATTCTGTATCTTTTTGGATTGATTCAGCGGTTTGTCTCAGTTTTTTTTTCGATTCGTTCGACAGGTCGATTCACCGCACTTTGGGGACCCCTTGGTGACGGCAAATTTAACTCGCCAAAGTGCAGCGAATAGGAGAGCACCGAAATGTCCATTGTAGTCAATAACCCCTGTAGTCCTCCCCAGTGAATAATTCTTCTGCGATTTATAAGTGGTGATCCTCACTGATAAAGACTATGGTGGAAAAAAACAATGCTGACCAACTTTGGCAGAAAGAACGGTGCAAAAAACAGCGAACAATAGAGGAACTTTCCCAAATAGTGAATTCAATAGTTGGTCCACTGAAGTTCACACAATAAACCCATCGTTATTTTAATATAACTACGAGGCTTATATAGTGAATAACCGCTATAGTGATAATTATGGGGGAAGAAACGCTCCAGTTCACACATGATGGTTGTTCAAAGTACCGGCGTTTGCTGTAGTTACAAACAAGAGTGAAAAATCAACGCTGTTGCAATTGCGTCAAACATGATGACAATAAATAAACATCAGCGTTTCACAAAAGAAAAATTCAAACAGTGGCAACAGAAGGTTCATCAGTGAATCTTCTCATGCCGTCATTTGAACGTCTCGTTTCAGAAATGCCGAAGTTTGTTGCACTTGGAACAACAACAAACACAGGCGTTTTGTGAATAACAGTGAACAGCTGATTAATAGACAACTGGTTAATATTGAATAAAATATGAATAGGATATATGAATGAGGATGTCCTTAAAATGTCAATTATAGAATCGTTAAAAGTGCATAGGAAAAGGGCAAAAAGTGCAAAAAATATAGTCAATAAAGTCTATTTGTGCAAATAGGTGCTCAAAAAGTGCAGCAGTTCAATACTCAGGGAAGTGTTGTTGATTGAAGACAAGTGTATCAATCTTCTCTGTGATGTGGGTATCGGATCTTCTCTTTGAAGATATCCCTCAGAGAGAAGTAAAACATAAAAGGCGATAATAGTGCAGATGGTCGTACTGGAGTGGAACAATTCAGTAAAGCCAATGTATGTACCACTCACATTTGTAGGAGCCTAAGGAAAATCCAGGCTCAAGGAAAATAGCTTGCGGCCAAATATAGAGTGGCACGTCCCTCCTTTCGTCTGTGATGGTTACTAGGTAAAGCAGAGAGAATCGGGAGACGGCACTCCCATAGCGTAACTCTGTGCGTATATGTGAGGAAATGATTTAAAGTTGATCACACTCACGATTGTAGAGCCTCTCAATGCCAGGCTCAAGGGATATCACCTTGGGCTCTCTTAAGGTGGAGACCCAGACCCCTTTGGTGTAGCAGCAGTTGGTCCAGATATCCAAGAATAGGGAAAAGGAGAAAAAGTGGCGAATGCAAGATATAAAATAATAAATTTATTGGAAATAATAAAATCCTGGACAAGTTATACCGAGACGCGTTTCGGCTAAAAAGCCTTCCTCAGTCGGTGTGTTTAGTGTCCATAAAGTGTCTTATTGCACTTTATGCACACTAAACACACCGACTGAGGAAGGCTTTTTAGCCGAAACGCGTCTCGGTATAACTTGTCCAGGATTTTATTATTTCCAATAAATTTATTATTTTATATCTTGCATTCGCCACTTTTTCTCCTTTTCCCTATTCTTGGATATCTGGACCAACTGCTGCTACACCAAAGGGGTCTGGGTCTCCACCTTAAGAGAGCCCAAGGTGATATCCCTTGAGCCTGGCATTGAGAGGCTCTACAATCGGTGAGTGTGATCAACTTTAAATCATTTCCTCACATATACGCACAGAGTTACGCTATGGGAGTGCCGTCTCCCGATTCTCTCTGCTTTACCTAGTAACCATCACAGACGAAAGGAGGGACGTGCCACTCTATATTTGGCCGCAAGCTATTTTCCTTGAGCCTGGATTTTCCTTAGGCTCCTACAAATGTGAGTGGTACATACATTGGCTTTACTGAATTGTTCCACTCCAGTACGACCATCTGCACTATTATCGCCTTTTATGTTTTACTTCTCTCTGAGGGATATCTTCAAAGAGAAGATCCGATACCCACATCACAGAGAAGATTGATACACTTGTCTTCAATCAACAACACTTCCCTGAGTATTGAACTGCTGCACTTTTTGAGCACCTATTTGCACAAATAGACTTTATTGACTATATTTTTTGCACTTTTAACGATTCTATAATTGACATTTTAAGGACATCCTCATTCATATATCCTATTCATATTTTATTCAATATTAACCAGTTGTCTATTAATCAGCTGTTCACTATTTTATGTACTGTTTTTTGCGCCGTATGGTCCTTTTATCCCTTTATCTTAGTCTTGACACATATTTTGGTTGTTTTTTATGTGTTTTTACCATACTATTGGCTGCAATTGATTATTTAATAGTAATCCACTTAGCACTTTAATTAATTCATTTAAATAAGATAGCGCCCACACTGTATAGTGTATATTCGTATACACGTTTTGTGAATAACCCCTAGTTTTTTTCTGCATGTGATCCACAAACACGAGAGAAACGTCTAATGCATCAAAGTACATCATCATAGATACAAAATGAAAACATAATAAATGCAGGTATTACGTGAAAATGGGTGTAAGTATGATGTCTTTTCTTTACAAAAAATAATAGACTTATAGTTATAATGCATGATTTTTTTTAATGAAAAAGTGCAACGTGGATTTATTTATTAACCCCTTAAGGACCAAGGGTCTTTAAAGTCAATGTATATATGACGGAACAGTTCCGTCATTGGAACTTAAGGGGTTAAACTGGCAATCATTATGAATTTACAGAATTGCATAATTTAGGTTGGGGGAAATTGCTGAATATTCAGCTCAGCTATTATGGATTGGAATTTGGAGTTACACCTTTAAAGGGATATTGTGTAAGTGAAAAAAAACACACATATACAGCTTTTACTACCAACCGCATCCACGGCCGCTTTAAATTTTTGAGGAACCAATCCAAAGAGTGAATCATGAATTTTACAGCTGAACTTTCAGTCCTCCTCTCTCTTTACTCTGTAACCTGATATCAGCACTCTTCACAGAACAGCAGAAACTCTCAATCCCTGCTGTGAAGAAGGAAGATAAGGAGAAGCAAGCTGAGTCTACAGTATCCTGAAGGCGGCTGGGAACATAGAATTAACTCCATGTAGGCAAAGAAAATAAGGAAACAGGATGAATTGCTAAAATGCTTCTTTTACCAAACTGGATTTATTAAGGCTTAAAAAAAAAAAATCACAAGATTGACGCATTAATCTCCCACAGGTACCAGATTCATCTATAAACCCCAATAAAGAGTGAAAGAACAATATTAAAGTAAACGAAAGAATAAGGGAATTAAAGGGTTGCTGAAAGAATATAGAGGACTGATAGGTTTTGTTTTTCATTGCTTCCCAAGACAACCGAGTTATTTTGTTAAAGGTGCATCCGACTCCATGAATATAAGGAGAATAGTTCCGCTGGCTTTGCAAAATGTAAATAAGCAGAGTTTAGGTTAAGGGAACTTTAAACCACATCCGTTCACCTCCTGCAGTGCCCCGGAAAACATGCAACTCTTAGAAAGTTCTTAGCGTTACCATGGAAACCAAGGCTTGCATGTATTTTGGATAACACAGTCCCTTATTACATCTTGACTGTGACCTGAATCTAAAAAGATGAGTCTGTGGCTCTCACCCCATTGCAAGCTGTCCTCCTCCCCACGTCCACTCAATCAATCCTAGTTCAGTCCTGCTCCAATGTGTGAATTTTCCAATTTTGTTCTTCCCAGACTATTTTAAAGATATATTAATGATGTTGCTATCTTTGAAATTTAAAGGGTCACTACCAACAAAAAATGAAATGTTTTGCTTTTCTCTTGTATGTTTAATTATGAAAATATTTCCCTCTATATGTGTCACTGGGCGCATCCATTGTGTGATATTTTCCTCTATATGTGTCACTGGGTGCATCCATTGTGTGATATTTTCCTCTATATGTGTCACTGGGCGCATCCATTGAGTGATATTTTCCTCTATATGTGTCACTGGGTGCATCCATTGTGTAATATTTTCCTCTATATGTGTCACTGGGCGCATCCATTGTGTGATATTTTCCTCTATATGTGTCACTGGGTGCATCCATTGTGTGATATTTTCCTCCTATATGTGTCACTGTGCGCATCCATTGTGTGATATTTCCCTCTATATGTGTCACTGGGTGCATCCATTGTGTGATATTTTGTGTTGTAAACTGACTCCCTCACACAGTATCTTTACATCACTTGCTCCTCACTGTGTGGCTTAGGCCATAGAATGGAGTGAATGGGTCGATCACTGACTCGCATCATTGTATTGTGTGGGATGTATTCAAAGGACATCACCAGGGGTAGATTAGAAGGCTTTAAAGCTCCCTGTCATCTCTCATTCAGCTGCCGCCTCTTATCTCAGTATGCCTATTACACTAGACCTCCTGCCGCCTTCTCTAAACAGTCCCTCCACCACCTCATTATCTGTTAAATAATGTAGATTAAATAAACAAGAGTCACACAGCAAAAGCTTTTGGTAAATGTTACACCATGGGAAAAATACACAAAATGGAAACAAGCGATAAAAACCTTACTTTATTTTTCCTTTTTACATGCAATTACTTCAAGCAAAAAAAAAAAACCAGCAGCATGTGTTTTATAAGGTGGTCCCGTAATCTAGTTACAGCTTATAGAAGTGGTAGTGTCCCTTTAAAAAAAAATGAATGGATGCAACTGGAAACAAATCATGAATTATTCTGTCTCCTTGGTGACTCAATCTTCTATTAAAATGTGTTACATGATGCTCCAATATTATTTCCCTTTGCACCGATAGACACTGGAATGGTGACCCCTGTATTACACTGTATCTACACCCAGATATTACAGTAAATATTGGGATGGGAGTTGTTTCTCTGCTTCACATTTTTCTCATATCAAATCAATAAACTTTACGAGGACGTATCTGCTTGAATTATTTTTAATATTGCTGGTAGATGATAACATGGAACCTGCCCACAAAACCGTCCACAAAGACGCTGACGCAACACTATTAGGCCGGGGTCAGACGAGCGTTTTTTGAATAGCGGATGGATGTTCCTTCCACTCGATGCCCATCTGGCTCCTCGCTGAGCACAATTAGTGCGCTCAGTGCTGCAAGGCTCGATCCTACTAAGGTTGGGGTCAGACGAACGCATTCTGTGCGGACGTTTTTTTTGACTGATGTAGATGGGAAATAAAATTAATATGAAAAACCATTTTGTCCGTCAAAAATGCTGGATGTATAAATGCAGTCTGTCTGACTACGTTCCATCACACACATACGCACACTCTGCACGTCCGTTCTAGCGCAGTGTTAGGCTGGGGTCAGACGAACGCAGTGCGAACGCGCGTGCAGCCGCACTTTATCACGGCCGTAGTAGCAGCAAATGACGGCCAATATACAAAGTACGGCCGCACGAAAGTTCGGCCGGGCAACGCAAGCAGCAAACGGCAAACGAACGCATTTTTTCGAGAACGTGATACCGCTAGTACTGACGTACAGAGTGCGCTGCGTCCGCTAGCGGCGTGTGTGCGTTATTAGGAGACGTCAGACGCTGCTAATGTCCGGCCAACATAACGTCCAGACGCAAAAAGTGTTTTATTGATGATCCGTACAAAATCACGGATGGAAATGCGCATCGTATGACCGCTATCGCGTATTCCATGAAAAAATACGTCCATTCGTTCAAACGCACTTTTTCACGGACGACGCGATAAATGCGTTTGTCTGACCCTAGCCTTAACGTCTGTGTAGCCGCACTTTAGTACGTCCGTGGTAGCAGATAATCATGACCAATGAAGGCCCACACACGAAGTACTTTCCGTACGGACGCGGCAAACGGACGCAGGTTAGCAAGAACGTCAAACCGCTAGAACGGACGTGCAGAGTGCACCACGTCCGCACAGCTTTGCGTGCGAGTGATGGCATGTGGACGGATTGCATTTATACGTCTAGCATTTTTGACGGACAAAATGTTTTTTCATTTTAACCCTTTCGCTGCTGAGGCATTTCCCGCCTCTGTGCTGAGGTCATTTTTACCGGTTTTGCTCATCATGTTTAAACGTGTTTTTAAGGCTTATTTTAGTATATGACCCAGACATATTATATATCGTTCTTTCCATCAGACTCGGCAGATTCATAATATGTCATTATTATATGTATACGTTATGTCCTGTCTGTATATTATAACAAACAAATGCAATAAAATATGAATTTTCAATAATTTACAACGTGTAAAGTGTTTTTTTTTCACATTTTAACATGCGAGCAATTGCGGTTATATTTTGTATGGGGTGCGCTTGTTAAAAAAATTAGACCTCCCCCCCTCCCTTTTAGGCGGCTCCTCCGCACATGCGGGGGGGGCTCCTGAATAAGGCTAAGGTCAGACGAAAGCATTTTTAACGTGCGTTTAACCGCACAAAATCACGGCCGTGCTAGCAGCAAATGACGTCCAATGCCGGGGAACATACGAAGAACGGCCGCTCGAAAGTTCGTCCGCGCAACGCAAGTGGCAAACGAACGCATTTTTTCTAGAACGTCAAACCGCTACTACTGACGTACAGAGTGCGCTGCGTCCGCATAGCGGCGTGTTTGCGTGATTGGGAGACGTCAGACGCTGCACACGTCCGGCCAACATAACGTCCAGACGCAAAAAGTGTTTTATTGATGATCCGTACAAAATCACGGACGAAAATGCGCATCGTATGATCGCTATCGCGTATTCCGTGAAAAAATACGTCCATTCGTTCGAACGCACTTTTTAACGGACAACACGAAAAATGCGTTAGTCTGACCCTAGCCTTAGATGTCATCGCGCCGCCGCGTTGACATCTAATTAGCCCGGCGGCGGTTCCGGGTGCTGGGCTGACATCGAGGATGTCAGCCCGCACCAGGGGGCACAGCGATCGGCCGGAACCCGGCCGATCGCTGGCCCCAAAGGGAGGACGCTGACGGAGAGGACAACATGGCACTGAATGCTGTTCTGCAGTTCAGCACTCAGCGCTGCTAACTTAGCACTTGCAGCCAAGTCGAGAGTTGCTGCGGGGTTAGCAGAGTGTAAGGTGGGAAAGATGGCCGCCTCCACGGAGCAAATAATCCAATAAGGAAATGCTGAGTTTGAAGTTTTGGTGGAGCAAAACACCAAATATTTATTGGAACATGGTAAATATGAACACTAAAGTGGTAATAAAATGGACAAAAGTGGATTTTGCAGAAACAGCACCTTTCATTAAGCAAGCCTCTGCCCTTTCGCTTCCATACTCACAGCCAAAGCGTTCAGTGAGACTGCTGCAGCAAACTGAACTGCTGCGCTGAAGCAATACAGCAGCTGCTGAGGAACTGAACGAGGCTGCTCTAACCAGCTGCTCAGGAAAGCAGAGTTTACCAGGAACTAATTATCCTCCCAGGAGCTCAGCCCCCCCCCCCCACCACTATATAACCTTTAAAGTGTAATAATCCCAAACTAATTCAGCAACAAAGAAAAAATGCCCACATTCAAGGTATTTTATCATTTCTATGTGTCTCCCCGTTCCGGGCCGCGTGTGGATCCTGTAACCCGCCGGGCAGAACTTTTCATGCGCCTCCTAGCGGCGCGGGGGTCACGTGGGCGCAGCAGGTCTAGGGGTTTACCTCATGGCCTGGGAGGAGGAGGAGGTGTGTGTGTGACCCGCTGCACGCGGCCTGGGGGGGGGGCGCGGTAACCCCTCCAGGTGCTGGCTGGGTGTAGTGTGAGAGAGAGGGGGGGGGGAGGGGGCGGCGCCGCTACTTGCTGCTATTTTTGGCCCAGACGTCGTGTTGCGTCAATCGCGGCTCCCCCCTGCGTCACGCGCCATTCTTCCGTCCCGTCTCACTTTTTCCCTTTCGTTTGGAGCGCGCGGCCGCCCCTGCGTGTTAATGAGCGGCCTGTGCGAGGGCAGGCGCGCCCCCGACACCATGCGCGTCCCCTGGCACCGTGCACGGCCTGTGTGAGGCCCGGGCCCCGATATAACCCCTCATAAAACCCCAGAGCAACAACACAACGGCTTTATTAAACCCCGGGGCCCTATAGAACTGCTCCATAGATACCCAGAACCCCAATATACCCGCATTGTAAAAACCCAGGACACTTTATATCAACTCCAAACATCCCAGGCCCCGATAGAAGCACCATATACACAGGCCCAGAACCACTTTATACCCCCCCCCGCACCTATAGAACCGCTCTATAAATACCCAAATCTCAGTATACCTGCTGTATTAATACCCAGATCCCTGTGTAACTGCCGTATAAATACCCAGATCCCAGTATACCTGCTGTATTAATACCCAGATCCCGGTGTAACTGCCGTATAAATACCCAGATCCCGGTGTAACTGCCGTATAAATACCCAGATCCCGGTGTAACCGCTGTTTAAATACCCAGATCCCAGTATACCCGCTGTATAAATACCCAGATCCCAGTATACCTGCTGTATTAATACCCAGATCCCGGTGTAACTGCCGTATAAATACCCAGATCCCGGTGTAAACGCTGTTTAAATACCCAGATCCCAGTATACCCGCTGTATAAATACCCAGATCCCAGTATACCCGCTGAATAAATACCCAGATCCCGGTGTAAACGCTGTTTAAATACCCAGATCCCAGTATACCTGCTGTATAAATACCCAGATCCCAGTATACCCGCTGGATAAATACCCAGATCCCAGTGTAACAGCTGGATAAATACCCAGATCCCGGTGTAACCGCTGGATAAATACCCAAATGCCAGTATACCTGCTGGATAAATACCCAAATACCAGTATACCCGCTGGATAAATACCCAGATCCCAGTGTAACAGCTGGATAAATACCCAGATCCCGGTGTAACCGCTGGATAAATACCCAAATCCCAGTATACCCGCTGGATAAATACCCAAATCCCAGTATACCCGTTGGATAAATACCAGGATCCCTGGTGTAACCGCTGGATAAATACCCAAATCCCAGTATACCCGCTGGATAAATACCCAAATCCCAGTATACCCGCTGGATAAATACCCAAATCCCGGTATACCCACTGTATAAATACCCAGATCCCGTTGTAACTGCCGTATAAATACCCAGATCCCAGTATACCCGCTGTATAAATACCCAGATCCCGGTGTAACTGCCATGTATAGAGTCACTGTGTTACATGTTTACAGGTGCATTCGTATATAGTCACTGTGTTACATGTTTACAGGTGCATTCTGTATATAGTCACTATGTTACATGTTTACAGGTGCATTCTGTATATAGTCACTATGTTACATGTTTACAGGTGCATTCTGTATATAGTCACTATGTTACATGTTTACAGGTACATTCTGTATATAGTCACTATGTTACATGTTTACAGGTGCATTCTGTATATAGTCACTATGTTACATGTTTACAGGTGCATTCTGTATATAGTCACTATGTTACATGTTTACAGGTACATTCTGTATATAGTCACTATGTTACATGTTTACAGGTGCATTCTGTATATAGTCACTATGTTACATGGTTACAGGTGCATTCTGTATATAGTCACTATGTTACATGTTTACAGGTACATTCCATATTGAGGTATGTTAATAGGGAGCTCTTAAGTGACTTTAGACTGGGGGAAGATTTGATGGCATCTGGGAGGTTATTCCATAATTGAGGTGCTCAGTAGGAAAATGAGGATCGAGCCACTTTCTTTTTGTATTGTGGTATTGTAAGTAAGGTGCAGGTCCTTGATCAGAGGTTATAGGATGAGAGAACTGCTGGGGGAAGCAGTCTATTCAGGTAGGGTGGTAGCTTCCCAGAAAAGCTCTTAAACACAAGGTTGAAAAGGTGAAGATTGTGTCTGGATTCCAGCGACGGCCAGTTTACCTCTTTTAACATGTCACAATGGTGGGTTGTGTAGTTACATTGTAGCACAAAGCATTTATACACAGGTGATACCTAGGTCACTGTATTATGCATATGCCATATATACATCATGTTATTATACACAGGTCACACCTGTAGCACCTTATTAAACACATTATACCTTGAGTGCCTTATTAAATACATTATTCCCAGAGCTCCTTATTATAAACATGTTTTTCCTAGAGCGCCTTATTATACACAGGTCATACACAGCGTGCTTTGTTACTTATCCCTGCTGTGCTGCCTGGCAGCCCGTCCTATTGTGAAATGAATTAAATGTGTAATACATGAACATGGCTGCATGCTTTGTGTATCTCTATATACAGTTGTGTTCAAAATTATTCAACCCCCACTGAAATTGAGTGTTTTGGCCAGTTTGACATTGATTTTGATCATTCAGTCATTTTGCTTACAATTAAATCAAAGAGGCACGTGTAGATCAGACAAATATAACATAACATTTATAATGAAATAACCACAAATGTCTTTTCTGTGCTCACATCATTATCAGTTTTATTCAACCCCCAAGTGACATTCAATCTTCGTACTTAGTACAACATCCTTTTACAGTTATAACAGCTTTTAAACGTGAAGCATAGCTTCACACAAGTGTCTTGCAGCGATCTACGGGTATCTTCGCCCATTCATCATGGGCAAAAGCCTCCAGTTCAGTCACATTCTTAGGCTTGCGCACTGCAACTGCTTTCTTTAAGTCCCACCAGAGGTTCTCAATCGGATTTAAGTCAGGTGACTGCGATGGCCACACCAAAATGTTCCAGCCTTTAATCTGCAACCATGCTCTAGTGGACTTGGAGGTATGCTTGGGATCATTGTCCTGTTGAAAGGTCCAACGTCTCCCAAGCCTCAGGTTTGTGACGGACTGCATCGCATTGTCATCCAATATCTCCTGGTACTGAAGAGAATTCATGGTACCTTGCACACGCTGAACCTCCCTGTACCTGCAGAAGCAAAACAGCCCCAAAGCATGATTGACCCCCCACCATGCTTCACAGTAGGCAAGGTGTCCTTTTCTTCATAGGCCTTGTTCTTCCTCCTCCAAACATAGCGTTGATCCATGGGCCCAAACAGTTCTAATTTTGTTTCATCAGTCCACAGAACACTATCCCAAAACTTCTGTGGTTTGTCCACATGACTTTTGGCATACTGCAGTCGACTCTTCTTATTCTTTGGAGACAGCAAGGGGGTGCGCCTGGGAGTTCTGGCATGGAGGCCTTCATTACGCAGTGTGCGCCGTATTGTCTGAGCTGAAACTTCAGTACCCACATCTGACAAATCTTTTCTCAGTTCCTCAGCAGTCACACGGGGACTTTTCTCCACTCTACGCTTCAGGTATCGCACAGCAGTCGAAGTCAGCATCTTCTTTCTGCCACGACCAGGTAGCGTTTCAACAGTGCCCTTTGCCTTGAATTTGCGAATGATGCTTCCTATGGTCTCTCTTGGTATGTTTAACATCTTTGCAATCTTCTTATAGCCATTGCCCTTCCTGTGAAGAGTAATCACCTCTTCTCTTGTCTTCCTGGACCATTCTCTTGACTTCACCATGTTTGTAACCACACCAGTAAATGTCTAGAAGGAGCTGAGTATCACAGTCATTTTAAAGCTGCCTAATTGGTGCTTATTATGCTTTATTGCTGCTCCGTGACATCCACAGGTGTTTTCAATACCTGATTGAAAACACTTGAATGAACCTCTGTTCTTCAGAGTGGTAGTCTTTAACCCTTTCGCTGCTGAGGCTTTTCACACCTCTGTGCTGAGGTCATTTTTACCGGTTTTGCTCATCATGTTTAAACGTGTTTTGAAGGCTTATTTTAGTATATGACCCAGACATATTATATATCGTTCTTTCCGTCAGACTCGGCAGATTAATAATATGTCATTATTATATGTATACATCATGACCTGTCTGTATATTATAACAAAAAATGCAATAAAATATGTATTTTCAATAATTTACAACGTGTAAAGTGTTTTTTTTCACATTTTAACATGCGAGCAATTGCGGTTATATTTTGTATGGGGTGCGCTTGTTAAAAAAATTAGAGATGGGGTCTCGTTACATTTTTTTTTGGGGAAAATTACGCGATTTTTAACAAACGCACCGCATACAAAAATCGTTAGTGCAGCATCATTGTTCACATTATAATTGAAATGGGAACAATATTGCTACACTAACGAACCAAAAAAAAGAAAAAAAATGTTTATTTTTTTTTTTATATATTTTTTTTAAATATATTTTTATTTTTAATTTTTATTTTTTTTAAAAAACTTTTTTCACATTCGAGTTTGGTATCGTTGGAACGGCCATGCTCTGGCCGATCCAACCATACCAAACTTTAACCCCTAGCTGCCACGGATCGGGAGATAGGGACTTCATTGTAACTCCCTATCTCCACCGTTGGTGGCAGTTAGGGGTTAACTCTAGGACTGGCGTCATCGTGCTATGCACGATGACGCCAGTCCTCAGGGGGAGTTCCCAGAGGCTTGGCCGACATCCAAGATGTCGGCCAGCTCCGGGAAAGGATCACGAACCGGCGCTTTTCAGCTCCCCAGGGGTTAATGCCAGGCACCATTTGGAAGGGCAGGCTGTGCCCTTCCAAATGGTGCCTGGGTTAACCCCCGCAACGCCGCCGATCGGGAGGGCACCTCCTCCGCACATGCTGCCGCGATGACACCTAATTTCAGCGGCTGCGGTTCCGGATGCTGGGCTGACATCGACATACGTTCGCGTGTAAAAATACTTTCGTTTGACCCTAGCCTTAGTTGCATATGGTTCTTTAAAAAGTCCTTGTAGGATTTCATTCTGAATACAATTACAAATGTACACTAAATTCCCTAAAACCCTTTACAGCATTGGGGGTTGAATAATTTTGAACACAACTGTATATACAGAGCGAGAGATCGTGTTCTTGGGTGTCTTAGTAAAGCCGCGATTAAATTTTGCTTTGATTGAACTAAATGTTGAAATGTACTGATATGCTGCGGCTGCGTGTCCCGGGGAAGTCCCACAGATGTAGATGTAAGGCATTGTAGTAGTATGTAAAGTACACCCACGCTTGTGGGCAGACAGATATACAGACAGATGATACATTTACATATGTATTGTTTTCATAAGTTTTTATTTTTGAAAAATATTTGTTAGAATCACAGTTTTGATCAGTGAAACAATCTTCATGGGAGCAGGAGCAGAGGAAAGCACGGAACAGATATATATATATATATAGATTAGCTATATATAGAGAAGACAGAGCTATAAATACACACAACCCTCTGGATCGTGCACAGGTGCTCACCTTTCCTTTAAACAAGTTTAGATTCTGAGGTTATGTTGATTTTTAAATTAATCCTATGCAATTATATTATATTCATCAGCCAGGTACATGCTATATATACATGTGTGTGTGTGTATACACAATCAAAGGGAAGCACGCAGCCTGAACATGTATATCTTATAATGGTGCTTCCAGAGCAATAGACACAACATATCTAATACAGAGCACTCAACACAACCATACACCTAAAGAGGTTAAAAACACCCAACAAACGGGTTATTCAGAAAGCACTGTACGGTGCATTTTCATGGCAGTACGTCTATTCACCAAACTGTCAATTCGCTCAAATACTGGCGAATTATCAGCGAAACACTTGCATTTTCTGATCTTCGGTGGCAGCTAAAAAAAGCGCATAATGCCACTGCCTTAGAGATGAGGGGGAAAAAGTACATTTTTGCATTTACTTTTATTTCCATTTTTACACATTATGTGGTTATGTTGCTATCATTGGAAAGATCAGACTCTGCCCTTTCCAATGATATATCACTTAACCTTGTGCGGTGTAAAATCAAAGACGCAGGATTCCAAAGATGTCCTGGCGCTGCAGTGCGCGCTGCAGTGCGCGCTGCAGTGCGCCGGTTAAGGTTTTCGATGAAACAATGTGTAATAATGCATGATACCTTCGCTTTCACAATTGCTGGCATCGTGGGAAATGAGAAGGTGAGTTAGTGCAGCATCTCCGTTCACTTTATAATTCAAAATTGAACAATAGTGCTGAATTATAAAAAAATAAAGAAAAGAAACTTGTATTTCTTTATTTTTACACAGAACCTGGTCATGTTTGGTATCATTGGAAAGGCCATACTTTGACTTTTCCAATGATACTATGATTGACCCTTTCTCGTAACCCTGTATCTCTATAGGCAATTCTCTGCCCAGCTGGGCGGGGATCCCTTTCTGATGTCATACAGGGTTATTCAGAGAGAGATAAAAAACAGGAGAATGACTGGAGAAGTGAAAATTCTAGGTCAAAATAGCCAAACCAGAAAAATTCTCCGATTTATCTCACTTTCCAAATCGGCTATTTGGTCTAGATTGTTCTCTTCTCCTGCCATTCTCCTGGTTTTCACCTCTCTCTGAATAACCCTGATAGTGTTCATACAAAAAAAATCCCAAACTCACCTCTCATCCTGCAGTGGAGAGGGTGGCGCGATACGCCACCTCCTCTCACTGGGAAAAGAGTTCACAAAGAGTTCCCAGTATCCCTCAGTGGTTCCTCCGTGGCACTGTGTGTGTGAGCTCGCAGCCAGGATGTGCAGGGCTCCATGCAGTCCTATGGAGTCCATGAGCCGATACTCGTGGCGGCACGCAGTGCCGCTGCAAGTATCTCTTTGTGCTGCCCTTCATTTTTGCCATGCTCCTACCTCGGAATAGGCTCGGAAAAAGAGAGATGGTACGAAAGCTGCATGCGCAATTTTTTTTTACTTATTGTCTCCCTAACATAAGCCTTGGAATAGGGGCCATTAGACTTGTAGATAGATAGGGACATGCCTAATAGGATACTTTGATGTTTGTGACAGGTTTACGCTTTATGTGATCACATCTTGTGACCGAAGCATCAATATAGTTCAAAACTAAAGGATTAAATGTGTTTCTTTAACCCTTTAACGCTGCAGGACGTTCCATGACATCTTGGCAGCGAGCGGGCTTTGAAGACGCGGGGCGTACACGTACGCCCTGCTGTCTTCAATGGGGCCGCCTCGGCCCCTCCCCGCAGCCTGCGCGCGCTAACTCGTGGCGCGCGTCATTGGCTTCACAGGGACGGCCTGAAATCAAGCCGTCCCCTGCAGCCAATGACGCGCACTGCACGCCGGCTGCGGGGAGGGCCTAAAATTAGTGCCGCGTGGCGGCACCTGTCGATGTACGCCTCGCCGGCGAAATCAAACCCCTGCGTCCTTAAGGGGTTAAGGTGATTTGCATTTTGGTTCTTATACTCCAAGCCTGGTATAAACATAGCCAGAGCTCGTGTAAACTTTCCAGAGCCGTTAAAGTCTTGCGATTTATGCCCAGGACTTTTTTATTAAGATCTATTTAGTGTGTATATATATATATATATGAAATTATAGATAGAACCTTTGTAGCGCATCAAAAATAGATTTAAAGGTAGACTTCAACAAAGAGGTATATCAAACATAAAGTGCTTCAGTCTTAGGGTGACAAATATTCAATCAATGTACACATATAAAAGTGCAATGTGCCATAGAACACAGTAAAGTGCAACAATATATAAAATTCCAGCAATGCGATGGGTATAAGAGAGTCTATAAAGTGCAACAGTGTCCGAATGTGCAAAATGTGCAAATTCAATGATATCCAATACAACAGTATGAATACCAGTGGGAAAAAGCCTTAAAATTTACTTCTCTTTATGTTCAAGCGATGCACAAATATAGTCCTCCTTTCTTGGTCTGTGTATCTCTTGCCGTCTCTCAATAGTGGAGAGGATCGCCAGAAAGGAGGAAAAAAATGAGAGAAAGGAGAAAAAAAAAAAAATTTGGAGGGGAGAGAAAAAATGAAGAAATAATCGTGCATAATCTGCTTGGAGATTTTTTTGGACAATAGTGCACCTAAATATACGGACTGAGGAAGGCTGTTAATGCCGAAACGCGTCTCGGTAACGCATCTGTCCATTTTTTAATATGCAATAAATTTTTTAATAAATTTTATATGGTTTATATTCTATTGACTACTCTCCTTGGATATATACTTGCCACCGCTTGGAAGCTCCTGATATCTGGCCCTCAGACAGTTGAGAAGAGGTTCTGGGTATCCACCATAGTGTACCTGACGCTGTATTGAGTGAGCCTGTGTGGAAGAGGCTCCATATCTGGTGAGTTCAATACATTATCGCCTCTTTTTTATCCTAATACGGTAATATACTATGGGAGCGCTGTCTATTATCTTATTGTAGCCATCGCAACCAGAGTTGAAGATTTAAGAAGGGATACGCCACCCTCTATATGGCTGGAAGCTCTTAAACTAGAGCCAGGGATTTTTTGGGCTCTTATAAATGTGAGTTTCCATATTCCTACGAGTAATTCATTTGCCATATTTAATTGGGATTTTCTGCACGATTATTTCTTCATTTTTTCTCTCCCCTCCAAATTTTTTTTTTTTTTTCTCCTTTCTCTCATTTTTTTCTCCTTTCTGGCTATCCTCTCCACTATTGAGAGACGGCAAGAGATACACAGACCAAGAAAGGAGGACTATATTTGTGCATCGCTTGAACATAAAGAGAAGTAAATTTTAAGGAATTTTTCCCACTGGTATTCATACTGTTGTATTGGATATCATTGAATTTGCACATTTTGCACATTCGGACACTGTTGCACTTTATAGACTCTCTTATACCCATCGCACTGCTGGAATTTTATATATTGTTGCACTTTACTGTGTTCTATGGCACATTGCACTTTTATATGTGTACATTGATTGAATATTTGTCACCTTAAGACTGAAGCACTTTATGTTTGATATACCTCTTTGTTGAAGTCTACCTTTAAATCTATTTTTGATGCGCTACAAAGGTTCTATCTATAATTTCATTTTTGGTTAATGCAGATTTTGGTTGTTTTTTCTGTATATTGCGCTTACCCCTTTGGGCAGCATCTCACTACTTATTAGTTATAATTTAACTACTTCATAACACTATAGTAATCTGGTTTATAAATAGGCGCCTACGCTGTATGAGATATATATATATATATATATCTTTCTTCTTTTTTATATATATATTTTTTTTTTTAAAAGTTGAAGAATCTTAGGCTGGGGTCAGACTAGTGCATTTTTAACGTGCGTTTAGGCGCACTTAATCACTGCCGCAGTAGCAGCAAATGATGTCCAATGATGGCCAATATATGAAGTACGGCCACAGTAAAGTCCGGCCGCGCAACACAAGCGTAGAACGTAGAACCGCTAGTACTGACGTACAGAGTGCGCTGCGTCGGCATAGCGGCGTGTGTGCGTGATTAGGAGACGTCAGACGCTGCTAATGTCCAGCCTACATTACTTCCAGACGCTAAAACTGTTTTATTGACGATCCGAAAAAAACACGCACGAAAATGCGCATCGTTTGACAACTTTCACGTCCACCGTAAAAAAATACGTCAATGCGTTCGAACGCACTTTTTGACGGTCGATGCGAAAAATGCTTTCGTTTGACCCTAACCTTAATCTGATCCTCTGGACGTTCCGTGCCACATTCTATTACCATGTAGCTTATAAAATAATAATGGTATGAAGGTAGCTACACAGTTTATGATCCAGTGGCTTATAGGGATCTCCTTGATAATACAGGAGCTGTCAGTGTGACATTGTTGGAAGAGTTTCCGTTTGGATCTTCTCTCTATTATCACATTTCCTGCAGCATATCCTCTGATCTCCGATATTAAGGCCCCCCCCGACTCCCTGTCATTATGGTCCTGGAGCATCGCGTGGTCGTTGTCACACTGCATGGGAGTCTCATCTCATACATCATAATTAGCAGCATAAGAGGAATTTATTCTTTTTAAAGACGTTGTACACCGCAGATAGATCTATGGACATGTCTTCAGTGAAAGTATTGATTTTAACTTAAGTTGTATATATCGTCGTGCGCGGCGCAGGCACAAATGGGAAGGGAAAAAATTGCCAGCGCATTACTCTAAATGTTTCACCTGTTTGCTACATGAAATTACTGTCCCAGGAGACAGCCGATCAGACCTGTAAGAAGGTTCGATTTATAAGTGGACGGCCCCAGCGCGATCCATAACGGGCTTTTATCAGATTAAAATCTCATAGAACATGCCTCGCACTTTATATCCCTTTCCAGGGTAGGCATACGAGAGGAGAAGAACTGCAAAAGGTCACAGCCGGCGAGGCTGACTGCCAGATTTAAAAATTGGTAGTAAGGGGGAGTCTGTATCTGACAAGTAGGATACTGGATCACTGGAGATCACCAAGATCTAAATCCTTTACGGTTATAGTGGCTGTTAAAGCAGGCAGAAAAGTCACTGCTTAAAGTCACCCTGAAATGAACAGGTTAACTTTGCCTTAATGGAAATGGCTTTAAAACACAATGTGATAACATAGATAAAACTATTGCGTTTTAAGTTATTGTTGTTATGCTCACTTAAAGCAGGGATCTCAAACACTAGCCCCCCCAGATGTTTATTGCCTTTCGATTCCCAGAATTCTTTGAATGTAATAGATAATATGAGAATCATGGGAGTTGTAGTTCAGAAACATCTTGGGCGCCAGAGTTTAAGATCCCTGACTTAAAGGGACACTACGCAGTGGCGTCACTAGGGTCGGTGTCACCCGGTGCGGTAATTTATGGTGTCACCCCCCCCCCCGAGTTTTTCAGATTTTTTTTTAACTACTCTTACTCCTAAATCAGTACTCCCATATAACACTGAATGCTCATACACACAGCGCACATTACTGTGAGGTTTATTGCTGTGGAGCTCTCTCATATGCTCACACAACTTTTTGCCAACTGCCAGCAAGACGGTGCCTGTTCGAAGGCAGTGAAAGCACACATGGATATATATTGCCCCCAGCAGCTCTGGATATATATTGCCCCCAGCAGCTCACCCATGGATATATATTGCCCCAGCTCACATATGGATATATTGCGCCTCAGCTCACACATGGATATATTGCCCCAGACCAGCTCACATATGGATATATTGCGCCTCAGCTCACATATGGATATATTGCGCCTCAGCTCACACATGGATATATTGCCCCAGACCAGCTCACACATGGATATATTGCCCCAGACCAGCTCACACATGGATATATTGCCCCAGACCAGCTCACACATGGATATTGCCCCAGCTCTCATGGATATTGCCCCCAGCACACATGGATATGCCCCCAGCTCCTCTCATGGATATTGCCCCAGCTCCTCTCATGTATATACTGCCCCAGCTGCTCTCATTGATAATGCTCCAGCTGCTCTCATGGATTTGCCCCAGCTCATGGATATACTGCCCCAGCAGCTCATGGATATACTGCCCCAGCAGCTCATGGATATGCCCCAGCAGCTCATGGATATACTGCCCCAGCAGCTCATGGATATGCCCCAGCAGCTCATGGATATGCCCCCAGCTCATTGATATGCCCCCAGCTCCTCATGGATATGCCCCCAGCTCCTCATGGATATGCCCCAGCACCTCATGGATATGCCCCAGCACCTCATGGATTTGCCCCAGCACCTCATGGATTTGCCCCAGCTCCTCATGGATATGCCCCAGGCCCCCATGGATTTGCCCCAGCTCCTCATGGATTTGCCCCAGCAGCTCATGGATTTGCCCCAGCTCCTCATGGATTTGCCCCAGCAGCTCATGGATTTGCCCCAGCTCCTCATGGATTTGCCCCAGCTCCTCATGGATATGCCCCAGCACCTCATGGATTTGCCCCAGCAGCTTATGGATTTGCCCCAGCTCCTCATGGATTTGCCCCAGCTCCTCATGGATTTGCCCCAGCAGCTTATGGATTTGCCCCAGCAGCTCATGGATTTGCCCCAGCAGCTTATGGATTTGCCCCAGCTCCTCATGGATATGCCCCAGCAGCTCATGGATTTGCCCCAGCAGGTTATGGATTTGCCCCAGGCCCCCATGGATTTGCCCCAGCAGCTTATGGATTTGCCCCAGCAGTTTATGGATTTGCCCCAGCTCCTCATGGATTTGCCCTAGCTCCTCATGGATTTGCCCCAGCAGCTTATGGATTTGCCCCAGCTCCTCATGGATTTGCCCCAGCAGCTTATGGATTTGCCCCAGCAGCTCATGGATTTGCCCCAGCAGCTCATGGATTTGCCCCAGCAGCTCATGGATTTGCCCCAGCAGCTTATGGATTTGCCCCAGCTCCTCATGGATATGCCCCAGCAGCTCATGGATTTGCCCCAGCAGCTTATGGATTTGCCCCAGCTCCTCATGGATATGCCCCAGCAGGTTATGGATTTGCCCCAGGCCCCCATGGATTTGCCCCAGCAGCTCATGGATTTGCCCCAGCAGCTCATGGATTTGCCCCAGCTCACCTCCTGGTCCTGGTCCCAGCACATGGATAGCGGCCCAGGCAGCACCTCTCCGCCGCGTTTTTCGCTCCTTCTGAGCGTCCGGCGGCGCGCAGCTTGGGCGCTCGTCTGGGGGAGCCACGTGACCAGCCGCGATTGGCTGGTGACGTATTTCCTCCAGGCGAGCGCCGAAGCTGCATGCTTCGGACGCTCGCACGGAGCGAATACGCGGCGGTGGCGGGCGGTGGGTGAGACACCCGCCCTTAGGGTGACGGTGTCACCCTAAAGGCGGGTGTCACCTGGTGCGGGCCGCACCCACCGCCCCCACCTTGCGACGCCACTGACACTACGCAGTTAGTTATTTGAGTGGTCACACTGCCGTGAGCTCCTTAATGCCTCTCTACTCCCTTCCCCAGGATGGTCTCGGAGGGCTGATTCAGCCCATTGAGCTCAAGGTGTTGAGCTCAGGCTCCAGGACTTTGAGCCCTATGTCCCACCTACTGCTCTCAATGCGCTTGAATTGGGAGCCATTAGATTGGCTGGATGCTCACTCGAGCATCCTGCCTCCCCATAATGTGACATGCTGCAACTCCTCCGTCCACCTCCCCTTTAAAAACGAATGGTATTGATTTTAATGGCCCTTATCTAAACTACCCAGGGTTGTCCTAAGACATTGCGAAGCCTTGAACCAGTTAGAAAAAGCTGCACTCCTCCCAATAAATCATTTATCAAAACATCTTTACGCAAGTCCGTGCCAAAGTAATGATAGTAGAACAACATGAAAAGACAAGAAGGGAAAATTAATAACTATACACTTAAATATTATTAAAGTAAATTCAGTATATTAACCTTGCATGACATTAACAGATAATCCACAAAAAACACGAAACAGAAACACACCATACACGCTCAGACCTCCTGATCAGTCCCTTTACAGCAGCGATCTCAATCTGTGCCCCCCCTCCATTCTGTTGACCTTGGCCTACAATTCCCAGAGACCTTTGAATGCAATAGAAGGTTAGGGAATCATGGGAGTTGTAGTACAGAATAACATCTGGGAGGACAGAGTTTGAGATCCCCGATTTACAGCCTCAGCCCCTGGGAAATCCACCATACAGCTCAGTCCCCTTACACACCCATATTTCATTGGCCACCCATCCAACCTAACACTGACAGTCAGAGGATGAGAGGATCTACAGAGATGAATGGGAGAAACTGCCCAGATCCACATGAGCAAAGCTTGTCACCAAAAGGTGTGGAGGCTGCAACGACAGTCAAAGTTACTTCTACTAACTCCTGAGTTAAGAGCCTAAACACTTATGTCAATGTTATAGTACTATGTGATAGCAGCTGCCCCGCAAACACACCTTCATAAACTTACTACATTGTGTAACTCATTCTGCCGCTTTGTGCTACAATGTACCTACATGACCCACCATTGTGACATATTAAAAGAGCTAAACTGTCCGTCGCTGGAATTTAGAAGCACCCTTCACCTTTCCAACCTGGTGTTTAAGGGCTTTTCTGGGAAGCTACCACCCTACCTGAATAGACTGCTTCCCCCAGGAGGTCCCTCATCCTATAACCTCCGATCCAGGACCTGCACCTTACTTGCAATACCACAATACAAAAAGAAAGTGGCTCGATCCTCATTTTCCTACAGAGCACCACAATTATGGAATAACCTCCCAGACGCCATCAAATCTTCCCCCAGTGTAAAGTCTCTTAAGAGATCTCTATTAACATACCTCAATACAGAATCCACCTGTAAACATGTAACATAGTGACTATGTACAGAATGCACCCGTAAACATGTAACATAGTGACTATATGCAGAATGCACCTGTAAACATGTAACATAGTGACTATATGCAGAATGCACCTGTAAGCATGTAACATAGTGACTATATACAGAATGCACCTGTAAACATGTAACATAGTGACTATATACAGAATGCACCTGTAAACATGTAACATAGTGACTATATACAGAATGCGCCTGTAAACATGTAACATAGTGACTATATACAGAATGCACCTGTAAACATGTAACATAGTGACTATATACAGAATGAACCTGTAAACATGTAACACAGTGACTATATACAGAATGCACCTGTAAACATGTAACATAGTGACTATATACAGAATGCACCTGTAAACATGCAGCATAGTGACTATATACAGAATGAACCTGTAAACATGTAACACAGTGACTATATACAGAATGCACCTGTAAACATGTAACAAAGTGAATATATTTCCTACATATTTATTTTCTGTTAATCTGTATATTTATGTTTTGTTTTTAATATCTTGCATTTATTACTTTGTATTTCTGTAACAACTGTAACAATTCAATGTTCTTGAACCCAGGACATACTTGAAAACGAGAGAAATCTCAAAGTATCCTTCCTGGTAAAAAACTTTCTAAATAAATAAATATTTCGTATATATATAAAGTATGTCACAGAAGTGAGTACACCCCTCAAATTATTGTAAGTATTTTATTATATCTTTTAACATATTATCACTTAGGGGTGTAGTCACTTTTGTTGCCAGCGGTTTAGACATTAATGGCTGTGTGTCTTGAGTTATTTTGAGGGACAGCAAACTTACTCTGTTATACAAGCTGTACATTCACTATTTTACATTGTAACAAAGTGTCATTTCTTCAGTGTTGTCACATGAAAAGATATAATAAAATATTTACAAAAACGTGAGGGGTGTACTCACTTCTGTGAGATTCTGTATACTGTATATAGTCACAGTAGAAGGACATTGTGAGAGAGCCCAACAAAAATCTCCATTTGACATATTATCATTAATCTTTATAATGCGATTATAACGTGTACCCAGAAAACCCTCAAATGTAGGGCTGTTTTGTCGGGGGTTCACACCTTATGTATGTTTTAGCATTTCTTTCCTAACACATCTATAGAAAAAGGTGGAGTTATTCCTGGTCAACAAGTCGCTGTCACTAAATTCCAGCCGCAATCCTCCAGTGCGAGTGGCAGATATGAGTGGAACAACTGTTCTAGAGGTAGGTGCCCGGTTCATCTTTCATCGTTCCATCCTACAGGTAAGTACAATAGGTAGGTATTCACAAAGGACCGAACTTGCCACCGAAGGGCACCGAACAATGAATTTCAACATTTGGTGCAATTTTGTGGCAGTTTGTCTTCAATAAACTGTCAATTTGCAAAATACTGCGAAATAAGGTGCAGTTCTGTGATCTTCGGTGGCAGCGAAATTGTCCCATAGTGAAGTAATGGTTAATCAATTCAGAGAACACCAAACTGCACCGAAGTGTCGGGACTAGTGATGGGCCGAACACCCCTGTGTTCGGTTCGCATTCGAACTCAAACACCCGAATATGTTCGACCGCGAACTTGAACACAATTCAAACACAATGCAAGTCAATGGGCCTCGAACGTTCGAAAATTAAGGTCCCCTCCAAGAGGGCATATATGCAAGATATTGGCCATAAAAGGTATATGGGGGTCCGGGTACTGCCCTGGGGGACAGGAAACAATGAATTTTTTTTTTTTTTAAAAAAACGTTTTTAACCCTTTCACTGCTGAGTGCTGAGCCATTTCACCGCTGTGCGCTGAGCTAATTTTTACCACTTTTGCTCATGTTTAAATGCGATTTGAAGCCATGGGAAATGTTTGACCAACAAGGAGTGGGAAATGTTTGACCAACAAGGAGTGGGAAATGTTTGACCAACAAGTAGTGGGAAATGTTTGACCAACAAGGAGTGGGAAATGTTTGAACAACAATGAGTGGGAAATGTTTGACCAACAAGGAGTGGGAAATGTTTGACCAACAATGAGTGGGAAATGTTTATGAATCCCATTGGCTTCAATGTTAAAAATATTCCCCTTTTAATTCAATATCTAATTAACAGTTTATTATTATATTCTGAAGCAGAGTCTCTTTATTTTTAGATTTTTTAGGATCTTTTAAGCATTTTTTGGAATTTTTCTGAAAACTTTTTTTTTTCTCGAACTTTCCGTGAATGACCCGAAAAGTTTGAAGTTCATGAACTTTCAAACAGCTGATGTTCGAATCGAACTTCAAACCGATTTGAACCTCCAGCCCATGCCTAGTCGGGATATGCCATGATTTTCGGTGTTTCAGTTCGACAGATTTAAACAGGCGAATTACATAAGATTCAATATAAAAAAAATTATCGTTTTTTTATTCAACTGTTTATTCTTTTCATTTTCAGCAAAAAGCCTTCTTATTTGTCTATTTCTTTTTACACCTTTTTGTATTTTTTATATGAAATTTTTGATTCCCAATATTATGTAAAAGACGTTTTTTATTCTGTAACAGACCTTTTTATTATTTTTTTAAGGGACTTTTTTTATTTATTTACGCACATTTGAATTCATTTTTATTGGTTCAAACACCTATTAGAAGAATAGCAGAGTTCCGTAGGTTTTCGGGGGGCTTTCTGCCTTCAGTCCGGCAGTCAGTTTGGCAGTCATTGGTGACTCCATCTTCGGTGCACTTCAGTGACCCTGTGGTAAATAGTGAATTTACCACAGGGTCGGCGAAATGGAATCGCTGAAGCTCACCACAGTGTGCCGAACTACAAAGCACTGAAAATTCGGTGCTTTCTGAATAACCCCTAATGTGATATCCACCCCCTGAGAGGATATCACAGACAAAGGGCACATAGGGGATAGAGGTTAACGTTAAATGAGAAATGCAGCAAAATGGACATAAAAATATACAATTTTTTTTATTGAATACTGGAACTGAAAAGTGCACTATGGCTGGATAAAAAAATTCAAATGAATGGAAGTTTTCACATTTACAAATTTTGGATTTCTAAAAGATTACCGGCAGTTACGGAAGTGTAAGTATTGCATCACCAATTCTCTGGTAACCTGTTCAATGACAGGACTGTACAAAAAAAATAAGTGGCCATCCATTCAGACTTGAAGACAGGAGATTTTGTCTACAGCGCAGGAAAGAGTTCTTGGTAAAAAGAAGCCGGTTCTTTGCAAATCATTAGTCCAGATCCAGTCCACTTTACCTGTTCTCCATTGTCACTGCCCCCCCATTGAATGAAAAATAGTTTCCCTTATTTTCATGTCTGTCATCGCATGGTAAGTCTGCGCTATACATTATTTTCTCTCACTGGGGATACGATGACACGCAGCTTAGGGAAAGATCACCCTGTCCATTACATTGTGTCCATTACATTGTGGATAGTGCATCTCATAGCTTGGTAATGCAGGGTCTCAGCGCCAGGGGTTCAGCTGCTTAGGTCCACATAATATATACACCAATGTCTTTGTGTCATCACAGCTTGGACATAGGGTCACTTATCCCTTAAGCTGTTAGCGAGTGGTGTTAGCATGACGGTCAGTGGTGAGACGCAGGCTGTGTTTGCTTTAAATTCCTCAATGCTTTGGTGCAGATGTTCCCCCTTGCAGTGTATGCGATTCCTGTTGTAATTACAAAATACCAGGAAGCTTCTGACGACACAAAATGTAACACTGGTCCACATGAACGTTCCGAGTACTATTTAATTATTACTATTATTATTTTTTATGGTGCTGACATTTTTCTCAGTGAATGATTAAAACCATCAAAGTGACAATGACGAAGAAGCACAGCGTTGAGAGACCATATGAGCTTACAATCTAAAGAAGGAAAATTTACACAGGAATGAAGCTGGATGTCTACACAGACTTCTCACCTGACTTTTAAGTTGGTCTGCGTCATATTAGATCTCAGCAGCCAACAGTTAAGCAAGTCAATAATACTAACTTAATATAAAGATTGTTTTTTATTTATTAACCACAGTGTGAATTGGCTCATTGCAGCATGTCCTTGGGGTAACATGGGTCGTCTGGAAGAGCATTGATCCATGACATGTACCTTCAAAATAAGTCCAGTTCTGGAAAACAGAATCACTAATCCAAACCTTACACTAGGCAACTTGAGGCTTGGGTAACTTAATGAGTGGTTATGCATTGTGGGAGTTGTAGTTCCAGAACATCAGGAGGGCCAAGGTTGCTGATCTCAGCCTTACACTGTTCATGAATACATCTGGAATTGGGAATTCTACACTTTGCGAATTGGCTGTTTGTCACTAAATGGTATCACAAATGCCTTGTTTCACTTGAGTCGTTAACGATAACGAGCGAGCTGTTAATTAGAACTGATGCGCACGTAAACAGGCAGAGAGATGAGGAGGGCAGCTTGCTGCTTGGGAGGCTCTGCTTAGTTCTTGAGGGGTTATTCAGAGAGCAATGAAATGTCACCTACATTTTCGTGCTTTCTCGTTCGATGTACTTCGACGAGTTCAATTCGCCGACCCTCCAGTGAATTCAGAAATGCGTCTAATCGACCCGCTGAACGCATCCGATAAATTGCTGAATTGATCGGATAACCGGTAATAAACCATCAGGAAAGAGGAGGAAGTAATCAGCTGCTTGATCCCTCTGCAGGTTGAAGGACACCAAGAACAAATTGTTCTCCAGTGTCCTTCCACCAGTTCTGTATGATCCTATGAGAAGGATATAATGTGTATCAACATCATACCACAAGGGCTTACCCGGTATTAAATGAAACACATACATTCTCGTTCGGAGGGGGAAGTTTGAGGACTCTTTAATAGGAATAACTCCTAATAACTCACTAAATTTAGGAAATAAATAATATATGTTAATTAGGAAAATGCTTGTTTTAACACGATGGATTGATTCAGGGAAAACTTTAAATGTCACTGTAAATGTCCTTTTAAGTGATGAGACATTTTTTTGTGACCAGCTAGCCATTAGCGACTAGTTGACTTGCGACTTGCCCATGCATCGTGACCGGTTATAAAAGGACCTCGTGGCGTGGCTATGATTGAAAGCTACAGTATTCCCAAGTGAACGAGGCCTTGGAGAAGCGGAGAGACAGCAGAGATGTATAGGAGCTGTAAGGCAGGGGAGAACCTCTCTGTTTAGCATACATATGATTGACTGCCTTAATTACAATCCCCTGCGCTGCTATTCATCTTCACTAGTTGGGGTCAGTGACCAGGGAAAGCAGATCAAACCTTAATCTTGACAATGTTCTTATGACTTCAGAATGCTATTTGGCATTGACACTCCATTGTCTCTCTGTTTGGAGGAGGGGAATTTGTATTGGCATATTATGTACCTCTTTGAAAAGGAGTAAAAGGATTCTTAGAAGCACCTACACAAACATTGAGCAATTATATGCACGTAGAACTGCAATAGTTTCTTAGGGCATCACAAAATGTTCTTCCCGGTCCTTCAGGAATGAAATGTGTTTATTTATTTAACGAAAAATGTATCCTTAAAGGGAACACAGTAACAAAAAAAAGCAACTGTAAAGATTTACATTGTTATTTATTGACACAATGTATTATTATAAAAGCAGCAAAGTATCTGTTTAATTTTTTTATAAACAAATTATTCTTGCATTTTTTATGAGCGTACAAATGTATTTTTTTGTTTTGTTTTTATTGGTTTTTATCCAGAAAGGATTCCACTCGCACAACTTTTAATTTCATTAGAGTTTTTTTAGAGATGACACCGTGACCGCCTTGTCATAAAATGATGATAAATATTCATAACACAGGACTTTTGATAGTGGAAACACCATTTTTGTTTTAATTCTTCGCAGCATTTATTTCCATTATTGCTGTCAGAGACTGAGTGGGTTTTCACTAAATAGAAGGGGTTGGAGGGGGATGGGGGCTGGTTTATTTGCACTGGAAAAAAAGACATGATCTACCAGTGCCATCAATAGGCAAGAATTAGATAACTAAATGCTAACTAGAGTCTTAGAGGACCATTCGTGGTAATAAATCAAGCATAATCCTAATTTATATCCATAATTTATTCCCCCTCTTTAGAGAGTTATTCCTATTTGATACAGTAGACCATGGCATCTTGTTAAAAAAAACTTAAAAACTCTGGTATTGTCAAGAGTCTCTAGGTTGAACCTCGATATGCAGGGTTGGTTGGCGAAGTACAATTTTGGCAGGCAAATCTCGTGGTCGGTAAATCAGGCAAAGAGTCGATGAAGGGAGTCAAAGGTTAGTTACTCAAGATCTATGAAGAAGGGTCAGGTCCCAGGTAGGAACTATGGCGCTTGCTAGTGTCTATAGGAAGGTTAGACAACAACTAAGCAATGATATGATTGTGTTACTGGTTTATATAGTCAGAGCCCCGCCTCCTTGGTCCACCCCCTCTGGAGGTGGAGTGTGACTCAGGAGACAGGGAACCCCAGTCAATCATTCTGAGGTCATAGACTCATGGCCCAGCCTCCCAGCCGCTGTCATCACCTCCCGGTCCAATCCCTGTGGGGGAACTCCCCAAACAGAGGTGGAGCAAGGCCTGATTGCTGTGCTGGGGAAACCACGTTGTGTCCTGTTCCCTCTACCGACGCTGGGGCTGTGTCTCCCAGTCAGCGTCTTCCCCCTCCATGTGGTTCCAGTCTGAGGAGCCGCTGCGGGACACCCATGGCTGCCGGAGGCAGGTCCCACATCCGCCACGTCACCGCCGCGGGCCGAAGGTCGGGCGCAGGACACCATGGCTGACCACCAATGATGTCCATGCCCGCCGACTCCCTGGATTGCCGCTGATCGACATGCCGGGATGTGGCGCCAACCATCGGTGGGGGCCGAGAGCGGACCACAATGGAGGTGAGTCCTGACAGGTATTGGTGATCACACGCTAACCTGGTTTCAATCATATGTATCCGACCGATCGCAATATGTGTCCATTTCTGGCAGCTCCTCCCTCCCAGTCACTTGAGGTGTACCCCAAGGCTCAATACTCAGCCCCCTGCTATTTACAATATTCAAAAAAATGATCTGCATAACATCTGCAAAGCCTCAACTGTACACATGTACGCAGACTACACTGTAATCTATACTAAACCAAATCTCCTGCAGCTGGAGGCCGTGCTGCAAGAACAATTCACAGAGGTAGAAAAGTGGATCAAACACAACAAACTTTTTTTTAAATAATGACAAAACTGTAACGATGCTCTTTGGAACAAAACCTAAACTACATAAATTGCAAAATCCCCATCTATGTGTTGGGACAAAATCAAATGGCACGCTGACCACAGTCACTTCTCTCAAATATCTAGGTATGTGGTTACTAGACCCAAATCTATCCTTTGACCCCCACATCGAAAAACTCTCTTCTAAACTTTACTCCAAACTAGGTGCCCTGTACAGAAACAAATCCTGCCTGTTGCAGATTGTACAACAAATGCTAATGCCGGCTATTGATTACGGAGATGTAGTGTATGCAGCCGCCCCTCAAACACACCTTCAGAAACTTACTACATTGTATAACTCATTCTGCTGCTTTGTGCTATAATGTAACTACATGACCCACCATTGTGACATGTTAAAAGAGCTAAATTGGCCATCGCTAGAGTCTAAACGCACCCTTCACCTTTCCAACATGGTGTTTAAGAGCTTTTCCACCCTACCAGAATAGACTGCTTCCCCCAGCAGTTCCCTCATCCTATAACCTCCGATCCAGGACCGGCATCTTACTTGCAATACCACAATACAAAAAGAAAGTGGCTCGGTCCTCATTTTCCTACAGAGCACCACAATTATGGAATAACCTCCCAGACACCATCAAATCTTCCCCCAGTCTTAAGTCACTCAAGAGCTCCTTACTAACATACCTCAATACAGAATGCACCTGTAAACATGTAACACAGAGACTATATACAGAATGCACCTGTAAACATGTAACATAGTGACTATATACAGAATGCACCTGTAAACATGTAACATAGTGACTATATACAGAATGCACCTGTAAACATGTAACATAGTGACTTTATTTCCTACATATTTATTTTCTGTTAATCTGTATATTTGTGTTAGTTTTTTAATATCTTGCATTGTATTACTTTGTATTTCTGTAACAACTGTAAAATTTCAATGTTCTTGAACCCAGGACATACTTGAAACCGAGAGAAATCTCAATGTATCCTTCCTGGTAAAATATTTTATAAATAAATAAATAAAATATTCAAAGGAAAGGACTGCGGACTTCTTCGTTCTTTATAAACGCATGCCCCACTCACCAGCTAAGTACTTCCCATGTGTCCTGTGTCTGCCATGCAAATTGTACAGCAGATTCGGCAGTCAACACAATACTTTGATGGTAAGTAAAGCACATGCGTTTAGGACAGAAGGGTGAAATACGCAGACTCTTCATTAACCCCTTAGTGCCGGGGTCTGCCTGGAGACAGGCAAGCGTACACATTGCAGGGTGCACAGCAATAACCTGTGGCTTTCTGGCACTCTTATGGCCCACCTCCCTTCCCAGCGAGCCGATCAATGTCCTCTAGATTGTAAGCTCCTATGAGTAGGTCCCTCTACACCTCTCGTTTCCATTTCCATCCTATGTTTGTTTATTTGTGTCTTGTATACCTTTGGTTATTGTAAAGCTCTGTGGAAACTGTTGACGCTATATAAATGATGATGATAATAATAATTATTGGCTGCAGGGGAGCTGCATAACAACATGCGGTAGGAGTGCCAGGATGCAGAGGGGCGCGCCGTGCATCATTTAGGCCCGCAAGTCTTCCAGTTGAAGTGGTAGAGGCCAAAACAATAATTGAATTTAAGCAGGCATGGGATAGGCATAAGGCTATCCTAAACAAAAGATAAATCCAGGTAAAGTATCCATGTAATTGGGCAGACTAGATGGGCCCCAAGGTTCTTATCTGCCGACATCTTTCTATGTTTCTAAGTCCTGAGGACAGCATAGTCTGCCCTCTGGTGCTCAGGGTTAAATTTGAATAACTCTCAAAAGGTAGAAAATAAGCAATGGGTGTAAATGGGCAAAGTACTCGTTTTAATATAACAAATCGATTTTAGCTAAAGTTTTATAAAAATCACGAAAATGACACTTTCATATCAGGCCATGAGCAGAAGAGGGGGCGGGGCTTCCTCTGGAGTGTGGTACATGATGCTTGTATATTAAGAATGTTTACCACTGGGGGTCAGCAACCTTGGCCCTG
The DNA here is from genome assembly GCA_009667805.1 of Leptobrachium leishanense. Lineage (NCBI taxonomy): Eukaryota > Metazoa > Chordata > Amphibia > Anura > Megophryidae > Leptobrachium > Leptobrachium leishanense. The sequence continues at coordinate 35,810,142 of CM019069.1, read as the reverse complement.
TAGCTGTTTTGAAACTGCATCTCCCATGATGCTCAGCCACTTGTTATGTTGGCCAAACCTCATGGGAAATGTAGTTCCAAAACATCTGGAGAGCCGAGGCTGCTGACCCCTGTTTACCGGATCCTGCAAATTCATCTCAAGCAAAAGGAAAGAATTCTTGATGATAAAAATAAATAAATAAAGCAGACAAAAAAAAAATGCATTCAACCCACATGGCTAATTATAGGATCCAAGCTGTAAATGTGTATGGAAATGTTATGCAATCGCCTCGCTGGTGACTCAGGACGTACAAAATGAAAATAGGGATTTTTTGGAATGATAAGAAGACATATGTTGTGTTGTTTGGCGGCTGCGATTTATAAAATATCGAGAAAATAGAGGAAGGAATTTAAAACCCAAAATGGTAATAAGGGATTTTGGACTCCCTCCCCTCCCCCATCCGCTGTTAGACATCACTGGAATTAGTCTTATTAACAATATCACACTTATTGTAAATCTGCTGGATTTAAAGAGACACTACCGCGTACATAAGCTGCAACTAGATTACTTGTGCATGACAAATAAAACCACATTATAAAACACAAGGTTGTTTTTTTTTCTTTGTTCGAAGTAATTGCATGTAAAAATGAAAAATACATTTTTTTTTTATTTCCATTTTGTGGACTTTTCCCATGTAGCGGCATTTACCAAAATCTGTGCAACGGTTTTATTTTACAGCTGTGACATAGGATGAAACAGCAGAGAAGAGGCAATGGGGTGGAAGAGGGGATGTTTAGACAAGGCTGAAGGGGAGCTATTGTGTTGTCTATGCTACCTGAGATAAAAATGGCAGCTGAATGAGATGTGATAGTGGGGTTCCGATACTGGATACTACCCCCTTGGTGATGTCCTTTGCATACATCCCACACAATGCAATCCTTTTGAGTTTGATTTTTGGATACCTGACCCATTCACCCATTCTATGGCCAAAGCCACACAGTGAGGAGCAAGTGGTGTAAAGATGGGGGGGGGAGGGGTAAACACAAAATATCACACACTGGATGCACCCAGTGACACATATAGAGGAAAATCTTTTCTTAACTTAACATACAAGAGAAAAACAAAGAACATGTAAGAATTCAGCAACATGAAATAAACACAATAAGGACAGTTCATTTTTTGGTAGTAGTGGTGTGTGTGTGTGTGTCTGTGTGTGTCTGTGTGTGTGGTGATGGAGTGATATGATTTGTATGGAAACATTTGTAAAAATCCTGCTTGAGCACCTGGTGTACAGAGCAGGTTTCAGTCACTCTCTGTGTCTCCCTGGAGAAATGCCAGGAAAACCAATGAAAGTGAAAACACCTCGTGGATACATTGTATCAAGTCAGACTCAATCCCGGGTGTTACTGGGTTGATGTTCTGCGCTTGAACTCCTGGGATAATGTCTGGCTGCCTGGGAATGATGTGTGTGTGCAGTCTAATAACCTGGCCTGATAGTCAGGACCCTTTAAGGTCTGTTGTGGGTCACATTGTGTATCCAGGAAAGTGGAATCACAGCAGTGTGTCTGTGCTCGGTGTGTCATGGGAGGGAAACAAAGTAGCAGCGATTGTGTGTCCCAAGAAACCAATAAACATGGCAGCAATAAAAAGCTAACACAACGATGTGACACGGTGTGTGTGGTTCCAGAAGGAGCAGTGTAGGCATCCTGCTGCTGCAAACACACACTGTCACTCACACACGCACAGAGTCTCCCAATCACACACATACACACACACACATACACACTCACATAATCACTGTCATGAACGAGGTGTCCTCTGTCATATTCAAACAACTCGTGCAAAGTGTCACACACTATACACAACCAGACACCTGTACGAGGTGTCACACACTATACACGTGGACAGGACGCACGTGTCCCCTGTCACACAAACACCAAGGCACTGCAACACACTGCCTCACACATCACACAATGCCTCACACATCACACACTGCCTCACACATCACACTGCCTCACACATCACACACTGCCTCACACATCACACACTGCCTCACACATCACACAATGCCTCACACATCACACACTGCCTCACACATCACACAATGCCTCACACATCACACACTGCCTCACACATCACACACTGCCTCACACATCACACACTGCCTCACACATCACACAATGCCTCACACATCACACACTGCCTCACACATCACACACTGCTCACACACATCACACAATGCCTCACACATCACACACTGCCTCACACATCACACAATGCCTCACACATCACACACTGCCTCACACATCACACAATGCCTCACACATCACACACTGCCTCACACATCACACACTGCCTCACACATCACACAATGCCTCACACATCACACACTGCCTCACACATCACACAATGCCTCACACATCACACAATGCCTCACACATCACACACTGCCTCACACATCACACACTGCCTCACACACTATCACACACACCGTCACTCTTTGTCACAAGCATACTAAACACACTGCCTCAAAGATAACACACTGTCACACTCTGCCTCACACACTTTCGCTCTGCCACACACACAAACGGACACACTGCTTCACACATTGCACAGTCTCTGTCACACAAACACACCCACTGTCAGGACACACAGATAGTGTCACACAGTCTCTCATACACATATGTCACACACACACACACACACACACACACACACACACTCTTTCCTAGGGGTTGCTCACCGCTGGAAAGCCTCTCTATAGAAAGTGCTCCCACCTTAAAACCCAGTTCTCCCTGTGACGTCACATCGGAAATTTACCAAAGCCAGAGCGAGCCAACAGCACGGCCCGAGCTCGACCGGGAGCGTTCTGATTGGCTATCGTGGGGCGCTGACGTAGGCTGACGCTAGCCCCTTACTAGAGCAAGATATCGAGCCACATAAACAAAGGCACATTGCGAGGGAGCGCTCAGAGCGCCGCTAACTCCCGGCAGGCACAGCGCCGAGTGCAGCCGCCGAGACCCGGCACCCCGAGCCCCGCACACCGACTGGAGGCATGCGCGCACACCTGGAGCCTTAAAGGAGCCTCACCCCCCGCTGCGACCTCTGCAAGTAAGTGCCCCGACTGCTGCCCGAGCACACCTGCAGCGAGGAACAAGCCAATGCTACGGGAAACACTGCCAGGGCTACTGCCAGGGCTGCGGGTGATACTGCCAGGGATACTGCCAGGGATACTGCCAGGGCTGCGGGTAACACTGCCAGGGATACTGCCAGGGCTGCGGGTGATACTGCCAGGGCTGCGGGTGATACTGCCAGGGATACTGCCAGGGCTGCGGGTAACACTGCCAGGGATACTGCCAGGGCTGCGGGTAACACTGCCAGGGATACTGCCAGGGCTGCGGGTGATACTGCCAGGGATACTGCCAGGGCTGCGGGTGATACTGCCAGGGATACTGCCAGGGCTGCGGGTGATACTGCCAGGGATACTGCCAGGGCTGCGGGTGATACTGCCAGGGATACTGCCAGGGCTGCGGGTAACACTGCCAGGGATACTGCCAGGGCTGCGGGTAACACTGCCAGGGATACTGCCAGGGCTGCGGGTAACACTGCCAGGGATACTGCCAGGGCTGCGGGTGATACTGCCAGGGCTGCGGGTGATACTGCCAGGGATCACTGCCAGGGCTGCGGGTGATACTGCCAGGGATACGGGTAACACTGTCATTGCGGGTACTGAGAGGAACACTAGTACTGCTAATACTACTATTACTACTAGAAATACTATCACTGCGAATACTACATTAACACTGTGTGTGCCAGAGCCATGTGTACTAACTTATATGTGACACATTGGGGATGGACAGACAGACAGATAGATACACGGATATATAGAAGGACTGATAGAATGAGAGATAGATATGTGATGGACAGACAGGCGGACAGACAGACGGACAGACAGACAGCTTCAGATCACAGAGAAGCTCTGGGAAAGCCTTTTCTTTTTGTTTGCCGGACAGAAGTTTCCATGGATCTATCCATCTTGCATGTCCATAGGTTGATGTGTGTCAGTCCCAGGCAGTAACTTGCTGACAGTGTGCTCCCGGCTGTGTCACCGCCTGCATGTGGCTCTGTGTATACTGTGTGTGAGCTGGATGGGGTATATGTGTGTGATGTCCCTCACAGGGAGTACCCGGGTTCCCACGGATCTGGATCTGGGGGAGGATATTCCAGCCGCCCCGGTTAGTGGGGTCCCCCAGCTGGAAGACGTGGTGTTGGGGGGGGGGGGGTCTGTGGCTGCCTGGGCGTTGTGGCTGTCGGAGATTCCTGTGTCTGAGTGTGGCGGCTTTAATGTCAGCGGCGCCGGCTCCCAGAGCAACTTGTGTCTCGGATACAATGTGACACAACGGGTACTGCGAGAGAATGGGTCCTCCATGTGTGCTTATACAGAGAGAAGCCTCCATGTGTGCTTATACAGAGAGAAGCCTCCATGTGTGCTTATACAGAGAGAAGCCTCCATGTGTGCTTATACAGAGAGAAGCCTCCATGTGTGCTTATACAGAGAGAAGCCTCCATGTGTGCTTATACAGAGAGAAGCCTCCATCTGTGCTTATACAGAGAGATGCCTCCATCTGTGCTTATACAGAGAGAAGCCTCCATGTGTGCTTATACAGAGAGAAGCCTCCATGTGTGCTTATACAGAGAGAAGCCTCCATGTGTGCTTATACAGAGAGAAGCCTCCATGTGTCCTTATACAGAAAGAAGCCTCCATGTGTCCTTATACAGAAAGAAGCCTCCATGTGTCCTTATACAGAGAGAAGCCTCCATGTGTCCTTATACAGAAAGAAGCCTCCATGTGTCCTTATACAGAGAGAAGCCTCCATGTGTCCTTATACAGAGAGAAGCCTCCATGTGTCATTATACAGAGAGAAGCCTCCATGTGTGCTTATACAGAGAGAAGCCTCCTCCATGTGTGCTTATACAGAGAGAAGTCTCCATGTGTGCTTATACAGAGAGAAGCCTCCATGTGTGCTTATACAGAGAGAAGCCTCCTCCATGTGTGCTTATACAGAAAGAAGCCTCCATGTGTGCTTATACAGAGAGAGCACTGCACTACATGGAACAACACGGCATGTGCTGCCCTTATTATATATCATTTAACAGGTGCTGATCACATAGAGCAGGAGAAGCTCTGGATCCTGACACAACGCGTGCCGCTCTGTAATACATTAGAACCCGGACAGACTCGAACTTGTTAAAGCAGCTTTTTAATGCTTTGATCAAAATTCTGCTGTGGAATTTTTAAAAAAATAATCTAAAATATGGAGATGCTGCTCTCTCAAGGCCTTATGAGAAAAAGCTGATACTTAATATCTGTGTCCAGCTGATTTAATCCACACTGGGGTCTAGATTGGGGAATGGGGGTGAGGGGCTGTGGGGAAGAAATGGGTTTATTTGCTATACTGCTTCTTGTGTAAACAGCTCTGATTCAAGAAAAAAATATATAACTTTTTCTGTAGAGAGAGGACTTTAAGAAATATTTGAAGAGGCCTAAAAGTGATAACAGATATAATTTCATGTATATATTTATATATAATTTATGCATAATATATAATATACATCATGCATCATATATATATATATATATACTTTATACATGATATAGAAAATACATCTTACATTATATGTAATCATATGGTCTACACATTATATAGAACATACATCATGAATGTAATATATATATACTTTATACATGAAACAGAACATACATCATGAATGTAATATATATTTATATATACTTTATACATGGTATAGAACATACATCATGCATGTAATATATATTTATTTATAGTTTATACATGATACAGAACATACATCATGCATGTAATATATAACATGATACAGAACATACATCATGCATGTAAGATTTATTTATATATACTTTATACATGATACAGAACATACATCATGCATTAGGTATATATTTCTATGCTCTCCACGTTATATATACTATAGATACATTGATTATGTAATCTCTGTTATGATGTTAATGGCCCCTATGTTCCGCTTTCAGATTCCCTTCCTGGATCGCAGGTTCTGAAGTGAATGTTTTAAATCTTTGGAACTTTGCTGCAACAAGAACTACAACACTGTCCTCTTTCAATTCCAACGAAGAAGACTCCAGCAGCCCGGCTGAAGGTGTGTGCTCCAATAAAAGCATATCATATCACAATATTTTTATTATTATCACTGGCGGCTTCTTTATTTATCAATCATCCCTTTCACGGGGGGCAGAAACATGGGCTATAGCTGGTCGATACGTGGGAGGAAAGTGGGCTATAGCTGGTCGATACGTGGGAGGAAAGTGGGCTATAGCTGGTCGATACGTGGGTGGAAAGTGGGCTATAGTGGGTCTGTAGGTCGGAGAAACGTGCAGGTCGGTAGGTGGGGGGCAGGGGGCTATGCTTCGTGTTTGGGTGATATTTGATTTGCCTTGATGTAATATCATGGTGACAATAGAATACAAAAAAATAATTGAGGAACTCTATACAGAGCATGGGATGAATTGTATAGAAAACAGGAAGAATTAAAGAGAAAAAGGTCCCAACATCTGAAAGGCATGGCTTCACACCTAATGTGACCTTAAAGTGTCAGGATTTTATTATTATTACTATTAGTATTTATTATTATTATTTTAATATTTTTTTATTTATAAATTGTACCGTAGATTTTTTTTTAAATGTTTTCATTTATCATTTATTTCTTTTTTCATTGTATCTGTGATAAATGAAACATCGGTCCTGTCCTTGGTGTGAGGCAGGAAGACAAGTGTATCAGTGTGGGTATCCATTAAATTGTTTCATTTACAGCCATGCCCTGTGTTCAGGCTCAGTATGGGTCATCGCCTCAAGGAGCCAGCCCAGCTTCACAGAGCTACAGTTACCACTCTACAGGAGAATACAGCTCCGATTTCTTAACTCCAGAGTTTGTCAAGTTTAGCATGGACCTCACCAACACTGAAATCACTGCCACCACTTCTCTCCCCAGTTTTAGTACCTTTATGGACAACTTCGGTACAAGCTACGACGTCAAGCCACCTTGCTTGTATCAAATGCCCATCTCTGGCCAGCAGTCTTCTATAAAGGTCGAAGATATACAAATGCACGGCTACCAGCAGCACAGCCACCACCACCACCTTCCACCCCAGGGCGAGGAGATGATGCCACCACACTCAGGCTCTGTCTACTACAAACCATCTTCGTCCCCAACAGGCAGCACTCCAGGTTTCCCTGTGCAGCACAGTGCCATGTGGGATGACCCGGGCACACTCCACAGTTTCCATCAAAACTATGTGGCCACCACCCACATGATTGATCAGAGGAAAGGTCCAGTGTCCAGGCTTTCATTGTTCTCCTTCAAACAGTCCCCCCCGGGGACCCCAGTGTCTAGTTGCCAAATGAGGTTTGATGGCCACCATGTTTCCATGAACCCAGATCCCTCTGGAGCCCACCATGTGGTGGATGGACAGACCTTTGCAGTCCCTAACCCCATCAGGAAGCAGACTTCTATGGGCTTCCCTGGACTTCAGCTCGGCCATGCTTCTCAGCTCATGGACAGTCAAGTTCCTTCACCTCCATCCAGAGGTTCTCCGTCCAACGAAGGTCTATGTGCTGTTTGTGGGGATAACGCAGCCTGTCAGCACTATGGAGTTCGCACTTGTGAGGGATGCAAAGGGTTTTTCAAGGTGAGTACGATGTGACACATTTGTATCAGCCTGCCTGTGCCTCACCTGCCTTAGAATACAATGTATCCCTGACAGCCAGTCTCTGAGGATGCCCACTGACTGCCTGTCACTGGTGTCTTTACCCATTTATATCACTCTTAGAAGCCACTACGGCAAATAGGAGCCAACTGCAGCTTTTTAGGAGCCAGGCAAAGTTTATTTATTGATCTATGCAGAATAAATATCTACAAATAAAGTTCCATGAGCTACCTGGCACTTAGATGTGGCAAGCCTTGGTCTGTGATATGACAGTAAGATCACCTCCCCTGCTTTTAGTAAACTTATATTTAATACCCGAATACGATATATATATATATATATATATATATATATATATATATAGTGATTGTACAGGCACTGGTAATGAATACATCCTAGCATATACCCAGGGTCCCCCCTACCAGCCACCTACTACCCCCTTCTGCAGTAGCTGGGAAGTCGTGTGTGGTTGAACATATCTATTTGCATGTGCTTTAAACTGACTTCTCCCTTAGATTTAAATTGGTTAGGACAGAGAACCGTGTCTGAGCTAACCAAGTGGAACGGAATTCCCTATGGTAAAATTAAGTGATCTCTTTATTCCCCCCATCCTGATTGAATAATCTTATCATTTGAAATAGAGAAAGCCTCCAAGGGATGTAAATAATATGAATGTCCACGAATTCCTATTTACTGAGCATGTGGTGCCCTGTCCTGGGAGAAGAGACTGGGGGGGGGGCAATCATATGAAATTATACTGTCACAATGAACCCCAGACACCCCATACTCACAATGAACCAAAGACAGACACCCCATTTTCACAATGAATTTCAGACACCCCCTACTCACAACGAACCCCAAAAACCCCCATGCACCCCATACTCACAATGAACTCCATACTCACAATGAACCCCAGACACCCCATACTCACAATGAACCCCATACACCCCGTACTCACAATGAACCCCATACTCACAATGAACCCCGGACACTCCATACACCCCATACTCACAATGAACCCCAGACACCCTAGTCTTACAGTGAATCTTAGACATCCCCTAATAATAATGAACCCCAGACACCCCATTCTCACAATGAACCCCAGACACCCCATACTCAGCAGGACTCATGCAGTTTAAGCAATCAACCCGTAACATCCCATACTAAGCAAGGCTCAGACTTGTACAATGACCCCCAAACCACCCATTCTCAGCAGGGCTCAGGCTGCTTGCCAAGGACACCCCATTTTCAGCAAGGCTCAGGCTGCTTGCCAAGGACACCCCATTTTCAGCAAGGCTCAGGCTGCTTGCCAAAGACACCCCGTTTTCAGCAGGGCTCAGGCTGCTTGCCAAAGACACCCCATTTTCAGCAGGGCTCAGGTTGCTTGCCAAAGACACCCCATTTTCAGCAGGGCTCAGGTTGCTTGCCCACACCCCAGTCTTAGGCTTCTTATCCCAGACACCCCATTCTCATCAGAGCTCATCTGTTTGCCCCAGACACCCCATTCTCATCAGAGCTCAGGCTGCTTGCCCCAGACACCCCATTCTCATCAGAGCTCAGGCTGCTTGCCCCAGACACCCCATTCTCATCAGAGCTCAGGCTGCTTGCCCTAGACACCCCATTTTCATCAGAGCTCCGACTGCTGGTCCCAGACACCCCATTTTATCAGAGCTCAGGCTGCTCGCCCCAGACACCCCACTTTATCAGAGCTCAGGCTGCTCGACCCAGACACCCCATTTAATCAGAGCTCAGGCTGCTCGACCCAGACACCCCATTTTATCAGAGCTCAGGCTGCTCACTCCAGACACCCCATTTTATCAGAGCTCAGGCTGTTTGCCCCAGACACCCCATTTTATCAGAGCTCAGGCTGCTCGTCCCAGACACCCCATTTTATCAGAGCTCAGGCTGCTAGACCCAGACACCCCATTTTATCAGAGCTCAGGCTGCTCACCCCAGACACCCCATTTTATCAGAGCTCATGCTGTTTGCCCCAGACACCCCATTTTATCAAAGCTCAGGCTGCTCACCCCAGACACCCCATTTTATCAGAGCTCAGGCTGCTCACCCCAGACGCCCCATTGTCAGCAATACTCAGGCTGATCCTTCCTCTTCTTCTCTTCCAGCGCACGGTGCAGAAAAATGCCAAATATGTTTGTTTAGCAAATAAAAACTGTCCTGTTGATAAACGACGCAGGAACCGATGTCAATATTGCCGCTTCCAGAAATGTCTAGTGGTCGGCATGGTCAAAGAAGGTATATGTTTATATATATTGATGTGCATCATGTCTGTATCACTTGCTCTGGGCTGGGAAAGCTAACATATTATACTCTAATAATCAGATGTATTTCTGAAATCAATATCTGTCTGTGAATAATGGGAGTTTCAGATGACAGACGGGTAGATAGAAAGGCGGACAAACAGAAATAGATAAGATACATGTTTGAGGCTGTAAACTTTCTATCTTTTTCTTTCTTTCTTTCTTTCCATTTCTTTCTTTCTATCTTTCCATTTCTTTCTTTCTATCTTTCTATCTTTCTCTTTCTTTCTATCTTTCTCTTTCTTTCTTTCTATCTTTCCATTTCTTTCTTTCTTTCTCTCCTTTTCTCTCTCTCTGTGTCCTTCTTGCTTTCTCTCTTCCTCTGTTTATATAGACACTATGTATCAGACTGATACCATTGTTTAATATAATCACGATGATAGAAATCGTATAATAATATTAATAAATACACTCTGCATAAAGGCTTTAATTAATGACATACATCAGGTATTTTTAAGTTTTCAACAAAACTGTGCCTGATGTTTAATATCCTTCCAGCTGTCAGTCCGGCTACAGATAGGACATTATATATGTATTTATATATATATGTATATGCTGGCCATTACCTAAGGTGTGGTTTAATTGTGTGTCCACTATAGAAGATGTACATAAGACAGATGATGGGATGTGTCCTGACTCCCTGCTGAAAGGGCAGAGCAGATGCACATCACGTTTCTAATCACAGACAATCCACTCTCAGTCCACAATGGGGAATTTATGTTTGAATTTATTTGATTTATGTGGGCTTTGGAGAAAGTGCTTTTTTTAATTTTGGTTTTCAATATTTTTTTAAGATTATTCTCATCCTGCCTTAGTTTTATTTGTTGCTCAGTAAGTAAAGCAATGGATACCCCCCCCCCCAGTTGTCCCTTGTCCTTGTGTTGATGACCCCCATGCCAGGGAATTCACTGGGCTGCCTTGTGTTATAGTGGAAATATCCACCCCGGTTAAAGAGCACGCAAGCTGGAGTCAAGGGTCCCTTTGTGATGAGGGGGGATACAATGCGGGGCAGGAATTTGTGTGGGAGATGCATTTGAACATCTTGATCTTTCTGTGTCTTTCAGTGGTTCGCACAGACAGCTTAAAAGGACGGAGGGGTCGCTTGCCATCCAAACCTAAGAGCCCCCAGGAGCCGTCACCCCCCAGCCCCCCGGTGAGTCTGATCAGTGCCCTAGTGAGAGCCCACGTCGACTCCAATCCGGCAATGAGCAGCCTGGACTATTCCAGGGTAAGTGGGAGCCTGAGCAGAGATGGATCCCAGTATCCTCAGCCAGCACATGGCACAGCTCTGATGGAAAAGCCTAATTCATTTTCCTTGTAACTCTTTAACTGCACAAAACCCATGTTTTTATTTAACGCTTTTATTATAAAAAAGACTTTAATAAAAATGTATAAGAAAAACAAAAAAGCTAAAATGAAACAGTGAGCATCAAAATAACGACAGAAAACCAGTGATACATTGTCACCTTTTCTAATGACACTCACACAGCACTGGCTTTTATTATTGCATTAATGTGACATTTACCTGCATAGCCTACACACAGCCTGCATGCATGTTTTTAAAATGATTTATATATATTTATATTATATAATTTTTTTGCATCTATAAAGGTATATTGTAGCCAATTATTTCATTCTAATTATTCCTATGTTATTCAAAACAAAAAAAAGAGCTGAATTATGAAATAGCCTGTACATTTCACAGTTTTGTAGCATCTGTAAAAAAAAAAAAACCTTATTAAATGTGTTGTGTTTTTTTTTTTCCTCCCTCTCTCTTTTTATTTACAGTTTCAAGCCAACCCAGAGTTTCAGATGACTGGAGATGACACCCAACACATACAGCAGTTTTACGATCTCCTCACCGGCTCCATGGAGATCATCAGAGGCTGGGCAGAAAAAATCCCAGGCTTTTCTGATTTACACAAACAGGACCAAGACCTTCTCTTCGAATCAGCTTTCCTGGAACTGTTTGTGCTGCGGTTAGCCTACAGGTAATTACGACCCCACACCCCCCCCCCAAAAAAACGAGCTTTTTAATTGTTATATCACCCACCCAATTATCATTATTATTTTCTTTTTTTTTTCCCCTTTCAAGGTCAAATGATTTGCATTTTATTGGCTCTCCTTTAATTAGGAGTCGTTTAAATGTCTTATTTATTATTCTCTGACTAATTAGTTTTTTTTCTCTTTCTATTTTCTCCCCTGTAATTAATTTCAGGTCTAACCCAGCTGAGGGCAAACTCATCTTCTGCAATGGGGTGGTCTTCCACAGGTTACAATGTGTCCGTGGCTTTGGGGAATGGATAGATGCCATCGTGGACTTTTCTTCCAACCTGCAGAGCATGAACATTGACATTTCTGCATTTTCCTGCATTGCTGCACTAGCTATGGTCACAGGTGAGGGACCTAAACTTGTTTTTCATGGATAGAATTTTTTTTAATATTATTAAATTTTATTTATATAATAATTTCACATAATATTTTTTTTATGTAAAATTATTATTTTATTTTTATATAAATAAAATTTAATAATATTAAAAAAAAATTCTATCCATGAAAAACACGTTTAGGTGACTTTTTTTTTAATGAAATAATATTTTTTTTATTTCATTAAAAAAAAGTCACCTAAACGTGTTTTTCATGGATAGAATTTTTTTTTAATATTATTAAATTTTATTTATATAAAAATAATAATTTTACATAAAAAAAAAAATGTTATTTCATTAAAAAAAGTCAACGGACAATAATTTTTTTTTAACATTTTTATTTTCTAGAGCGACATGGCCTAAAGGAACCAAAAAGAGTAGAGGAGCTCCAAAACAAGATTGTCAACTGCCTCAAGGACCACGTGACTTTTAACAATGGTGGTTTAAATCGCCCCAACTACCTTTCCAAACTCCTAGGGAAACTGCCTGAACTCCGCAGCCTTTGCACACAGGGCTTACAACGCATTTTCTACCTAAAACTGGAAGATTTAGTGCCACCCCCTGCCATCATTGATAAACTCTTTCTGGACACTTTGCCCTTTTAAGATTTTTTTTCTTCTTCTTTCATTTAAAGGCCAAATCACTTTACCAGGATAGGGGACTTTTTTTCTGGAGTAAAAAAAAAAAAAAGAAACACAAAAAAGAACTGCAGTTTAGGTACCAACCTGCCATAGACTTATGGTATCATCTATACCAAGGGTAGAAAAGAGAGCTGGCACTCCTGCCCAAGGCTTGGATTCCAAGGATGGAGCACATCTAAACACACTGCTATATCAAGCATTGACTCTAATGTCTGGCACAGTTACTATAATACTACCAAGTGCATCATCTCTATATGAAAAAAAAATGATATAAAACACAAGCAAGAGACCCAGGTCACACAGATATAAGGTGATCCACCTGCCATACCCTTCTCAAAAGACTCAAGTTTTCTGTTTGCAAAAAAAAAAATAAAGAAAAGAGAAAACTGTAATATATTGTTGGGGGTGGGGTAGGGTGGGAAGGGGAAAGTGGGGGAGCTGCAGAGATACTTAACTGTTCAGTGGGGTGGCATGACAAGGTGGGAAATGGTTTGTACATGTATAAGATACAGTTTAGCTATTTTTAATTATTTTGTGCCTATTTATGAATAAATATTAAACTGAGTCTACAAAACACATGTTTGCAAAAAAAAAAAAGAAAGGAAATAATACATTTAAAAAAGTAAATAATAATATGATAAATTATGAAATAGGAAAAAGTAACAAAAAACAAAACCTAATGCATACAAAAGGGGAGCATGTTTATACAGTGCTAGATCTGAAAAAGAAAATACCTTTATAGGCATCTGCTATTTCAGGGATGTCTATATTATATAAATAGTATTCAGACACTATGTAGTCTGCTAGATTTTATAAATACTGATGATAGTTATACAGATTGACACTTTCTCACCTGTACAATAGTTGGGCACAAGTATTAATGATTTAATCCCATGACAGAGGACAATTTGTGTTTGTAACACTGTCCAACATTCCTTGTTTGTATGTGTTGTATGTACTGTTGATGTTGACAAGAAAAACAAATAAGGTTTATATCTTAATTATTTTGTTGTTCTATGGCTATAAATTAAAACTTTGCATGCAGCAGCTTCTAAAGATTTTTCCATATTGCTAATGCATATCCCACTGGAAATTATCAGCACTTTGATTTTTCTTTTGTTTGTTTTTTAAATTTTATTTAATCTTTTTATTTTCAAATGCAAAGAAAAAAAAATGTCGGTTAATATATTATTTCATGTTTTAAGAAAAAAAAGTAAAAATTTGTAATATTGCCCTTTTTTTAGTATGTTTCTTTGTGTATGGCAGCACATTGCATTTTGGCTCTAGTGTATGACACGTAGAGACTGTTTTATTTTTTTCCTCCTTTTATTCATGGCTAATCAGATTCTTTTTGTTTCTCTTTGAAAGAAAGAACATTTCAATGTTTACAACAATAAAACCATGTAAAATGATATTTTCTCTTTTTATTATTACTACATTTGAAAAACTACGGATTCCTTAAATCTCCTTTTATCAATCCCACTAGATTACATAACACTTTAAGGTTAAAATAATCCCTAAAATTACATGTATATTGATTATATAGTTATGTTGTATAGCTTCTTCTAAATATAAATATATACATGTGTGTATGTATAGATATCATAGCTTTAAAAATATATAAAGCTTTGCTATATATATTTATGAACCATAGCTATATATATAGCAAAGCTTTATATAATTTTAAAAGCTATGTTTTATGTTATATGTTATATATATATATATATAAATTAAAGAGCTATTTGAAGCTGTTATACATTTCGATTCAAATTTTAAAGCAAACTAGAATAAGATGAACGCATTTTACTATTTTTTTATTTTTCATGAGCAATTCAATCCTCACTGACTAAAATGATTGATACCGACCTGATAATTCATTCATTATGATTTTTATTGAGATGTTCAGCGCTGGGTAGGAAGCTGCCACTTATCGCACTCTTTGCTGGCTTTTTATTTATTTAGGAGATAATATTGTGTTCTGAGTGATAACCTATATATATTTTAAAGGCTGTCAAAATAAACCTGAGGACTGGGTGAACAATGGGAGCACAAGGCTTCCACTGTGAGAAGCTTACAAACCCACAATCAGATCCAGGAGCTGGAACATTTACAGAAATAAGTTCTTATAACTTTATCTGGGAGCCACAGGCACACAGTACTAGGCTTTTTTTTTTTTTTTTTTTTTAAACAATTCATTAATCAATCAATCAATTTATTTATTTATTTGCAAAGTATTTTACCAGGAAGGATACATTGAGATTTCTCTCGTTTTCAAGTATATCCTGGGTCTGGGTAATAAGGGATTTATGGGATTTTAATATTATATATATATATACACACACACTGTAAATATAAATTTTATTTTGAGAATTCCACTGTATCTATAGATCTGAATGAGCAGCATAAGATCCCATCAGCTCTACACACATCAAAGTGAAATGGGATTCAAAATTAACATTCTTGCAAGGAAAGAAATTAAAAAGAAAAAATAACACATTGTATCTTCTTATTATAAACTCCTATAACTTTACATCACACAGCCAGGCTGCATGAACATTTAAAGGCAGGTGTATCTATACCTTATCCTTACCGAAACAACAGTTTTCGTTTTATTTGGTAATGCTAGAGACAAAGAACATCTTTTTGAATACAGCCTCCAGATTTCTGCCAGGACTTCAGAGAATCTCCTGCTCCTTCACCAAATCCAATACCTGAAAACATGATATTTTTCCAAACAATGCAAAATGCCCCAAAGAACATTTCTTTTACTATCCTGGATGACTTGTATTCCAGTTTTCCCCTCTCGGTTTTCTTTTTCTTCTTCTTGAACATCAAATCACCGATGAAACACTGATCTCACTTTATTTAGAATTAAGGATCGATACCAGTGCTCTCAAACAAATATTTGCCTCCATCACTTGTGACACCATTCAGTAGTGTTAAGGATCCAATTTAAACACAAATCCCTTTTGAAAATAGGTTTTATATCACAGGATTAATACATTTAATGAAAAAATATATATGACAGTGTTTTTTTTTCATGTTATCATTACATAGTATATTTATAGAATCACAGTGTATCTTATTACATATATATAGCATTACAGAGCATGTTTTCATTACATGGTGGGTATATAATATATATATACAACATTACAGTGCATACATTCATTACATACTGTATATGTACAGGCTTACAGTGAATTTAATGTTTTTATTGCGTAGTATATATATACAGTATATATATATATATAGCATTACAGTGCATGTTTTCATTACATAGTAAATATACAACATTACAGTGTATACATTCATTACATACTGTATATGTACAGGCTTACAGTGAATTTAATGTTTTTATTGCGTAGTATATATATATATAGCATTACAGTGTATGTTTTCATTACATAGTAAATATACAACATTACAGTGCATACATTCATTACATACTGTATATGTACAGGCTTACAGTGAATTTAATGTTTTTTTTGCGTAGTATATATATACAGTATATATATAGCATTACAGTGCATGTTTTCATTACATAGTAAATATACAACATTACAGTGTATACATTCATTACATACTGTATATGTTCAGGCTTACAGTGAATTTAATGTTTTCATCACGTAGTATATATATATATAGCATTACAGTGTATGTTTTCAATACATGGTGGGTATATATATATATATATATAGCGATGCACAAATATACAAATTAGTTTTTTCTAAATCGGTGTGTAGAGAAAGAAAATAAATATCTCACTTTATAACGATGTGAATATAATACAAATTTAGTGATCATCATTCATAATAATTTAGTGATTATTATTTTCAGATTAAAAGAGGATGAAAAAAAATAAAGATATATAAAATAATATATATATATATAAAAAATCTATTACTGACAAAGTAAACATGCTGATAAATGTGCACACCTGTTCTTAAATATTACTTTTTCTTGATGAGTTATGATGCAAATAAATAGCATTAATAAAAAAAATATCACATGGATATATATATATATCCAGCTGCATTATCATTGCTAACATTAATAAATATAAAGATGATCAGAACACACAGGGTAGGATGGATATCGACTCCCTCCTGCATTGTCTTGTACTAACCTCACCAATCAATTGTTTAATCGTTTCATATGTTTTTCCATAATGAAAAAAAAAAATCTCATTTGTTTTACCTTAATTATTTAATTATTGTGAATGCTGAGCTCAAGCTCACAAGGTGACTGGCTACTGTTAGGGCAGGTCTTGTGATATACTATGAATATTTACACCCCCCTCCTCTAATCTAGAGTGACCTTTACAGGGAAGTGTTAAATACTCCATCACCTCTTATTTGTGCTGTCACTTAAAGGGTTAATTTTGAAAGCCCTGCTCCTCTCTCTTGGCTGAAACACGTATATACAGTATTTTCTTATTGCCGGTTTGCTGCTTAATTTGCAGATGATCGGTGGGCTGTGGACACTTAACCCATTCTGCGCCCTTTGAAGCTTTTCTTGAATGTGAAGGGGTTAAGGGAGAAGCCAGTGTCGCTGCCCCCTCCCCTCCTGTTAAAAAATCAGAGTTTTTTTCCACCCTTGATCCATCTGATTCCATCTGATCCCACGTGCCACAATTACCCTGAAACATAATTAAACAGAAAATTAATTCTGCCCATTAATAGTCTGCTTTTATGTGGTTTTAACCAAATCATTATGCTTGGAGATGTGTTAGATGTAGCTGAAAAAAAGGACATTCAGATGTGCAAGTGCCCATGTTATTAATGGGATTGAGCAGATTACCCTCTGAAAAGCAGACACAGAAGATAGGGTTGGGGGTTAACTCTTTTCACCATTTCAGTGCTGGACTGTCTTTTTGTCTGGGTTCATAAAGAGTTAATTATTCTGTCTTTTCAAATCCCTATCATTTATAGAACACACACACACACACACACACTCTGGTTAACAATAATTGCTGGGTGGTATTTTGGTTTATGACCCTGTGGTCCAGGAGAAAGCACCTTGCATCACACTGAAATATGACAGTCACAAAGGATAAATGAGGAGCATTCACCATGGAAACACATACATTTTATTTTTTTACTGATTGCTCTACATTGCCACTTTACCTTAGAACAGGTATTAGCAGCATTGGCACCCCGTATGATTTATAAACTACTTTTCCCATAATGCTCAGCTAAGGCTAATGTCAGAGGAACGCAGTCTGAGACATACTGACGGAAGATACTGCAGACACCACACGGTCCGTTTTTCTTGACGGACGTAGAAATAAAAAGGGAATTATGGGAAACAAAATTAATATGAAAAATGATAAAAATTGGTAAATGATATGAAAAGCCATTTTGTGCGTCAAGGTGCTGGATGTCGCACGCAAATGCGCTGCGTCTGACTTTGTGTCATTACGCACACAGAACGCTACGCGGACGTGGCGCACTCTGCGCGTCCGTCTAGCGGTTTTACGTTCTTGCCTAACTTGCGGCCGTTTGCCACGTGCGTTGTGTGTGCGCAGTTCGGTGCGCACGTACTTCGACGTACTTCGAGTGTGGGTCTCTATTGATCATGATTCTATGCTACGACTGACGTTAAACTGTGCGGCAACACGGACGTTAATCCTGCGTTCGTCTGACGCCAGCTTTAATCCTGCAGTACTCCACCTACGGTTGCCAGATTGGCCATGTTTTTGTGGACACATAAATTATTCAGGCTGATGGGAAGTGCCTGAAAAGTATAACCCTGCAGTATGTATAATCTAAACACTGCAGGTAAGGAATCAAAGGGAATCCCATGTGACCTGCTTTGATTTCCTTCCTGCGGAATATGGATTATACATGTTGCAGGGCAGCATTTTTCCCTGTGCTTCCCTCTGCATGAAATAGTAATATGTGTCCAGGAAAACATGGCTGATCTGGCAACCCTAACCCCCAACGTACCCCGCATAACCTCACTAGCCCCTACACCCAGGGCTGGATTAGGCTAGGGTCAGACGAGCGTGATTTCTACGGACTGTACGTCAGTACGGAAGACACAGTAGTGGCCACACAGTCCGTTTATTCACTGACGTATATTTTGACGGATGTAGGAGGGAAAATAAATTAAAAAGCAAAACCATTTTGTCCGTGAAAAATGCTGGACGTATAAATGCAGTCTGTCTGACCACGTTCCATCACTCACACACAAAGCTATGCAGACGTTGCGGACGCAGCGCACTTTGTGCGGCTGTTCTAGGGGTTGTACATTCTTGCCTGCCTTGCGTCCGTGGGCCGCGGCCGTTGTCTGTCCGCAGTTCAGTGCAAACGTACTTTGTGTAACGGGCTCCAATGGGCTTTCTGTCATGCTATCACGGACGTACTTTTAGGCTGGTGTCAGACGAGCGTAGTGTTCACGTCCGTGATTGCGCCTAAAAGTACGTCCGTGATAGCATGAAAGAAAGTCCATTGGAGCCTGACACATGAAGTACGTCCGCACTGAACTGCGGACGCACAACGGCCCACGGACGCAAGGCAGGCAAGAACGTACAACCGCTAGAACGGCCGCACAAAGTGCGCTGCGTCCGCAACGTCTGCATAGCTTTGTGTGTGAGTGATGGAACGTGGTCAGACGGACTGCATTTATACGTCCAGCATTTTTCACGGACAAAATGGTTTTGCTTTTTAATTTATTTTCTCTCCTACATCCGTCAAAATATACGTCAGTAAATAAACGGACTGTGTGGCCAGTACTGTGTCTTCCGTACTGACGTACCTCCGTGTGCAAGGACGTACAGTCTGTAGAAATCACGCTCGTCTGACCCTAGCCTTAGGCTAGGGTCAGACGAACGTATTTTTCGTGTTGTCTGTGGAAAAGTGCGTTCGAACGAATGGACGTATTTTTTCACGGAATACGCGATAGCGGTCATACGATGCACATTTTCGTCCGTGATTTCGTACGTATCATCAATAAAACACTTTTTGCGTCTGGACTTTATGTTGGCCGGACATTAGCAGCGTCTGATGTCTCCTAATCACTCACACTCGCCGCTAGCAGACGCAGTGCACTCTGTACGTCAGTACTAGCGGTTTGACATTCTTGAAAAAATGCGTTTGTTTGCCGCTTGCGTTGCGCGGCCGCACTTTCGTGTGGCCGTACTTCGTATATTGCCCGTCATTTGCTGCTACTATGGCCGTGATAAAGTGCGGCTGCACGTGCGTTCGCACTGCGTTCGTCTGACCCTAGCCTTAGACTAGGGTCAAACGAACGCATTATTCGCAGCGACCGTCAAAAAGTGCGTCCGAACGCATTGACGTATTTTTTCCCGGAATGCGCGAAAACAGTCATACGATGCGCATATTCGTGCGTGATTTTTTACGGATCCTCAATAAAACACTTTTTGCGTCTGGACGTTATGTAGGCTGGACATTAGCAGAGTCTGACGTCTCCTAATCACGCAAACACGCCGCTATGTGGACGCAGCGCACTCTGTACGTCAGTACTAGCGGTTCTGCTTTCTCCAAAAAATGCGTTCATTTTCCACTTGCGTTGCGCGGCCACACTTTCGTGCGGCCATACTTCGTATATTGGCCGTCATTGCCCGTCATTTGCTGCTACTGTGGCCGTGATTAAGGCTAGTGTCAGACGAGCGTGATTTCTACGGACGTACGTCAGTACGGAAGACGCAGTAGTGGCCACACAGTCCGTTTATTCACTGACGTATATATTTTGACGGATGTAGGAGGGAAAATAAAATAAAAAGCAAAACCATTTTGTCCGTGAAAAATGCTGGACGTATAAATGCAGTCCGTCTGACCACGTTCCATCACTCACACACAAAGCTATGCAGACGTTGCGGACGCAGCGCACTTTGTGCGGCCGTTCTAGGAGTAGTACGTTCTTGCCTGCCTTGCATCCGTGGGCCGCGGCCGTTGTGTGTCTGCAGTTCAGTGCGGACGTACTTTGTGTAACAGGCTCCGATGGGCTTTCTGTCATGCTATCACGGACGTACTTTTAGGCGCAATCACGGACGTACTTTTAGGCTAGGGTCAGACGAACGCATTTTTATGTTGTCTGTGAAAAAGTGCGTTCGAACGAATGGACGCATTTTTTCACAGAATACGTGATAGTGGTCATACGATGCGCATTTTCGTCCGTGATTTTGTACGGATCATCAATAAAACACTTTTTGTGTCTGGACGTTATGTTGGCCGGACATTAGCAGCGTCTGACGTCTCCTAATCACGCACACACGCCGCTAGCGGACGCAGCGCACTCTGTACGTCAGTACTAGTGGCTTAACGTTCTCGAAAAAATGCGTTCATTTTCCACTTGCGTTGCGCAGCCGGACTTTTGTGCGACCGTACTTCGTATATTGGCCGTCATTGCCCGGCATTTGCTGCTAGTGCGGCCGTGATTAAGTGCGGCTGCACGCGCGTTCGCACTGCCTCAGTCTGACCTAGCCTTAGGCGCAATCACGGACGTGAACACTACGCTCGTCTGACCCCAGCCTTAGTGCGGCTAAACGCACGTTAAAAATGCGCTAGTCTGACCCCAGCCTTAGGTGCCATCACGGACGTGAACACTACGCTCGTCTTACACCAGCCTAAAGACTCAATGGGGCTGGAGCTGAATATTTTGGTGGTCTTTTTTGGGAATTCTGTGCAATATTAGGTTATTTAATAGTGTAGATACAGGTATATCTAACAGGCAGATACTGAGTGAGAAAATTTCAATCACTTACAGTCTGTAAAATTATTTTTTCCCATTTTATCATCCTAACCGTTGTGGTTATATATTCTATAGGGAATTCATGTTTACAAAAATTGAAATGTGAACCTGTTACTGCATTTCTCTGAGAAAATATACAATTTTAACCAAAAAATTCAATATTCCCTTGTGTTTTGGAGGATGGTGTTTTATGAATAATATGACTATGTATAAAACACTGACCTTGCTCCCAGCGTGGGAAATGAGAAGGTGAGTAATGGCAGGGGTATTGCTCATTTAAGGCCAGGGTCAGACGAACGCATTTCTGACGTCCAGCGTCAAAACGTACGTTGGTGCGTGCAAACGCATTTTTTCACGGAATACGCAAAAGCGGTCAGACGATGCGCAATTCTGGACGTATTTCATGACGGAGCTGTAAAAAAAGATAAAAAACCGATGAATCTAATTAATTGATGAATGAAAAAATAAGGGGTAGGGTTATAAAAAGCCATTTTGTGTATGGGGGCGTTTTTCAAAGATGGATCCAGTACAAGTCTTTGTGTTTGCTGCAATGGGGTATGTACCTTAAGAGGAAGAGAAAGCGGCGAACCTGGGTTCATCAAATTAACGCTGCCAGACCCACGCATGGACACTTTGTGACGCTGTACAGGCCACTGCGAGAGAGGGACCCCGTGAAGTTTTTCAACTACATGCGGATGTCCATCCCCTCCTTTGATGAACTGTTGTCGCGGTACGCGAGCCACTGACCAAGAGGGACACCAACATTGAGGGCCGCCATACCAGCGGAGGAGATGCTGGTCATCACTTTGCGGTACGTACTGTCAAACACCTGCATACATGACATCGCTGCCAGTCACCTGACATGAGTGCATCATGTCTGTAGTCACATGCCCACTGTCACATGCATACACACACACACACAGGCATCACATCACACGTACATAATCATAAATGACTCCGACAACAATGTAGACCAAAATAATAATATAATATGAAACATTAAATAAAATAACAGTAATATATTCTCGACATATATTATACCTTGTTAACTGAAGGTCATGATATATTAAACATGAAACCAAATAACACATGACAAACTAAAACAAACATATTCATGACATGTATCACAGATCATGATACCGCCGAGCATCTGGGTCATGAGGGCCGGTGGTGTGGCTAGAGCAGTACTCCGACTCTGTGTGTGGCCTGGCTCCAGGGGGCATGGCTGGTGGGTGGACAGCACCTCACTGGGGAGGGAAGATCCACTGGCATTGGTGGATTGTGGCACAGCATTGTAACCGGCTGCGTGATGGGGACGGGAAAGGATGTCGTCCAATATTGCCAGAGATCTGCGCCGGTACTCCACCTTCTCAGCCTCGCTCATCTTGTTGAGGAGGATCATACAGGAATTGAAGAATGACATGTCCATGGAGTCCGCAAGCATGCAGCGTTGGTGTGGATGGTTGGTTTGAGCCTCCATGAAGGTAACCATGGCCTGCTCCAGGTCTGTAGCTGGTGCCCTTCTCCTCTGTGCAGGTCTGGTGCTGACCGTTGTTGCGGTACCTGCCACCTGTCCTGTCTCCACATCCTCCTCCAGTTGCGACTCTGCACCACCGCGGTTCACCTCCTCCTGGCAGCTGGCAGAACCTCCTGGCACCATGTGTTGGACCTGTGAGCCGGAGGTTGATGGCTGGTCGATGCTGCTGGCGCTACTGCGCGGCTCCTGGGTCCTTCGGAGGAATGACAGTTGCTCCGTGTAGATATATCCACGGACCTTCTTGGAGCCAGCTCCAGAGAGCGCAGCCATGGCTTGCTTCTTCTGCACCCGCGTATAATTGTCGCGTACTGTGCGCCATTTGTTCATCGCCTCTTGTGCTGCAAAACATGATGAGTGTGACATTAGCTTGGGTTCATGGTATGTGATCATATTCAAACAGTTTTGTTTTGTCTTCTAGGTATCTCGCTAGTGGATGCAGTTTGAAGGATCTGCATTATAACTTCCGCGTTGGCAGATCAACAGCTGGTGAGATCGTCCGCAAGGTGTGCCAAACCATATGGGAAACCATGAAGGACCAATGTTTGCCAAAACCGACACACAAGGCATGTCTAGAAATTGCAGCAGGATTCTGGGAGAGAGCCAACTTTCCAAACTGCCTGGGAGCCGTGGATGGCAAACATGTCCGCATAGTAAAGCCACCGCACAGTGGCTCACTGTATCAGAATTATAAACATTACTTTTCCATTGGCCTACTGGCGGTGGCAGATGCCAACTATAGTTTCGTCTATGTGGATGTCGGTTCATACGGCAAGGACTCTGACTCCACACTGTTCAGGAACTCCACACTGTGGAATGAAATTGAGAGTGGGACCCTGAACATCCCCAGACCCGCACCATTGCCTGGCAGTGACGTGGCAGTCCCCTATGCCTTCGTGGGTGATGAAGCATTCGGACTATCCACACACCTCCTAAGGCCCTACTCAGGGACACACCTGAATGTGAAGAAGCGGGTTTTTAATTATAGGCTGTCGCGGGCGAGACGGTATGTGGAGTGTAGCTTTGGCATACTGACCAACAAGTGGAGGACTTTACATAGACCGCTTGATGTACATGTTGAATTCTGTGTGGATATAGTCAAATGCTGTTGCATCCTACATAATTATGTGCGTGCCAGGGATGGTTTTAATTTTGATGATACCCTCACAGTTGTCGGTCTTGAAGATGATGTGAACGATGACATCATAGCTGTGAATAGATACAGCAACAGGTTTCGCGATGCTCTGTCTAATTATTTTACGAGTGATGCAGGGCAGGTGCCCTGGCAGCTGGGGAGCATTTGAGATTTCACCTCAATGATTACATATTTTTTTTTATTATTATTGTGACTTACATGTATGGGATTATGAATAAAATAATCAAATACTCACTCTGCATATGCTGCTCTTTCTCGGACCACGTATCATAATCAGGGTACACGACACAGGACACCACGACCCATGCGCTGGCCTTCTTCCCCTTGTCTTTGTACCTGTCGCAGGCCGTGTCCCATATCTCAGGATGCTCCCCCACAGCGCTGATCAGCCTCTCCACGTCGATCTCTGGTCCAGCAGACATTTTCGACAGTCGCAGGTACGCTCCAACAAAACCTGGAAACTTTGGCTGTTTGGACGTGATGTAGGCCGCACAATAGCAGCGTCTGACGTCTCCTAATCACGCACACACGCTGCTATGCGGCCGCAGCGCACTCTGTACGTCTGTACTAGCGGTATCACGTTGTACGAAAAATGCGTTCATTTGCCGGTTGCGTGGCGTGGACGCACTTTTGTACGCCCGTACTGCGTATATTGGCCGTCATTGGCCGTCATGTGCTGCTACTACGGCCGTGATTTAGTGCGCCTGCACGCGCGTTCGCACTGCCCCAGTCTGACCCTAGCCTTATACGTGACAAATGGACAATACCATCGCTTTGGAACTAAAAATATATAAATAAAAAAAGTTTTCGGTTATCTTTTCTTTTAGATTTTACATGGTCACGTTTTTGGTATCAATGCAAAGGCCAGACTCTGACCTGTTCAATGACACCTCCCTTGACCTTGTGAGGTGTAAAGATTAGTGACGCAGGGTTCCAAAGTCCCCCCCCAGTGCTCCTCGATGCAGTGCGGCGGTTTAGGCCCGTGTCAGACGAACGCAGTGATCACGTCCGTGTTGACGCACACTTTAGGCTAGGGTTAGACTAACGCAGTATTAACGTGCGTTTAGCCGCACTTAATCACAGCCGTGCTAGCAGCAAATTACGTCCAATGCCGGGCAGCATATGAAGAACGGCCGCACGAAAGTGCGGCTGTGCAACGCAAGTGGCAAACGAACGCATTTTTTCGAGAACGTCAAACCGCTAGTACTGACGTACAGAGTGCGCTGCGTCCGCATAGCGGCGTGTTTGCGTGATTTGGAGACGTCAGACGCTGCTAATGTCCGGCCAACATAACGTCCAGACGCAAAAAGTGTTTTATTGATAACCGTACAAAATCACGGACGAAAATGCGCATCGTATGACCGCTATCGCGTATTCCATGAAAAAATACTTCCATTAGTTCGAACACACTTTTTCACGGACAACGCGAAAAATGCGTTAGTCTGACCCTAGCCTTAATGTCCGTCGTAGCATAAAATTATGATCAATAGAGACCCACATACGAAGTACGTCTGCACAGAAGTGCGGACACACAACACACATGCACTGGATGCAATTTAGGCAAGAACGTCAAACCGCTAGGACGGACGCACAGTGTGCGCCACATCCGCGTAGCTTTGTGTGTGAGTGATGGAAAGTAGTCAGACGGACTGCATTTTTGACGTCCGGCATTTTTGACAGACAAAATGTTTTTTCATATCATGTATCAATTTATTTCATTTTACATATTAATTTTATTTCCCATCAACATCAGTCAAAAAACCTGGACCGTGTGGTGTCTACAGTATCATCAGTCAGAAAGTACGTCAGTTGTGCACGGACGCACAGTGTGCTCAGAATGAGTTCGTCTGACATTAGCCTTAGGATGTAACAATTCGTAATACCGGATTCTGCCATCACCTCCACACTTGTTGGTGACATGAGAAATGAGATGGTGAGTGTAGCATCATTGTTCCCTTTATAATTGAAAAGTGAAAAATATTGATGTGTTAGAAAGAAAAAGAAAAAATAAAGAAATATTTATTATTTTATTTTTATTGTTAAATAAAACTTGGTCATGTATGCCATGGTATCATTGGAAAGGTCATGCTGTGGCCATTCCTGTGATACTTCACATGACCCTGTAGCTGCTACGAAGCTATGAGATACAGTGGTCCAAATGCCCATCAATGCAGACATTGTTATCCTTTCTCTGAGCCTATTCTGGGGCATGGGCCTGGAGCTGCTGCTCCATCAGCCCCTATGTTAATCCAGCCCTGCCTACACCTGTTGATGACCCATCAGTTGGTCAGGCAAGTCCCAGATACGGTTGCCAGATCGGCCATGTATTCCTAGGCACATATTATTATTTCATGCAGAGGGGAGCACAGGGAAAAGTGCTGCCCTGCAACATGTATAATTCATATGCTGCAGGAAGGAAATCAAGAAAGGTCACCTGGGATTCCTCTTTGAGTTCTTATCGGAAGTGTGTGGATTCTACATGCTGCAGGGTGGCATTCTTCATGCACTGCCTGTCAGTCTGAATAAATTATGCACAGCCTGGAAAACATGGCTGATCTGGCAACTCTAGTTGCAGAAGCACAGTGCAGCACAATTAGGCTGGCGTCAGCCGAACGCAGGATTAACGTCCGTGTTGTCGCACAGTTTAACGTCCATCGTAGCATAGAATCATGATCAATAGAGACCCACACACAAAGTACGTGCGCACCAAACTGCGCACACACAGCGCACGTGGCAAACGGACGGAAGTTAGGCAAGAACGTAAAAGTGCTAGGACAGACGCACAGAGTGCGCCATGCCCGCGTAGCGTTGTGTGTGTGTGATGACATGAAGTCCACTTGCGTTGCACGGCCGGACTTTTGTGCGGCCGTACATCGTATATTGGCCGTCATTGCCCGTCATCTGCTGCTAGTGCGGCCGTAATTATGTGCGCCAGAACGCACGTTAAAAGTGTGCTGGTCTGACCCCAGCCTAAGAGCGTAAGGAACGTCCGTGTCAGTGAATGTTCCTTCCACTCTGACGCCAGTCTGACCACCTCGCTGAGTGCAGTTAGTGCGTTCAGCGCTGCAAGGCTCGATCCTCCTATAGAAGATCGCGCTTTGCAGCCCCGTCGAACGCGCGTCGTAGCGCTTTGCCGGGGAGGTTTGCTGCACGGCCGCAGCATGGCCGCTGTCAGCAATTCGTGTGAGTGCAACAGTGTGTGGCCAGCCCCGTTGCAGCGTCTCAACGCCGGAAGGCACGTCAGTACGGGCGCGCATAGTGCGTTCGTCCGACACCGGCCTTAGAGTGAGTTGGTAAAGCTAAGTTTTGGTTGGAATAGCACCTCAAGCCGTTAACGAGTGGAGAATATTTCTCTGTGCTCCCCTCTGCCCGAAATACTAATGTGTGTCCAGGAAAACATGGCTGACCTGGCAAGCTTACTTTTACACTCTGTAAAGGGAGAGGAAATATTGGAGCAGCTGGAGAACAACGAACAATTCCTGTTTGCTCTTCTTTCTCTTTCTTCTGCCGCCAGTATTTAATAACACATTATTAAACACATGCAGCTGGTTTTTCTTTGTAATTTCATATAAAGAGGAAAAATAAAGTTTGTTTTATTAGCTTGTGGTTCCATTTTGTGTAATTTTTTCCCATGATTCAATACTTACCAAAATCTTATGGAAAGTCTCACTTTACAGTTGTGGTACACAATAAAACACTAGTAAAGTGGCAATGGGTTGGGGGAAGGAATGTTTAGACAATGCTGCGAGGCATCTATTGTGTTGTCTAGGCTTCCCCTCCTCTTAGATTTAAGCTCTCGAGCAGGGTCCTCTCTCCTACTGTTCTATGTGTCTAACTTGTATGTATAAATACAGAAAAAATGGCATCGCGCCCATACTCACCGGAGCGGCAGCAACTGCCAGGAGTAACAGCCAAGTTAATGTATAAAACATAACAAGAAAAAAGGTGTCATCTGCGCTCGTTTCTATGTGTTCCATGTACAACAAAACTGAGGTTTTTGTTTGTTTCAATGGCCATTGCAACGTAAGCTCACTCGCCACTTCACACGGCACCTCTTTACAGAGTGAGTACCTAACATGTACCAAAAGGCCGCTCTACTGAGCAGCTCCAAGCCCCTCCTGCTGCTTTTCAGCCAAGGAGAGGCAGAGATGGTGGGTTTTATTTATACACACACCAAACACTTCCCATTTGGGATTAAAAACAAAAACATGGAAAGAGGAACAGCTGCAGAACGACGGACTGGTGTTACAAGCATGATATACATAAATACAGAAAAAATGGCGTCGCGCCCACACTCACCGGAGCGGCAGCAACTGCCAGGAGTAACAGCCCAGTTAATGTATAAAACATAACAAGGAAAAAAGGTGTCATCTGCGCTCGTTTCTATGTGTAACTTGTATGTATATTGTTATTCTGTTTTACCCATTGTACAGCGCTCTATAAAAACTTGTAACTGTATCTGTAACTGAGATAAGAAATGGCAGATAGATGAGATCTGATAGCGGGCTAAAAAGACTTAAATATACCCCCTGGTGATAACATTTGCATACATCCCACACAAAGCAATCCTTATGAGTCAGTTTTTTGGAGATCTGACCTATAAACTCCATTCTTCGCCAATGCCACACAGTGAGGAACAAGTGCTGTAAAGACACTGGGGGGGGGGGGGTTGCAACACAAAAGATCACACAATGGATGCACCCAGTGATACATATAGAGTGAAATATTTTCTTAGCTAAACATACGCAAAAAAAACAAAGCACATATACGATATCAGCAACAAAAATAAACTAAATAATAACATTTCATTTTTCTGGTAGTAGTGTCCCTTTAAGAATTTAAATTCCCCCAAGCTCATTTTTTTTTTATCTCAATGACACAATTACTAAGCTCCCTTGTAAATTCATTATAAAATCATGTCATAAAAATTATAAACTATATAATTAAAATATTCACCTGTATAAAAAAATTTGGAAAGGATTATTTATAAATATTAAATTCTTTATTTTTTTAATGATTATTTATATATATTAAATTCTTTATTTTTTTTAATGATTATTTATATATATTAAATTCTTTATTTTTTAAATAATTATTTATAAACGTGCTTTTCTTGAAAAATAATAAATTCCGTCCCCATCCAGTCCACTCTGCCATTCTCGCTATAAAGATTTGACGTACTTTGCGTTGTGAATGAAATCTGATGCTGGAGGACACGGCTTCTGAATCAGCATTTTTTTTTTTTTTTTTTTAAAACGCAAGCAGATTCTTTTTCTTTATTGTTTAACAAAATAACCGTGTCATAATTAAATAGGTAGTTATAAATCTAAACACAGGCGCTAAGAGGCCGATAGAGAATATTAGCTCAACCTCCACCAGACTGTGACCTGATAAGACCCTAATACATTTCATACCTTCCGGGGTTTCTTCAAGGCTTTCAGTTCCGATGCATACGTTTATGTAATGTGCAACTCGGTGTGTATTCAAGTAAGTCCACAATTTGTAAAACCACTGACTTAAAGAGTTTTCCGGATTGAATAATAAAGCAGAAGGAGATTAGACCTGCAGCGTGCGCGCACATTCCAAATAGAATAG
This sequence comes from Leptobrachium leishanense, assembly GCA_009667805.1. Lineage (NCBI taxonomy): Eukaryota > Metazoa > Chordata > Amphibia > Anura > Megophryidae > Leptobrachium > Leptobrachium leishanense. The sequence goes on along the minus strand of CM019069.1, from coordinate 35,780,019 downwards.
GGTTTATAATTTTAATTCTATGTGGCAAGAATGGAACCGTAAAAAAAATCTACACAGATATGGAATGTGTCGAGCGCATTGTATCAGCTCACAGGAAACAACGAGGCTCATTCACTAAACCTAGAATTGTAGAGTATTCTAGGGAATTTCAAGTTTTAGGCTAGGGTCAGACGAACGCATTTTTCACGTTGTCCGTGAAAAAGTGCGTTCGAATGAATGGATGTATTTTTTCACGGAATACGCGATAGCGGTCATACGATGCGCATTTTCGTCCGTGATTTTGTATGGATCATCAATAAAACCCTTTTGCGTCTGGACGTTATGTTGGCCGGACGTGTGCAGCGTCTGACGTCTCCCAATCACGCACACACGCCGCTATGCGGCCGCAGCGCACTCTGTACGTCAGTAGTAGCGGTTTGACGTTCTCGAAAAAATGCGTTCGTTTGCCACTTGCGTTGCACGGACGAACTTTCGTGCGGCCGTTCGTCGTATGTTCCCCGGCATTGGACGTCATTTGCTGCTAGCACGGCCGTGATTTCGTGCGGCTAAACGCACGTTAAAAATGCTTTCGTCTGACCTTAGCCTTTAGGCTAGGGTCAAACGAAAGCATTTTTACACGCGAACGTAAAAAAGTGCGTCTGAACGCATTGATGGATTTTTTCATGGAATTCGCAAAATCGGTCATACGATGCGCATTTTTGTGCGTGATTTTGTACGGATCCAAACCAGGAAACTTTGGGTGTCTGGACGTTATGTTGGCCGGACACGAGCAGGGTCTGACGTCTCCAAATCACACACACACACCGCTAGCGGGCGCAGCGCACTCTGTACGTCAGTACTAGCGGTTCTGCGTTCTCGAAAAAATGCGTTCATTTTCCACTTGCGTTGCGCGGCCGACTTTCGTGCGACCGTACTTCGTATATTGGCCGTCATTGCCCGTCATTTGCTGCTAGTGCGGCCGTAATTAAGTGCGCCAGAACGCACGTTAAAAGTGCGCTAGTCTGACCCCAGCCTAAGATGAAAATAGCTGAACTGCAGCATCTTTACAGCTCGGTATAAAAATGGCAACTCTTGAGTTTTATGAAAAAATGAAACAATAGTACACTAGTATATAGCAGCGTATACTGAATGATATACTATAGTAGCATTGAAAGTTAAGTAAACAGAAGTGTTTACTTACAAAGCATCGAGATTCCGTGCAGTTTCAGTGAATTTCAGCAATTCCACTTCACCCACAATACGGTGATTTCCCTATTTAGCGGATGTTCGTCGTATTTTGCTGAAAATGGACTCGCCGAAGCAGTTATCGAATGTGGGTGAAATCTGCCGAATTGAGCCGGAGTTGCTTTGGCGAATTCCACCAAACTGAAAAAAATAATTCGTAATACGAGTTTAAATCAATAAAAATTATTAGAAACGCGTCTAAATAATAGGAACAGTTATTTAAAAGAATAATGTGTGTAACTAAGTAAATGCATTTTAACCACTTCGCTGCGGAGGACGCACTCAGCGCGTCCTCCCGCAGGAAGCGGTGGCTGCAGAGGATGCGCTTAGCTTGTCCTCCCTTTGCAGCCAGTGATCGGCTGGATTCCGGCCGATCGCTGTGCCCCCCGGTGCGGGCTGACATCCTTGATATCAGCCAAGCATTCGGGACCGCAGTGGGCACCAATAAATGTCATTGCGACAGCGCGATGACATCTATTACAGGCACCCACCCCACCATTGCTGGGAAGGTGCCTGAAGGGGAGGTCCTTTGGACCTCTCTCCCTCCCCTTCCGTAAGGGGCACGATCAAAAGCCAGGTACTGCTTGGAAGGGCACAGCCTGCCCTTCCAAGCGGTGGCTGGCTTTAACCCCTTGGGGGCTGGATCGCGATTCGGCACCAACAGGCGCCGTATCACAGTCCCCTCCGGGAGCTTCCATGATCTCCCCCTGACAACTGACGTCATCGCGCAGGGCCGGCCCAAGACATTGTGCTGCCTGGAGCGAAGAATGAAATGCTGCCCACCCAAAAAAAACACGCAGCGTGTATGGGCGTATCACAGTGCGCCACAGCAATAAAATTCAAACACTCATACACACCGTACATTAGAATTTTCTTGCTGTGGAGCTCTGTGATACAGTAATGTGAGGTGTGTATATCTGTGCCCAGCGTCACATACCCAGCAGTGCCCAATGTCACATACCCAGCAGTGCCCTGCATCACATACCCAGCAGTGCCCAGCGTCACATGCCCAGCAGAGCCCAGTGTCACATACCCAGCAGAGCCCAGCGTCACCTACCCAGCAGTGCCCAGTATCACATACCCAGCAGTCCCAAGCGTCACATACCCAGCAGTGCCCAGCATCACATACCCAGCAGTGCCAAGCATCACATACCCAGCAGTGCCAAGCATCACATTTCCAGTAGTGCCCAGCATCACATACCCAGCAGTGCCAAGCGTCACATACCCAGCAGTGCCCAGCATCACATACCCAGCAGTGCCGAGCGTCACATACCCAGCAGTGCCAAGCATCACATACCCAGCAGTGCCCAGCATCACATACCCAGCAGTGCCAAGCGTCACATACCCAGCAGGGCCCAGTGTCACATACCCAGCAGTGCCCACACATGGGTATATTGCCCCAGCTCACACATGGATATATTTGCCCCCAGGCTCACACATGGATATATTTGCCCCCAGACTAACACATGGATATATTTGCCCCCAGACTAACACATTGATATATTTGCCCCCAGGGTCACACATGGATATATTTGCCCCCAGACTCACACATGGATATATTTGCCCCCAGGTTCACTCATGGATATATTTGCCCCAGGCTCACACATTGATATATTGTGCTGCTCCGCTCTGCACCATTGTCGGGCCGGCCCTGTCATGCGCATAGCGAGATGACGTCAGTTCTGGAGTTAACCCCTAGCTGCCACCAATGGTGGAGATAGGGGGTTCCAATGAACCCCCTATCTCCTGATCCGTGGCAGCTCGGGGTTAATGGCCAGAGCATGCTACCAAACATGACCATGTTAAAAGTAAAGAAAAAAAAAAGAAAAGAAAAAAATAATAATAAAAATAATAATAATAAAAAAAAGAAACAGTTTTTTTTGTTTTATTAGTGCAGCAATATTGTTCCCATTTCAAATATAATGTGAACAATGATGCTGCACTAACGATTTTTTTATGGGGTGCGTTTGTTAAAAATCACGTAATTTCCCCCCCAAAAAATGTAAAGAGTCCCATTTCTAATTTTTTTAACATGCGCAACTCATATAAAATATAACCACAAGCGATCGCATGTTAAAATGTGAAAAAAACCACTTTACACGCTGTAGATTATTGAACATTCCAATTTTATTGCATTTTTTGTTATAATATTCATTCAGGACATGACGTATACATATAATAATGACATATTATGAATCTGCCGAGTCTGACGGAAAGAACGATATATAATATGTCTGGGTCAAATAACGAAAAATGTGACTTCAAAACGCGTTTAAACATGATGAGCGAAACCGTTAAAAATGAGCTCAGCACACAGGCGTGAAATGGCTCAGCAGCTAAGGGGTTAAAAATGAAAAAAAAAAAATCTTTTTAAAAAAAATGCAAAAAATCTTTTAATAATTAAAAAAATAAGTAACCTTTCGATAATTTTTTTTAAAAAAAGAATAATCGACTATTCTTTTTAAATGTTTTTTTTTGCTGTCATGTTTTGCTGTCAATTCGCCTGTATTAGGAGTGTTGACAGCCTTGTGATTAGACTAATTGCCCTGAAATTGCACCTACAGTGAAATTCACTGTTCGGTGCAATTTCTGGGCCAATTTGGAGGTTAGTTAATAACCCCTAGAATGTGGAGAGAAGGGGAATATAATGGGAAGAGCCCCGAGTCCTGAAACACCACATATGGATATCAGCATAAATCAAGGATAGTCTTCGGCGTAGGAAGCCTACACAATCTTGGAAATAGACTTCTCACTATAGGACAGTGCAAAGACATACTATTCACTGCATGGTCATAAACAAAGTCATGCACTCTAAGATTTCATTGGACCGTGGCATCGTGTCGATAAGCTCATGCAATGTCACAGCATATATTTCTGTCCAGAGTCACATTAATTTGTGGCCAAGATCTTGTATTGCTGATGGGAGAGTCGCGGCGCTGCGTAAAGTCTTCTCCAGCACCTTATCCCAAAGATTCTCAATGGGGTTAATGTCTGGACTGTGCGGTGGCCAATCCATGTGTGAAAATGATGTCTCCTGCTCCCTGAACCACTCTTGCACAATTTGAGCCTGATGAATCCTGGCATTCCCATCTTGGAATATGCCCGCTGTGCCATCAGGGGAGAAAACACCCCATTGATGGAAAAACCTGCTCATTCAGTATATTCAGGGAGTCACGTGACCTCATTTTATGCTGAAACATATTAATCACTGCAGTAATTATCCAATGGAAGGCTTGCATGTACTTGCTTAGGCTAGGGTCAGACGAACGCATTTTTCACGTCGTCCGTGAAAAAGTTCGGTCGAACGAACGTACGTATTTTCCCCCGGAATACGCGATAGCGGTCATACGATGCGCCTTTTCGTCCGTGATTTTGTACGGATCATCAATAAAACACTTTTTGAGTCTGGACGTTATGTTGGCCGGACATTAGCAGCGTCTGACGTCTCCTAATCACGCACACACGCCGCTATGCGGCCGCAGCGCACTCTGTACGTCAGTAGTAGCGGTTTGACGTTCTCGAAAAAATGCGTTCGTTGGCCACTTGCGTTGCGCGGACGAACTTTCGTGCGGCCGTTCGTCGTATGTTCCCCGAAATTGGACGTCATTTGCTGCTAGTACGGCCGTGATTTCGTGCGGCTAAACGCACGTTAAAACTGCTTTCGTCTGACCTTAGCCTTAGTTAAATCCAGGTGGTGACTTTTTTTTTGGCCCTGCATTGTAATTAAATTGTTGCAAACTCAGTTTATTTATTTACATTTTATTTGTGGTTATTCATAAACTTTAGGGTGTTAAACTAAAGCATAAACAATATCCATATTATGGTTATAGGAACTGGGGAGGGGATGGGGGAGACAGACCGTATCACATATTGATGATACGTAAAGCCGTGTTTATTATTAGTCCCTTTTAACATGTGCAGCTTTCTCCGTGGAAAAGATAACCTTGTTTTCATGAGCAGAAGCCTCGCTTTCCACTCCCTTCCTGTGAATCCACGCACCTTGCGCCACACCTCTCCCGCTTTCTTAAAAAATACACAATGGTGAAATATCTTCTATTCAGTGCATTTCTTTATCAGTTTCCGTCGGGCCCTCCTTAGCCATCAAGTGACATCACAATTGGATGCTTTTTGCAGTTAGTGACTAAACTGGTTTAACATAGAAATACTATTGAGAGTTTAACCTGAAATAACAAATGTAATTATTTACTTAGCACGGAGTCTTAACGTAAACATGACATTGACAGGTTAACCTAAGTGTGTGTATATGTATATATATATACATATACAGTACAGTAGAATAAAGCATTATAAATTAAATATATGATTTATTTTATAAGCCTGTTATGACATAACAAGTTATACTCTCAAAGACGTGTGATGCAAACCTTATCCATTGCTTGTCAATCTGCACCCAGTGCGTTGTTAGATAATGGCTTGGATATGTCATCTTTCAATTAAAAGACTTTATTGACCTGTCGCTGTGAATTCCTAACTTAAAACATACATATATGTGAAACTAAACAGATATAAAGCTGCATCACGTTCAGTCTTTAATGCATTTGTCATCCACAAGAAGGACCAAAATGAAACATATATCTGCTGCTTTCAACTGTGATTCAGAAAACTAACACAACATTCCATCTAGTCTCAACAATTCATCACTAGTTACTTTTTGTTTCTTTAGGGCTATTCAGTTCGCCGTCCCTGCGGTGAATTCAGCATTCACCGCAGGGTCCCCGAAGTGTACCGAAGGGATCCGCCGAACGCCGATCAGCCTGCCGAACGGAGCCTACGATCCGCCGAACAGACCACCGAATGCAGCCAACGATCCACCGAACAGACTTCCGAATGCTGCCGAAAAAAGCCGATCAGCCATAAAAGTCATAACAAAAAAGGTAAAAACGGTAATTTGTTTTTCCATTGAAACCTATGGGATTCGCCTGTTTTTAACCTGTTGAACTGAAGTACCGAAAATCTGGGCATTTCCCCAACACTTTGGTGCAGTTCGGCATTCTCTGAATAGAGTAACCATTACTTTTCTATGGGACAATTTCACTGCTGCTGAAAGTCGCCGAATTGTGGCGATCTGAGGCGAACTGCGCCGTATTTTGCTGGCAATTCACCAATATTTGGCAAATTGCCACCTTCCGTAATAGTCAAATTGCCAGGGAAATTGCACCGTATGGGGAAATTCACCGTTCGGTGCAATTCTGTGGCAAGTTCATCTCTTATTGAATAACCCCTTTTGGTTTTAGTCTGAGAGGGATCACTTCCTCTTGCAGGGCTGTGATAATGAACTTTGCCACCCTAGATGTTTTGGAACTGCATCTCCCATGATGCTTAATCACACTTAAGGCAGGCCGAGCATCATGGTGCATGTAGTTCAGGACAATCTGGGGTGTCGAGGTTCGCTACCACTGTTATAGGGGCTACTGTTGGACCTGCAGTCCTTCTTACCGGAAGCACTGAATTGCCGTACTGACCATGATGTTCATTTTTGTGAGCAATATCACTCTATAAGGGATAATAAACTGATACTGTCATTTATATGCCGAGATTAACCCCGCGCAGCGGGTATGTCTGTCATTTCACAGTATAAGGTTGGGTAGGCTGCACAATATATGTATTTGACGAGGTTTTGAGCCAGTCCTGTATTTCTTGTGTTAATGAGGTGCTGTGAAGCTTCGCCGTGTAAATGTTCAGATGAAACGAGTCCCTGGGACTTTGTGAGAGGTAACTGCTCAGTATCAGGGGTTTTGCATCCCTTATCACAGCATTAAGGGTGATCGAATCAAGAGCAAAAACCTTAACCAGGTGTACTTTATGACTTAAAGAAAGAAGAAGCAGTTTGAATTTCAGATCAGTGTAAAAGAAAGTCACATTTAAAAATATATATATATATATATTGTATAATTGTATATTCCAGGAAGCAACACATTGTAGGATCATGATTTTATGCTCCGTATATATATATATTTATATTTTAAGTGAACTCTTATTTACCTAGATCTATCTATATTCCTTGTAGCATTATTAAAGGGCCGCTTCCACCATAAAGGAAATGTGCTTATTGTGTTTATTTCATGTTGCTGATATATTACATATACTTTCAGGGATATTCAAAGAGATTCGAAAAGTCACCGCACATTTGGTGACTTTTCATGGTCTTCAATTCGGTTCCTTTTGCCGATCCCATTTCGGCCACCCTGCGGTGTATTCAGCAAGCACCGCAGGGTCCCCGAATTGCAGGGAAAAGCTGCCGCAAACCCGACGAAAACTAACCGCAAAACCCACCGAATGCACGCCGAAAACCCTCAAAAACATCTGGATTAACCTGCCGAAAACCACGGAAAAACCCGAGCAGGAGTCGATCACACAGAGCCGAAGCAGCCGAGACCGCAGACGAGGGAGGTGAATAAATTAGCAAAATAGTTTGTGTGAATCTGTGAAAATGAAACGCTGATGCAAAGAAACTACTGAGCGACAATGTCTGAAATTTACACAGGAGGTCCAGGGAATGAGAATAAAGAGGGCTGTTACAGAAAAAATAAGTAAACTTTAAAAAAAAAAAAAAAACGGACTTTTAAAAAAAAAAAAAATTAAGAAAAATACTTAAAGTATCCTAAAAAATCTATAAATAAAGAGACTCTTTACTGCAGAATTTTATAATGAACGGTTTATTAGATATTGAATTAAAACGGGAATATTTTTAACATTGAAGCCTATGGGATTCTCCTGAATAAATTTGCTGAATTAAACCTCCGAATGGCAGGGCATTAGGGGAACCTTTCACTGCTGGTTTGTGTTCTCTGAATAGCCGAAGCAGTGCTTTTTTATGGGGATTTCACTGCCCTCGAACAGGCACCGAACAGGCACCGTATGTGCAGGCAATTCGCCAGGATTTGGCGAATTGCCTGCTCTCTGGATAGCCGAATGGCCAGGAAAGGTAACCGAACGCTCATTTTCAGCGTTCGGTTACCTTTCTCAAGCAATTCGGATCTCTTTGAATAACCCTGTTTGTTTTTCTCTTGTATGTTTAGTTAAGAAAATATTTTCCTCTATATGTGTCACTGGGTGCATCCATTGTGTGATCTTTTGTGTTGTAAACTGCTTTCACAGTATCTTTACATCACTTGCTCCTCACTGTGGGACTTTGGCCATAGAATGGAGTCTATTGGTCGGTCACTGACACAAATCATTGTATTGTGTGGGATGTATTCAAAGGACATCGCCAGGGGTAGATTAGAAATCTTTTAAGCTCCTTGTTTTATCTCATTCAGCTGTCATCTCCTATCTCAGTTAACTTCCTGCTGCTTTATCTAAACATCCCCACCTCCACCTCATTAACTGTTAAATAATGTAGATTAAATATACAAGAGCCACAAAGCAAAGCTTTTGGTAAATGTTGCATCATGGGAAAAATCCTGAAAATGGAACACAAAGATAAAATACCTTACTTTATTTTTTCTTCATACATGCAATTACTTCAGACAGAGAAAAAAACAGCAGCATGTGTTTTATAAATTGTTTTATAAAGTGGTTTTATTTGTGACGCACAAGTAATCTAGTCACAGTTTATGTAAGTGCTAGTGTCCCTTTAAGTGTGAAATTGCTCGTCTGTGCCCCAGATCAATTAAAAGAGGAGGCCGCTACAGTCTCCCAAAGTGCTTGCTACCGCTAGATACACTGACGTCGGCATGCCGAAGTGATGTCAGTAGTTCCCAAAGGTCCTGACAGGCCGAGATTCAAGCACCACACCGATTGACAGAAGTATTAATGGAGGAAGCTCCTCTACTTTACCCAAATGATCGAGAAGGGGACATTCTATATGGGACATTCTAATGGGTACATTCTATATGGGAAATGGCGTGACGCAAGGTGCTTGGTCAGAGGTTCTTTGATAAGGTTCAGATAGCTTTGACTTAGTACAGGTTATATGTTGACAGATCTCTGAAAAGATAGGTTTTGAAGGTGAGAATAAAGGGTAAATGCCCAGTATGACGGCTATGAGCTTCAGCCAGGTCAACTGGGGAAACCACTGGATCTCTCCCTCTCGGCTATACAGTCAGGTCCAGAAATATTGAGACATCGACACAATTCTAACATCTTTGGCTCTATACACCACCACAATGGAGTTGGAATGAAACAAACACAATGTGCTTTAACTGCAGACTGTCAGCTTTAATATGAGGGTATGTACATCCAACTCAGGTCAACGGTGTAGGACTTACAGCAGTTTGCAGATGTGCCTCCCACTTGTTAAGGGACCAAAGGTAATGGGACAGAATAATAATCATAAATCAAACTTTCCCTTCTTAATACTTGGTTGCAAATCCTTTGCAGTCAATCACAGCCTGAAGTCTGGAACGCATAGACATCACCAGACGCTGGGTTTCATCCCTGGTGATGCTCTGCCAGGCCTCTACTGCAACTGTCTTCAGTTCCTGCTTGTTCTTGGGGCATTTTCCCTTCAGTTTTGTCTTCAGCAAGTGAAATGCATGCTCGATGGGATTCAGGTCAGGTGATTGACTTGGCCATTGCATAACATTCCACTTCTGTCCCTTCAAAAACTCTTTGGTTGCTTTTGCAGTATGCTTTGGGTCATTGTCCATCTGCACTGTGAAGCGCCGTCCAATGAGTTCTGCAGCATTTGGCTGAACGTGAGCAGATAATATTGCCCAAACACTTCAGAATTCATCCTGCTGCTTTTGTCAGCAGTCACATCATCAATAAATACAAGAGAACCAGTTCCATTGGCAGCCATACATGCCCACGCCATGACACTACCACCACCATGCTTCAATGATGAGGTGGTATGCTTAGGATCATGAGCAGTTCCTTTCCTTCTCCATTCACTTCTCTTCCCATCACTCTGGTACAAGTTGATCTTGGTCTCATCTGTCCATAGGATCTTGTTCCAGAACTGTGAAGGCTTTGTTAGGTGTTGTTTTTGGCAAACTCTAATCTGACCTTCCTTTTTTTGAGGCTCACCAATGGTTTACATCTTGTAGTGAACCCTCTGTATTCACTCTGGTGAAGTCTTCTCTTGATTGTTGACTTTGAGACACATACACCTACCTCCTGGAGAGTGTTCTTGATCTGGCCAACTGTTGTGAAGGGTGTTTTCTTCACCAGGGAAACAATTCTTCTGTCATCCACCACAGTTGTTTTCCGTGGTCTCCCGGGTCTTTTGGTGTTGCTGAGCTCACCGGTGCGTTCCTTCTTTTTGAGAATGTTCCAAACAGTTGTTTTGGCCATGCCTAATGCTCTTGCTATCTCTCTGATGGGTTTTTTTTTTTTCTTCAGCCTAATGAGAACATTGCTATGACTAACCTCAAAAATTGCCACTGAATTGCACCGGACGGTGAATTTCACTGATTCGGTGCAATTTGGGGTCAATTCGTCTTTTCACTAAGCTGTCAATTCGCCAAATTCAGGTGAATTGACAGCAAAATAAGGTGCAGCTCGGCAGAGCCGAAATTGCTCAGTTCAGAACTATCGATTAATCTATTCGGACTGATGAATTGCACCGAAATGATTGGATTTTCGGTGTTCCAATTCGACAGGTTTGAACGTGCAAATCCGATAGGTTACAATGTATTAAAAGTAATATCAGGAGGAAGAGGCTGCCGCCCATTGCAGCTTGCAGGCAGCTTCTAAATTGTGTTCCCATGGCACGAGGACAGGCACAGAGGAGGCAGCCCAGGACCACAGAGCAGCACTGAGTGACTGTGGAGCAAATTTGTGCTCCCGACTGAACCTGGATGCCCTAGCACGTCTCGAGGAACTTATCAGCTACCCTCCGGCGAACTCTGTGGCGGACTTACTCCCCGGGAGAGATTCGGGCCTAGTGACGGCGGCCATCTTGGGAGACCTCGTGCGCTCCTGTGGAGCCTTCCGGAGTCTTACTCTCTAACGCCGGACTGGAGGAGGTCGATAATGCCTAAGAAGCCTACTCAGAACGGTGGTCCCCGCCAACAGGACATCCGGATTTCTATGGTAGGGGGCCCGTTTCTCTGTGTCTCTCCCTCCCAGCTATGGGTCGTCTGAGGAAGAGGAGGACTGTGCCTGGTCTTTTGGTGGGGATGCTGGGATGTCCTGGCTTACCCCGCCGTCTCGGGGGCAGGGACAACGGCCTCTTTCTGCAGCGGCAAGGAAAAGAGCACAAAAAAAACGCAAGGCCGTGTTAGCAGCTTCTTCAACTCCCCCACTGGCCACCCGGGAATCCTCTGAGGGGGACTCTGCTAATGACCACCAACTCTCCGCTGCCAGCAGTGTAACGTCGGAACAACAACCTAAGACAAGGCAGGCGTCGCGAGTATCGGATACTCGGGCCGAAGCATCCGTACCTGGTGCACAGTTAATGGCAGCCCAGACCCAAGAGAAGGACGATCATCTCCCTTCCACAAAAGGAGACCTACACAGACTCATGGACGAGATTAGGGACATGTGGAAACCTGAGGTGGCAGCAGTTCGGGCAGAGGTACAAGAGGTACGCGCACAGGTGATGGAAGTGCAGACAAAGACGGCAGAAGTAGCAACGGAACAATCCCAACTAGCTGGCCAGGTGACTGCCCTTCGCTCGCAGATTGAAATCCTGTCCCGTTCTGTAGAAACACTGGAAACTCGGCATCGGCGGCGCAATATCAGGGTCAGGGGCATCCCGGATTCGGTGATGGAGGACGAGCTGCAGCCTTATGTGACCCGTCTTGCTCTACAAGTGTCTGGCCTGCCTTCTACTACGCCTGATGTGGTTGGCTCTGTGTACAGGGTCAGGAGACCCGCAGCGTCTGCCAAGGGAGCACCTAGGGATGTCGTGGTGGCATTCCGCGACATGGCCCTGAAAACGAGGATCATGACTACTCCCGGCGCTCGGGAACCTGTGCAGTTTGAAGGTTCTACCCTCACCCTCTATCACGACCTCCCGTTCCTGACCTTGGTGGCCCGCAGACGGTTCCGAGACATAACGGCTGTCCTTCGTCGGCAGGGGATCCGATATAAGATGGGGCCTGGCTGGCTCCCTTAGTGTAACCTATGCCAATATCGCCCATACGATCACCGACCCCGCCACGGCGCTGAATGTCCTCGACCAAGCAGGTATCCCGCTGGATGCCGCGACGGTTCAGCCGGGTTGATGATGCTGATTTCTCCCCCCCCCTCCTTTTTTTTTTTTTTTTTCCCTCTCTTCTCTCTTTTTTCTTTATATTTGCAAGCGGGTTCTCTGGACTTTTGGAACTGTCTGTTTCTAAGAACTGGAACTCTTTCTGAGTTTTCCTTTTTTGAAGGTCCCATGGACAATCTTTGTCTTTTGTTTGCTTTTTAACATAACTTCACTTGGGCAGTCGTTATTTGCTTTTACGCTTTCTACCGGTATACCCGAATTTGGGTTCTGCAAGCCCAGGGAGTTATCTTCTCCGCTACTGAGACACCCCTTTTTCTCGGGACACTGTAGTCCTCTTTTGCTATAGTTCCCCGGCTGGGGCTTATGCTGATTGTGTCCACCGCTTCCCCCCCCCCCCCCCCTCTCTTTTTTTTTTTTTTTTTTTTTTTTTGCCCTGTGAGAAACCTCCCCCCCCCCCTTATGCTTTCTGTGTATTTGATGCCTATTTGGCCCTGTGAGGCCGGTTTTGCCAGTTTGTGTATCATTCTTACTTGTAAAATAAAAACTTTAAATGTAAAAAAAAAAAAAAAGTAATATCAGTTTTATATTTTTTAAAAATCATTTATTATTTTAATTGTTTTTGCAAAACTCCTTTTTAGTTTTCTTTATTTTTTAAAAGACTTTTTATAAAATATTTTTGAATAGACCTTTTTTTATTATTATTCGAGACACATTTTTAACTCATTGTTATTGGTTTAAGCTCCTAGTAGGGGAATGAGAGACTTCGGGCAGACTTCCTCGCCATGTGAGAGTTTGGTTGATAAATAAACAGTATAGTTTGAAATCTCCTTTTTTTGTAAACCGATGGCTTTATTTCACTTCTATTTAGGAATTTCTAAAATTTTAGGGTTCCTGCAACAACTGACGTTTTTTTTTTTTCGCACATTTAACGCTTTCCTGTCTTTAAAAAAAAAAGCAACCAGAAGCAGTGGTAATATATGTTTAGATGTTTGTTTTTCAGTTTGTGTTGCACACACAATAGGAGTCTAATTATAATTTCCTATGACACAGCCGTGAGCGCCAGCGCAGCAATGTTCCGTGTCACAGTAGGTAAAGTCGTTGCCAATGTTTCAGCTTTAGACACATTTAAAAAGTGTGTATACGGGTATACACTGTACAGTGTGGGCGCTTGTTAATTTTAGTTAATTAAAGTGCTATGTGAATAAATAATCAATTGCTGCCTAAGTATGGTGAGAAGCACATAAAAACAACCAAAATACGTGCCAAGATTAAGATAAAAGGATAAACGAGACCATACGGCGCATAAAACAGTGAACAGATAATTATATGAACAACTGGTTAATAGGAGTAAAAGTGAAGGTGTCCTTAAGGTATAAAAAGTGTCCTTAAAAATGCAAAAAATGTCCTTTAAAATACCAAATAGAGGAGGTAAAAGAGTACAAGAAAATTTTAAAAGGATTAATAAGTCAATTTGTGCAAAATAAGTGTCCAAAAAATCAGTGGTTTATACTCAAGGGGTGTTGTTGATTGAAGACAAATACATTAATCTTCACTGTGGTGTGGATATCAAATCTTCTCTTTAAAGATGTCCCTCAGAGAGAAATAAATAAAGGCAATAATAGTGCAGATGGTCTTACTGAGATGAGGTAATTTAATAAAATGAATGTTTCACTCACATTTATTAGAGCCTAAGGGAAATCCAGGCTCAAGGAAAATAGCTTGCGGCCAAGTATAGGGTGGCACGTCCCTCCTTTCATCTGTGGTGTTTACTAGATAAAGCAGAGAGGATCGGGAGACAGCACTCCATAGCGTAACTCTGTGCAATACAGGTGGAGGATTAAATTAAAATTGGTCACACTCACCAGTTATAGAGCCTCTCAATTCCAGGCTCAAGGAGTATCGCCTTGGGTCCTCTTAAGGTGGGGGCCCAAACCTCTTTTTGTTTTGGGAAGCTGCCAACCTCAGCACTTCACCTGGTCTGCTGCTGCTTGTCAGTCTCTCTCTCAAATCAATCAATCTCCTCAACCTCAAGAGGTTGAGGAGATTGATTGATTTGAGAGAGAGACTGACAAGCAGCAGCAGACCAGGTGAAGTGCTGAGGTTGGCAGCTTCCCAAAACAAAAAGAGGTTTGGGCCCCACCTTAAGAGGACCCAAGGCGATACTCCTTGAGCCTGGAATTGAGAGGCTCTATAACTGGTGAGTGTGACCAATTTTAATTTAATCCTCCACCTGTATTGCACAGAGTTACGCTATGGGAGTGCTGTCTCCCGATCCTCTCTGCTTTATCTAGTAAACACCACAGATGAAAGGAGGGACGTGCCACCCTATACTTGGCCGCAAGCTATTTTCCTTGAGCCTGGATTTCCCTTAGGCTCTAATAAATGTGAGTGAAACATTCATTTTATTAAATTACCTCATCTCAGTAAGACCATCTGCACTATTATTGCCTTTATTTATTTCTCTCTGAGGGACATCTTTAAAGAGAAGATTTGATATCCACACCACAGTGAAGATTAATGTATTTGTCTTCAATCAACAACACCCCTTGAGTATAAACCACTGATTTTTTGGACACTTATTTTGCACAAATTGACTTATTAATCCTTTTAAAATTTTCTTGTACTCTTTTACCTCCTCTATTTGGTATTTTAAAGGACATTTTTTGCATTTTTAAGGACACTTTTTATACCTTAAAGGACACCTTCACTTTTACTCCTATTAACCAGTTGTTCATATAATTATCTGTTCACTGTTTTATGCGCCGTATGGTCTCGTTTATCCTTTTAGACACATTTAAAATGCTTTCATACAACAAATGACACCACGGGAATGCGCCTCTCTCATAGCATTTAACAAATTACCTCCTGGACGTCCTGTTATATTTTATTATATTGACACCACAACACATCTTGCGGGTCTGGAACAGCGTTCCGTAATCAAACGTATACTCTATTAATAAATATATTATTATTGTCACTTGCCATGACTAATATTTATTTATAAATAGACTTGTTTATGCATTTAATGAAATATTTACCATGGATTTGGGGATCCTGTGTGGCATTGCAAAATAATTTCATTTTCTTTATTAAATAGGGATGGATTATGGTATTAAAACAGCTGCAAAAGACATTGAATCTCTTATAGGATTCGCAAGATCCATTCACGGTTTTCATCACCAGGGACCTATTTTAAGCCTTTTTTATTACACAACATTTCCTGCTCCTTCTTCTCATATGAGCTGCAGTTTGCATGTTTAAGAAAATTGCAATTATTCCGTGGGGCATACACCTGCAATTATCCATGATGGGCAATAAGAGAGAATAAACCCTCATTCGCAGGCATCGATATACAATATAGTGAATAGAAGAGATTTAAAAAAACCCTTTTTCAGCACAACACAAACTAACCTTACTCTTTACTGCGATGTCCACCTGTAGGACCGGAACAACGAATCGATTAAATCGACAACTAATCGATAATGAGATTAATCGATAATGAAAATAGTTGGCAACTAATCGGTTGGTCGATTAATCGGTCTGTGTGAAGCACACATTGTTTAGAGTTAGACTGACTTAATAAACATTATTAACCTCAGATACTGCTTTGGAACTTATTGGAGAAGACGCGGCGCTGCTTTAATCCATATGATTTAGTTCTAGGGTTTTGTTGGACATCGCCAGTTTGTTTTTATTTACTTTACTTTACGACAGTAGCAGAACTATCACACAGACTGTGGGGTTCTACTACTGGGTGGATGGAGCTGTGAGATTTATTTATGTATAAAGGATTTTACCAGGAAGGATACATTGAGATTTCTCTCGTTTTATGTACATACTACTATTTGACTTTACTTGAGAAAGTCTAACGATAGACGAAACGCGTCAGGCTTTTACCTTTGTTTTAATATATTTGATTTACAATAAAATACCTTAAGTTATTTGGATTGCCATTTCATTCCTGATTGTGGAATGGAAGAAGAAGGTTCCACATCAACTTGGTTCTCACCTACATCCGTGTGCCTACAAGTTATTGAAGCCTCCGCGTGTTATTTGATTACTTTACGACAGTAGCAGAACTATCACACAGATTGTAGGGTACTACTACTGGGTTGTTGGAGCTGTATCGCTGGAGTTTTATACCACCACCCCATCCTCCCTGCCTCCCTCCCTCTGTCCAGTCAGGCCCTTCCTCACGAACTCCCTCCCAAACTCAGGTCCAGTCTCTTGCCCAAACTCACTCCCTCTTATCTCCAGTCCTCCCCCACTCAGTTTGTTCATGAAATCATTTTAAAAGGGACACTACACACTATGACCACTTTAAGCTTAGTAACATGGTCAGACTCTATGTTGCGCCCCCACCTTCTCGCCCCACTTTGCGTGCTGACATCATCATCTCTATATACGACAGTTTGTAGCAGCGTTCGTTTGGCAAGAAAGCAGACATGAGCTTGAGCTCTGCACACAGCATCGATCCGTCACTCTGACCAGCCGCTCACGTACCTGGTGTGTTAAAAGTACCCAAGTTACACGAGATACATAACGTGTGTATGTACGCACAAAAGTTACACACACTACGCAAATTGCAAAACAAAAAATTTTGTGATTTTTTTTATTATCCGATGAACCGATTAATCGAAAAAATAATCTGCCAATTTATCGATTATGAAAATAATCGTTAGTTGCAGCCCTATCTACCTGTGCACATTGCATTATCTGGGCAAGCCCTGACTCTCACTTTCCCTTCCAAAATTCAGGATGGTGACAAAGACCCTCCCCTATGTTGAAGTCTTCATCGATTCAAGCTTGAAGAGGGTTTTATTTTATTATCATAAGGCGTTATTCACCAAGCTCAGAACTTGCTACAGAAGGGCGACGAACAGTGAATTTCACCGTACAGTGCAATTTCGTGGTAGTTCGTCTATTCACAAAGCTGTCAATTCGCCGAATACTGTGAATTGACAGCAAAATACGGTGCAGTTCGCCACAATTCGGGGATGTTCGACAACAGCGAAATTGTCCCTTACATAGAGAAGTAATGGTTAATCTATTCAGAGAACGCCGAACTGCACCAAAGTGTCAGTGAAAGGCCCTGATTTTCGGTGATTCAGTTCGACAGGTTTAAAAAGGCGAATCCCATAGGATTCAATGTAAAAAAATATTATCATTTATATTTATTTTTTATTCAATCATTTATTCTTTTCATTTTCAGCAAAAAACTTTTTTTTTTTTTGGAACACCTTTTTGAATGTTTCATATTTTTTAGACTTCATTTTTGATTCCCATTTTTCTTTAAAATATTTTTTTTATTATTATGTAACAGACCTTTATATTATTTTTATTAGGGATGCACCAATACCAAGTTTTTAAGACCGAGTATGAGCACAATACTTTTTTCAGGTATTCACCGATATCGAGTACCAATACTTTTATTTAATGTCACGTGACCGCTTTCCAATAAATAATTTAGGATTTTTGCTAAAAGCCTGTCCAATTTATGTCAATATTGAAATGTATGGCCAGGCACCCATTTACCCACTGCACAGCATACACACACACACAGACAGACATCAGATATACTGTATACGGTATATATATATATATATATGTCCACAGATACATGTATATCCCACACAGACCTCAGACACATGTATACCCCACACAGACCTCAGATACATGCATACCCACACAGACCTCAGATACATGTATACCAGGGGTCAAGTCCTGGGAAAAAAAGTGAGGGAACTCACCCACGAATTCCACAACCCCTATTACCTGAAGAAAAAATATATATAATCACGAGTATAGCCGGACGAGCCGGTGATACCATTTTTATTGGGTTAACTTTACATTTAAAAGACAAGCTTTCAAGAGTGTAAACTGGAAACTATACTGATCAGTGAAAGGTATCACTACGTACAGGTATACTCGTGATTGTGGCAACTGGACTAACGCGTTTTATATATAATCTATATATATCCAGGCACAGACCCCCAGAATTATATACACAGCACTGGTTATATGGATATATTTTCCCAGTTCACATGGATAGAATTGCCCCAGCTCTCATGGATAATGCCCCAGCTCTCATGGATAATGCCCCAGCTCTCATGGATAATGCCCCCAGGTCTCATGGATATTGCCCCCAGGTCTCATGGATATTGCCCCCAGGTCTCATGGATATTGCCCCCAGGTCTCATGGATATTGCCCCCAGGTCTCATGGATAATGCCCCCAGGTATCATGGATATATGCTCCCAGGTCTCATGGATATTGCCCCCAGGTCTCATGGATAATGCCCCCAGGTCTCATGGATAATGCCCCCAAGGTCTCATGGATAATGCCCCCAAGGTCTCATGGATAATGCCCCCAAGGTCTCATGGATAATGCCCCCGGTCTCATGGATAATGCCCCCAGGTCTCATGGATAATGCCCCCAGGTCTCATGGATATTGCCCCCAGGTCTCATGGATATTGCCCCCAGGTCTCATGGATACTGCCCCAGCTCATGGATATTGCTCCCAGCTCATGGATATGCCCCCAGCTCATGGATTTGCCCCCAGCTCATGGATTTGCCCCCCAGCTCATGGATATGCCCCCCAGCTCATGGAAATGCCCCCCAGCTCATGGAAATGCCCCAGCTCATGGATATGACCCCCAGCTCATGGATATGACCCCCAGCTCATGGAAATGACCCCCAGCTCATGGAAATGCCCCCCAGCTCATGGAAATGCCCCCCAGCTCATGGATATGCCCCCCAGCTCATAGATATGCCCCCCAGCTCATGGATTTGCCCCCCAGCTCATGGATATGCCCCCCAGCTCATGGATATGCCCCCCAGCTCATGAATATGCCCCCCAGCTCATGAAAATGCCCCAGCTCATGGATATGCCCCCAGCTCATGGAAATGCCCCAGCTCATGGATATGCCCCCCAGCTGATGGATTTGCCCCCCAGCTCATGGAAATGTCCCCCAGCTCATGGATATGCCCCCCAGCTCATGGATATGCCCCCCAGCTCATGGATTTGCCCCCAGCTCATGGAAATGTCCCCCAGCTCATGGATATGCCCCCCAGCTCATGAATATGCCCCCCAGCTGATGGATTTGCCCCCCAGCTCATGGAAATGTCCCCCAGCTGATGGATATGCCCCCCAGCTCATGGAAATGTCCCCCAGCTCATGGAAATGTCCCCCAGCTGATGGATATGCCCCCCAGCTCATGGATATGCCCCCCAGCTCATGGAAATGTCCCCCAGCTGATGGATATGCCCCCCAGCTCATGGAAATGTCCCCCAGCTGATGGATATGCCCCCCAGCTCATGGATATGCCCCCCAGCTGATGGATTTGCCCCCCAGCTCATGGAAATGTCCCCCAGCTGATGGATATGCCCCCCAGCTCATGGATATGCCCCCCAGCTGATGGATTTGCCCCCCAGCTCATGGAAATGTCCCCCAGCTCATGGATACTGCCCCCCAGCTCAGCTCATGGATAGTGCCCCCAGCTCACCTCTCTGCGGCGTCTGCGCCCGGCGGCCGCGTGCTTCCTGTTAGAACGGCCGCAGACAGGAAGTGGAACCGCTCGCCTGGGATGAAACAGCCAGGCGAGCGGCTCCACTTCCTGTCTGCGGCCGTTCTAACAGGAAGCACGTGGCCGCCGGCTAAGTACGGCGGCCGCCTGCTCCAGCCTTTCGGGCTCGGGCCACAGCGGGAACGCTGCGTTCCCGCTGCGTTCCCGCTGTGGGAGAAGTGCGGGAACGCCGTTCCCGCGCGTTCCCGCTCGACTCGAGCCCTGATGTATACCCACTCAGACCTCAGATAAATGTATACCCCACACAGACCTCAGATACATGTATACCCCACACAGACCTCAGATACATGTATACCCCACACAGACCTCAGACACTGCTGCTGGCAGAATGCATTGTCAGCATTCCCCTCCCCTCAGCCAGCTTGTGGAGGCTGTGACATGCTCTTGCAAGATATCGCGAGCCACGCGAGATCACAGCTGGAGGCTGCGTCATAACCTTCACACACTGGCGGCCGCTCGGAGAACCACTCATCCAGCCAGCGCTTGGAGGAATGATGGCGGAATGCTGTTAATGCATTCTGCTAGCATCCCCAGCCCCTCGGATACTGGCAAGACACCCCAGCTCTGGCTTCCAGGTATCGGTAGAGGTATCGGGGCATTTGCACGAGTACCAAGTAGAAGAATATCTATTATATTTTTTATATTCTACTATATTATTTTTCTGCCGTTCGGCGGACTTCGGGGCTGTTCAGCTGTCAGTTTGGCGGTCTACAGCGGTCAGTTCAAGGACCCTGCATTGAATAGTAAATTCACTACAGGTTTGGTGAAATGGGACCGCCGAACGAGACAGCACCGAAATTTCATAATGTGATTTTTTAAGTTCTTTGATAATATAAATATATAAAAATTTTAAAAAAAGAGTATAAGATTCTTTCGTACGGTCCTTTCTATAAAAGTGCAGTTGTACTGAACACAGCAGAATATATCGAAATATTATTAAAAAAAACAAAACATAAATACGACTTTGAGTGATATGTTTAGAAGGTATCAGTTGATAACTTTTCCTGTCTGTGGGATAATTCTAAGTATGGCATTCAGATCCCTAGAAACCAAGTATATTTCCAGCCGTAACAAGGCAAATTAACCGGCCCAGCGTGAAGCACAGCACGGCCGCGCCGCATCCTGCGCTGTTTATAATCTTTAAAAACTGAGGTTACAGCTTTCATTTTTATACTTTGTGCCCTGATTGCTCCTTTTAACTACGTTTTATCATTAAGACTCAAGTAGAGAGAGCGAGATGACAGTAAACTGTCCAACGTTGTTTATTCATTTAAATGGCAAACTGTCAATGTGTTTTACCTGTCAGGAAGAAAGAGGAGCTAACTTTCCACATCTGACAACGCAGATCCCTCCAGTAAATATACGTCTATGATGTGAATGCAGAATTATGCACATCCAGATGAGACAGTTCATTTCTTTAAGCCAAACATGGTCGTTTTTTTGTTGCTGTTGTTATAGATAATTAATCGTAAATAAACAGCGCGTATTAGAAAAGTGCTAAACCTTGTGCGAGCAAAGAGCACGTCACCTCTTTTGTTTTTGCTACAGTTACATGTTTTCATTTAAAGGGTTTTTCAATTACTCTGTGGACGTTGTGTTGGAAAAAAAATGTTTTTACGTTGTAAAATGTAATAAAATATAAAAACAGACAGGGTTCCATGGGACAGTAAAGACCACCCGAATCATTCAGTCTGTGTTACTTTCCATCAGGTTTGGTTTGGCAAATCTCAGGTGGGCAATACAGGGCTGCCATTAGATATCTTGGGGTCCCTTACTGAACCACTGCTCGGGACCCCCTTTCCTCAGCTGTCCATTTAAGTTAATTAATAATAAAAAAATTGTCTCCTCTTCTGCTTATTGGATTTTACAGAGCGGGTTAAATTCCGGAAAGGGGAGAAAAAGTTCTCCCTGGTGGGAGAGTGTTCGGTCTGCAATGCTGCTTGGTTTGGTTATTATATTTATATATATAATATATAAATATATATTTTTTTGCCACAATTTTAAGACGATATTTTTATGTTATGTAAAACAAAAGTAGCTACATTGTACTTTGAGATTAACAGGGTTATTCAAAGAGAATCGAAAAGCCACAGCACGTTCGGTGACTTTTCGTTCTCTTCAATTCGGTATGATATGGCGATCCCATTTCGACAACCCTGCGGTGTATTCAGCAGGCACGTCAGGGACGCCATAATGCAGGGAAAAGTCATCGCAAACCCGCCGAAAACTCACCACAAAACCCGGCGAAGGCACACCAAAACCCGCAAAAACATCTGGATTAACCCCGCCGAACACCCCGGAGAAACCCAAGCAGGAGCCGATCACACGCAGAGCAGCCGTCGGAAAAAGCCGACACCACAGACGAATGGAGTGAGAAAAAAACCAAAACAGTTTGCTTGAATGTGTGAAAAGTGAAATGCTGTTTGCAAAGAAACTACTGAGCGAAAATGTCTGAAATTTACATATAAAATCCAATGAATGATAATAAAAAGGGCTGTTACAGAAAAAAGAAAAAAAAACGATTTTTAAAAAAATGATTTAAAAAAATCTGAAAAAATGCTTAAAAGATCCTAAAAAATCTATAAATAAAGAGACTCTTTACTGCAGAATATTATAATCAACGGTTTATTATGGGATTCGCCTGAATAAATCAGCCGAATTAAACCCACCGAACAGTAAGGCAATTCGGCAACTTTCACTGCTGGTTTGTGTTCTCTGAATAGCCGAAGCATTGCTTCTCTATGGGGATTTCACTGCCCTCGAACAAGCACCGACCAGGCACCGTATGTGCAGGCAATTCACCAGGATTTGGCTGTTAAAAATATGTAGCCAGGAAAAGTTTAAACAAAACATTTTAATCATAAATAAAGATCAGGTTATTTACTACAAAAGACTAGTTAAAGAACACCTGCAAAATTAAAAATGGTGCTTGAGCCTTTTTGCATTTGTGGACCGTTAATACCAGCTGTAGCAGCAAGTCATAGCTGCGGCCATCAGAATTGGTTTCTCTTATTCAGAAAAAAAAGAAAGCTTGTACAAACAGTGCAGATCACATACAGGAGAAGGCACGAGTGTGGAGAAGCAGAAAAAACATTGGGTAAAGCATTTTAACCCCGGAAACGCTGCAGAAACGTGTTCTGATAGCAGAACATCATAGCTGCCGCCATCAGGATTCTCTTGTCTACGAAGATAAGAAAGCTTGTACAAACAGTGCAGATCACATAGAGGGGCGAATTGCCTGCTCTCTGGATAGTCGAATGGCCAAAAAAGGTAACCGTACGTTGATTTTCAGCATTCGGTTCCCTTTCGGCAGCCATTCGGATCTCTTTGAATAACCCTGATAAAGCTGACAAAGGAACTATGCGTTTTGGGCCAAAGAAGCTAAATAGCGTAAAAACTGAGAACATTCAACACGCACTGTGTCCTAAAGCCTACAGTTCTGCAATCCTCATCTCAGCAATACGCCCCTTTCAGGCTCGTTTTAATGTCGCTGCAGAAATAATCAAACAATACATCAAATCTCATCCCAGGCGGCGTCCCGACAGCGTATAGACATCTCTAACTGTGTAAAAAAAAAACTAGAACAAAAAACCCCTTCTGCCGATAGGTAAGTCATTAAGTATTCATAATTGAGATTAGTTAACACATTCCTCATAGTTTTAGCTCATTTGTTTCTTATTTTCAACATGTTCCATATTTCAAAACTTTTTTCCGGATAAAGGTTATACATCTGGACTGGTCAAAGAGACCCGGAATGGGAAATTAAAGATCTGGTAGTCAACAATGTAAACTATTAAGACAATAAGTCTGCCGGCAGCTGGATTCATTTGCATGGTAATGAAGCCAGCTGTTCCTCTCAGATTGGGGGGGGGGGGGTGTCGTGAATGCCACCATAGTACAGGATGCCTGCATTAACCCTTTCACTGACGGCATCGAGTCAACAATCAGGCTGATGAGATCTGCTTTATTAATGGTTACTTGAAGCAATCATCTAAAGCAGTGGTTTCCCACCCTGGTCCTCGAGGCCCACAAACAGGACAGGTTTGCAGGATATGTGAAGCACAGCACAGGTGATATGATTTGCTGCTCAGTGATTGCAGGATTCAGTCTGCATTTCCCCAAGGTTATCCTTAAAACCTGCCTCTTAGGGGGACTTGAGGACCAGGGTTGGGAAACACTGCTTTAGATCAGTGGTCCCTCTCAGGGCCCACTAACAGGTCAGGTTTTGCAGATCACCTTGGGGAAATGCAGACTCAATCCTGCAATCACTGAGCAGCAAATCATATCACCTGTGCTGTGCGTCACATATCCTGCAAACCTGGCCTCTTAGGGGGACCTGAGGACCAGGGTTGGGAAACACTGCTTTAGATCAGTGGGTCCCTCTCAGGGTCCACTAACAGGTCAGGTTTTGCAGATCACCTTGGGGAAATGCAGAGTGAATCCTGCAATCACTGAGCAGCAAATCATATCACCTGTGCTGTGCGTCACATATCCTGCAAACCTGGCCTCTTAGGGGAACCTGAGGATCAGGGTTGGGAAACACTGAATTAAAGGATTTAAGAGCTCAGTATAACTGACAAGATATTGTTTGTTACTTTACACGTCAGTAGTAAACGCTTCCGCCTACACGTTTGTTACATGATATTTTTACATCTGTCTCCATCTCACACCTACTGTACCTTCCATAGACAGCAGGCTTGGAAAATATGTCACTTTTGTATAGTAGTTATTTATATTTTTAGATACTTTTTGGGCCGTTCTAAACATCAGTAACTAGGTACCTGGGTGGCGAGTTATATGTCTGTGCTTATTTATGTTAAAATGGATTAGTAATTGCTAAATCCCAGGGGCAGAAGAAGTTTTTGATTATGTGATTTAGGTGAGAGTTACGAGTCAGTTTAGAGAAAGTTGGGGGTTAGGGATGGTAAGGGTTAATAAGATACATGTTCTTGGAGGGCTAGGGTCTAGGGGAAGAATAAAAGAATAAAGGTAAAGATGGTTATAAGAATTATTTAAGGATAGGGCCAGGGGTGTAGTCCTGAAAAAAAAAAAAGTGTGAGAACTCTCCCAAGAATTCTGCTCCCCAATTAACCGTGGACACATATCGCACTTAGGTCGGGGTCAGATGAGCGTTTTTAAGAGCGGAAGGAACGATCGTGTGAGTGGACGTTCCTTCCACTCTGACGCCCGTCTGGCCACCTCGCTGAATGCAGTTAGTGCGCTCAGCGCTGCAAGGCTCGATCCTCCTATGGAGGGTCACGCTTTGTAGGGATGTGCGTTTCGGGTTTCGGGTTTCGGAATTTCGTAATTTTCATGAAATTTCCCAATTCGTGCATTCGGATTTGGACGATTTTCCAAAAAATTTCGGATCCGAAAACGGCAGATCCGAACAAATTTTCGAGCCGAAACGAAAACTTTTCGGAGTTTTCAAATGGACTAGAAATGTGTAAAATCGAAATTCATTTTCGTTCCATTCGTGATTTCGGCTCCATTCGTGATTTCGGTTCCATTTCAGTAATTTCGGACATCGTATTTTTCGGTTATATCGCTGATTCTGTAATTTTGTATCATTCCCATCTCAATGTATCCT
Organism: Leptobrachium leishanense; assembly: GCA_009667805.1. Lineage (NCBI taxonomy): Eukaryota > Metazoa > Chordata > Amphibia > Anura > Megophryidae > Leptobrachium > Leptobrachium leishanense. The sequence continues at coordinate 35,754,498 of CM019069.1, read as the reverse complement.
TCCTGGAAAACCAGAGAAATCTCAATGTATCCTTCTTGTAAAACATGAGAAATCTCAATGTATCCTTCCCGGGAAACCAGAGAAATCTCAATGTATTCCCGGAAAACCAGAGAAATCTCAATGTATCCTTCTTGTAAAACCTGAGAAATCTCAATGTATCCTTCTTGTAAAACCTGAGAAATCTCAATGTATCCTTCTTGTAAAACCTGAGAAATCTCAATGTATCCTTCCCGGGTAACCAGAGAAATCTCAATGTATTCCCGGGAAACCAGAGAAATCTCAATGTATCCTTCTTGTAAAACATGAGAAATCTCAATGTATCCTTCCCGGGAAACCAGAGAAATCTCAATGTATCCTTCTTGTAAAACATGAGAAATCTCAATGTATCCTTCTTGTAAAACATGGGAAATCTCAATGTATCCTTCTTGTAAAACATGAGAAATCTCAATGTATCCTTCCCGGGAAACAAGAGAAATCTCAATGTATCCTTCCCGGGAAACCAGAGAAATCTCAATGTATCCTTCCCGGGAAACCATGAGAAATCTCAATGTATCCTTCTCGTAAAACCTGAGAAATCTCAATGTATCCTTCCCGGGAAACCAGAGAAATCTCAATGTATTTCCGGGAAACCAGAGAAATCTCAATGTATCCTTCTTGTAAAACATGGGTAATCTCAATGTATCCTTCTTGTAAAACATGAGAAATCTCAATGTATCCTTCTTGTAAAACATGAGAACTCTCAATGTATCCTTCCCGGAAAACCAGAGAAATCTCAATGTATCCTTCCCGGGAAACCAGAGAAATCTCAATGTATTCCCGGGAAACCAGAGAAATCTCAATGTATCCTTCTTGTAAAACATGGGTAATCTCAATGTATCCTTCTTGTAAAACATGGGTAATCTCAATGTATCCTTCCCGGGAAACCAGAGAAGTCTCAATGTATCCTTTTTGTGAAACCAGAGAAATCTCAATGTATCCTTCTTGTAAAACATGAGAAATCTCAATGTATCCTTCCCGGGAAACCAGAGAAATCTCAATGTATCCTTTTTGTGAAACCAGAGAAATCTCAATGTATCCTTCTTGTAAAACCAGAGAAATCTCAATGTATCCTTCTTGTAAACCCAGAGAAATCTCAATGTATCCTTCCCGGGAAACCAGAGAAATCTCAATGTATCCTTCTTGTAAAACATGGAAAATCTCAATGGCAGAATTATCGTATCGTCAGAATTATCGTATCGACAGAAATATCGGATCCGAAAAAACATTAGTTTATGTCAAAACAAATAGACACTTTGAAACGAGGAGAACAGATGTTCCGAAAAACACGAAAATTTCTGAAATCACAAAAAAAAGTCGATACGAGAAACGAACCGAAACGAACCGAACCGAAACGGAAATCGTCTGAAACGAGCCGAAATGAAAACTTACAAAATCCGAACGAACCGAACCAAATCGAACCGAAAAAAAATCGGTGCACAAGTCTAACGCTTTGCAGCCCCGAACCTGCATCGTAACGCTTCGACGGGGAGGCTTTCAGAACGTCGGCAGCACGCATGATGTAGTGTGCAATTTGTGCTCTCGCTACAACGTTTGGCCAGCCCCATCGAAGTGTCACAACGCTGCGACGGATGCTGGGAGGCATGTCAGGACGTGCGCACGCTGTGCGCTCGTCTGACTCAGGCCTTAACCCGCATCGCACACACAAATTTTATATCAATGTTTAAATGTAATAAGCTGTCTTTCAGGGAATCATTATGATAATTTCAATAAACATCATATTTCTGGTGTCTTTCTAAGGCTAGGGTCAGACGAACGCAGTTTTAACGTGCGTTTAGCCGCACGAAATCAGGGCCGTGCTAGCAGCAAATGACGTCCAATGCCGGGGAACACACGACGAACGGCCGCACGAAAGTTCGTCCGCGCAACGCAAGTGGCAAACGAACGCATTTTTTCGAGAACGTCAAACCGCTACTACTGACGTACAGAGTGCGCTGCGTCCGCATAGCGGCGTGTTTGCGTGATTGGGAGACGTCAGACGCTGCACACGTCCGGCCAACATAACGTCCAGACGCAAAAGGGTTTTATTGATGATCCGTACAAAATCACGGACGAAAATGCGCATCGTATGACCGCTAACGCGTATTTTGTGAAAAAATACGTCCGTTCGTTCGACCGCACTTTTCCACGGACGACGCGAAAAATGCGTCTGACCCTAGCCTAAAGGAAACATATGATTGGAGCCCAATAAAAGCTTTATAGTGTGCGGGTCAAATGGGAACTGTGTTCCCACTGAGAAAATAGAGGAGGAACTGCATTTCCATGCGTTCCTGCTCAACTCGACCCCTGGTTATTGCTAATTATTTAGGGGCAGGTTTGGGAGACAATTAAGGGTAGAGTAGCTCTAGAGTTGAGGTTGTAGATAGGGTTGTCTATAGGAATAGGCTTAGGGGTATTGTTAAGGGTCGCTACCACTATAAATGAAATGTCCTTTATACTTTATTTGATGTTGCTGATATCTTACATGTGCTTTGTTTTTCTCTTGTATGTTTAGTTAAGAAAATATTTTACTCTATACGTGTCACTGGGTGCACCCATTGTGTGATATTTTGTGTTGTAAACTGCCCCCCCCAGTGTCTTTCCCTCACTTGCTTCTCACTCAATGGAGGGAATGGATTGATCACTCAATCATTGTTTTGTGTGGGATGTATTCAAAGGAAATCACCAGAGGGTAGATTAGAAGATTTTTAAGTTCCCTGTTTTATCTCATTCAGCTGCCAGCTCTTATCTAAGTTATCTAAACCAGAAGAACAATCTCCTCCACCTCATTAACTGTTAAGTACTGTAGATTAAATAAACAGCAGTAAAGTAAAACTTTGTCAAAGATTTTGGTAATAGTTGCATTGTGGGAAAAATCCACAAAATGGAAACAGATTTAAAACCTTACATTAATTTTTCCTTTTTACATGCAATTACTTCTAACAAAGAAAAAAACCCCAAAAAACAGCAGCATGTGTTTTATAATGTGTTTTATAGAGAGGATTTGTTTGTAATGCACAAGTAATCTAGTTAAAGCTGATGCAAGTGGTGGCGTCCCTTTAACTTTTTCCTATCAGTCACAATACTAGAATTCGAATCAGACCCCGGGTTTTGCTTTTAATCAATTTATCAATGAACCTCTAGGCTGTGGGGTCCATAATTTGTGACCGAAAACCAGTAATCGCTCACTTCTGTGGCGTGGGAAGGAGGCTGGAGCAGGAGGCTTGCTGATCGTGAGCCGGAGTGTCTCCCGTCTGCAAGCCTGGGCCCTGACCACCAGCCCTGAAGAGGAGGAATCTGTGATGCTGTATTGGTAGACTGGAGGAAGAACATGACTGATTCCTGTAGCTGTGAGTCACCTTTTTGACATTTTTAGCAGAGTCCTGTCTTGGGTGCCTCACATTGGGAAGTAATGTCGTTAGTATGGGGGTGCACAAGAGACCACACATTATGGTGAGTTTTATTGCTGTAGAGCTCTGTGATATATTCATACATACGGCACATTACGGTGAGTTTTATTGCTGCGGCGCTCTGTGACACGCTCATACACACCGCACATTGCTGTGAGTTTTATTGCTGTGGAGCTCTGTAATACGCTCATACACACCGCACATTATTGTGAGTTTTTTTGCTGTGGAGCTCTGTAATACGCTCATACACACCACACATCACTGTGAGTTTTATTGTTGTGGCGCTCTGTGATCTGCTCATACACACCGCACATTGCTGTAAGTTTTATTGGTGTGGAGCTCTGTGATGCGCTCATACACACCGCACATTGCTGTAAGTTTTATTGCTGTGGCGCTTTGTGATATGCTTATACACACCTCACATTACTATGAGTTTTATTTCTGCAACGCTCTGTGATACGCTCATACACACCGCACATTGCTGTGAGTTTTATTGCTGTGGATTCTGTGATACGCTCATACACACCGCACAATATTGTGAGTTTTATTTGCTGTGGAGCTCTGTGATACACTCACACCACACATTACGTTGAGTTTTATTGCTGCAGCGCTCTGATCTGCTCATACACACCGGACATTGCTGTGAGTTTTATTGCTGTGGAGCTCTGTGATACACTCATATACACCGCACAATGCTGTGAGTTTTATTGCTGTGGAGCTCTGTGATACGCTCATACACACCGCACATTTACGTTGAGTTTTATTTCTGCAACGCTCTGTGATATGCTCATACACACCGCACATTGCTGTGAGTTTTATTGCTGTGGAGCTCTGTGATATGCTTATACACACCGCACATTACTGTGAGTTTTATTGCTGTGGAGCTCTGTGATACGCTCATACACACTGCACATTGCTGTAAGTTTTATTGCTGTGGAGCTCTGTGATATGCTTATACCCACCGCACATTACTGTGAGTTTTATTTCTGCAACGCTCTGTGATACGCTCATACACACCGCACATTGCTGTGAGTTTTATTGTTGTTGATTCTGTGATACGCTCATACACACCACACAATATTGTGAGTTTTATTTGCTGTGGAGCTCTGTGATACACTCACACCACACATTACTGTGAGTTTTATTGCTGTGGTGCTCTGTGATACACTTATACACACCGCACATTGCTGTTAGTTTTATTGCTGTGGAGCTCTGTGATACGCTCATACACACCGCACATAACATTGAGTTTTATTGCTGCAGCGCTCTGATCTGCTCATACACACCGGACATTGCTGTGAGTTTTATTGCTGTGGAGCTCTGTGATACACTCATACACACCGCACAATGCTGTGAGTTTTATTACTGTGGAGCTCTGTGATGATACGCTCATACACACCGCACATTTACGTTGAGTTTTATTGCTGCGGCGCTCTGTGATCTGCTCATACACACCGCACATTGCTGTGAGTTTTATTGGTGTGGAGCTCTGTGATATGCTTATACACACCGCACATTACTGTGAATTTTATTGCTGTGGAGCTCTGTGATACGCTCATACACACTGCACATTGCTGTAAGTTTTATTGCTGTGGAGCTCTGTGATATGCTTATACCCACCGCACATTACTGCGAGTTTTATAGGTTTGGAGCTCTGTGATATGCTAATATACGCCACATGTTTTTTTTTTTGGGGGTTCAGCAATTCATCCTTGGCTGCAGGCAGCAGTGGCTTGGGCCAGCCCTGCCCTGGTGTCAGACTCGGATCCACATATTCAATAACAAACCCATATAAGTCTGCAACTCATACTAATCTCTTAGTTGCAGACTTACTTGGATTTTATATATATATGGTACCGGCTGGGTGGAGTAGAGGTAACATCACTGCTCTGTGTGGGGAGAGCCTGTGGAGACATGGGCTCGATCCCAGCAAGAGCACATCTCCAGTAAGTGTCATTGGGCAAGACACCCAACGGTACATACTCGCCTCCCAGGACATACTTGAAAACGAGAGAAATGTCAATGTATCCTTCCTGGTAAAATACTTTCTCAAAAAAATAAGTATATATATATATATACAGCTGTGGCTACTAAGCTGGGCAAAGCATCAAGGGTAAAAATTCATGGAATCCGTGAGTGAAAGATTTTGATATAGAATGGTATTTTAAGCTGAGATGGGGCACACAACTTGTAGATAAAATGTATCCTGTATCCCAACTCTTTCTCTATAGACGACATATCGTGGAAATATATCTAAGTTTAATGGTGACGACTCCTGCACTCATTATTCAAAGGGTATTAAAGCGCAAGGAGCGGGCTCTATTCTATTCTAAGAAAAAAAATATGTATAGTGGAGAATAAGCTTAATTAGGACAAGTAAGAAAGGAGATAATTGTGGCTTTTCCGTTAAATTATCATATTTAATGCCATTGTAACTCGTCCATGATAAAGAGATGAAGTTACTAGGAGATGGTACAGCTAGAAGGAATTGCATTGTAAATCAGGAGCAAAGAACATCCCAGCAATTAAGCAAAACACGAAAAGCCTTCAAAAGACCAATTGTTTAATTGGAAGATTGATCGCGTAATCAATGAATTAAAAATAAAAATATTGCTCTGTTCCGTAGTATTCCTGATAAAATACGATGGGGGGTTTCTTTGTCCCAAACTATATTTCTGTTGGGTCGGTTACTGGTCCAAGTTGAGATGTCCTGTAAATATCTTGTTAATCAATGCCTTTTTCCATTACAGTTCTTTGTTGAAATTTTCAAAGATACACATACATATAAATGAATAACTAATGAAGGGAACATTTGTGCTCTTCTATTGCATTAAAAGTCGCGAAGAATAGATAAGAATTAAAAAAGAATTCTCATGGTCAGTTTCAGCTTTCTTCCTTGCTCTCTCTACATTTATATATATTTAGGTGAATACATATAATATACAGGGTTATTCAGAGAGCGGTGCTCTCCTGTGCCCCGCACTTCGGCTAGTCTGATTCCCCGACTGAATTCAGCATTCACCCCAGGGTCCCCAAAGAGCAGCGATCGAGCCGCCGAACGCATCCGAAAAACAGCCGAATCGATAGGAAGAAAACACCAAATCGATCCAAAAACAAGCAGAATGCATCCGACGATCCGCCGCAAAACCACCAAATTGATCCTAAAAGAGCCAACGACCCACCGAACAGAGCGCCGACTAGCTGCCAGAAAAAGCCGACAAGCCGACGAAAGGGTAAAAAAACCCCCAAAAAAACAGCAACTTTTAAAAAGGTGTTTGCACGTAAATACCTGGAAATAACATATAAGGTCCTGTGAATAAGAATAAAAACGTCTGTTACAGAGAAAAAAAAACCCGCATTTTCAAATCATTTGAAAAAAACATTTCACCAAAAAATGCCTAAAAAAATCCTGAAAAATAAAGAGACTTTTTGCTGCCAGTGAAAAGAATAAATGGTTGAATAAATATTTAATAAAAAAACGATGAATTTTTTATAACATTGAAACCTATGGGATTCGCCTGAATAAACCTGTCGACTGAAACCACCGAAAAATCAGCGCATTTCACTGTTATTTCTCTGCTGTTCGGTGTCTCTGACTAGATTAACCATTACTTCTCCATGGGGATTTCACTGCCACCAAAGGCCACTGTATTGCATTTGCAATTTGTCAATATTTGCCGAACTGCCCGCTTTTCGAATAGCCTCAAAATTGCAACGTACGGGGAAATTCTCTATTCGATGCAATTTCGTGGCCAATTCGGCTCTCTCTGAATAACCCCGATAGTTAATTGGAGAGAGGAATAAGGAGCGATAACTCATGCGTGGCTCTAACAGGATGATTATTTATTTACAAACATAGGTGCAACCAAATCACGTGCAATCATTCCTTTTATAATCCAGCGCATTCCACTTTAATCCTGATACGGGTATATACAGTATATTTAATATATAGGTGGTGTTTTCCTTTTTATTGTTAAATTTTAATGTTCATTTGCTACTTTAAAGTTGGATTGTCTTTGCGTGCGGAGCCAGCTTGATAAACCACTGGGAAAGAATCATTTTTTTATTCTGAAAGAGACACGTTAAATTGGATTTGGAGTCGGTCTTGCGTTTGGAAAACTGGTTCTTCAAGTTTCGGTATAACTAAAGCAACGGTTATATAATTAAGCATTTATGGGTGAGGAAGCGGTGAATGTCGGTCGGTCGGCTGCTGAAGAACAGTTTTGCTCATTAGTTTGAGGCCATAAGAGTCTACATTTTTAGGATATAGGTGCGTTATATCGGGTCATATATTATTGGGTTTCTGGTCGGTAAGCAGAGTGACTTTTGCTTGTAAATAAAATGATCACATCCAGATTTACATATCATAGGAATACAGAAATTATCATTATTGTTACTTAGTGACTTTGAGGTAAATGAAGTATAAAAAAAATGCAAAAGTGAAAGATTTCAGATAATTTATAGCGCTACAATCCAGCGCCATCCTGTGTCGGGAGAATGAAAAGTTACAATGTGGAAGTAAAATGTTTTTCTTTTTCTTGTCAAACTTGAATCTATTTAGTAATGTCTATTCTTTTCCTAATGATATACAAAGAGGAACGAGGCACTCAGGTCACTTAAATGGCAATTTTAATGGATCGCAGAGACAACGTCTTGGCTGATGAGAAAAGCCATTATCAACGTGAAAGGGACACTAACGCTTACATAATCTGCAACGGGATTACTTGTGCATTACAAATAAAATCACATTATAAAAACACAATATAAAACACATTATAGAACACACTTTTAAACACAAAAAGAAAATATAAAGTTAGGTTTTTATCTCCTGTTTCCATTTTGTGGATTTTTCCTGTTTGTGGATTTTTGTCTGTGCTGTATCTCATACAGTATTTAACTGTTAATGAGGTGGAGGAGGGAGCGTTAGATAAAACAGCAGCGGGTGTATTGTGATATCCAGGCTACTCAAGATAAGAGCTGGCAGCTGAATGAGAGAAGACAGGGAGCTTAAAATACTTCTAATCTACCTCCTGGTGATGTCCTTTGAATACATCCCACATAATACAATGATTTGAGTCGGTGATTGACCCATAGATTCCATTCTATGGCCAAAGCCACACAGTAAGGAGCAAGTGATCAAAAGATGCTGTGGGGGAGGGGCAGTTGCAGCACCAAAGATCGCACAATGGATGCACCCAGTGACACATATATAGAGTAAAATATTTTCTTAACTAAACAAACTTGAGAAAAACAAAACACGTAAGATATCAGCAACATAAAATAAACACAATAATATCATTTTATTTTTGGTGGTACTGGCCCTTTAAGTGACCTGAGTGCCTGGTTCCTCTTTGTCTATCTGGATTATACTGTTCTGGTTGGCCACACTTGAATTGAGAAAGTACCGGTGCGTTGTTTGTTGTTCTATAAAAGTGTGGAGAGCTGACCAATCTCTGCTGGTTTTATACTTTCCATAAAGACACATAAAAAAAAATACTGTTATGTCTGGTGTTTGATATTGGAAATAACGCCGGTACAATTGTACAAGAAGAGTTACCAGAAATAAATACCAAGTCACTTTATTTCCAGGAAACAAAGTGGCAGAAATTATTTACCTGACAGACATGTGGCAAGTATATAGAGAACCCTAACAGCTTTTCTCTGACACAAATCTTCACACTTCTAACCATATGTTGCCTTAACATTGATTATATATAAACAAACAACGATCCTCACACACTGCACACATACAGGATTATTCAAAGAGATCCGAATGGCTGCCGAAAGGGAACCGAACGCTGAAAATCAGCATTCGGTTACCTTTCTTGGCCATAAAGCTATCCAGAGAGCAGGCAATTCGCCAAATCCTGGCGAATTGCCTGCACATACGGTGCCTGTTCGGTGCCTGTTCGAGGGCAGTGAATCCCCATAGAGAAGCAATGCTTCGTCTATTCAGAGAACACAAACCAGCAGTGAAAGGTTCCCGAAATGCCCTGCCATTCGGTGGTTTCATTCGACAGGTTTATTCAGGCGAATCCCATAGGCTTCAATGTTAAAAATATTCCCGTTTTAATTCAATATTTAATAAACCGTTGATTATAAAATTCTGCAGTAAAGAGTCTCTTTATTTATAGATTTTTTAGGATATTTTAAACATTTTTCAGGGATCTTTTGTCAGGATTTTTTTTAAAAAAATTCCGATTTATTATCATTCCCTTGACCTCATATGTAAATTTCAGACATTTTCGCTCAGTAGTTTCTTTACAAACAGCGTTTCACTTTTCAATCATTCAAGCAAACTGTTTTTCCTATTTTATTCACTGCATTCGTCTGCGGTGTTGGGTTTTTCAGGCAGCAGCGCTGCGTGTGATCGGCTCCTACTCGGGTTTTTCCGGTGTTTTCGGTGGGTCAATCCAGATGTTTTTGCAAGTTTCAGTGTGCTCGCCCTCGTTTTGCGGTGAGGTTTCGGCGGGTTTGCGGTGACTTTTCCCTGTAATTCGGGGACCTTGTGGTGCTTGCTGAATACACCGCAGGGTCGCCGAAATGGGATCGCCAAATCAAACCGAATTGAAGAGAACGAAAAGTCACCGAACGTGCGGTAGCTTTCCGATTCTCTTTGAATAACCCTGCGAATCCTCTTACTCTTGTCTCCCAGGGCAGAGGGGCCAGGCCAGCACATCACAAGATATCCGATGCCAGCCACACAGGAATAATGAAAAGATTTATTTATTAAATAGTCACCGTCTCAGTCCAGAAGGACTTTCATCAGGACAAAGAAAACAAAACAAAATAAGCACAAATTAAAAACGTACACATACCAAGAGACCTAAAACTAGGCTTGTGCAGCGATTTTTTTTTCTGTTCGATTCGGTTCGATTTTTCGGATTTTTAAACTTTTCGATTCAGCTCGTTTTGACCGATTTCTGTTTCGATTCGGTTCGGCTCGATTCGTTTTTTGTGTACTTTTTTTCAGAATATCGACCATTTTTCGGATTTTCGTGTCACTTAGCTCGTTTTTTGTATCGACTTTTCATGATTTCGGAAATTTTCGTTTTTCGGAATTGTACATGTTTTCGGAATTTCGACCATTTTTCGTATTTTCGTGTCACTTTGCTCGGTTTTTGTATCGACTTTTCGTAAGTTCGGAAATTTTTGTTTTTTCGGAAAGTCTGTTCTCCTCGTTTCAAAGCAATAAATTTCGATTTGACACATTTCAAGTCCATTCGAAAATTCCGAAAATATTTCGTTTCAGCTCGGAAAACTTTTCGGATCTGCCATTTTCGGATCTAAAAATTTTCGGAAATTCGGCCGCATCCGAAAACACGAATCGGGAAATTTCGTGAAAATTCCGAAATTCCGAAACCCGAAACGCACATCCCTACCTAAAACTGGCAGCATCCGTGCGAAAGCGTCACAACGCTGGTGCACCGCTGCGCCAGACACCAGGCCGCGCCGAGACCACGCAGCGCCGAGACATCAAACAACCAAATAAAACAAGAAAAGAAAAAGGAAAAAACTCATACAAGTGAATGAAGATTTATTTATTTATAAAGTATTTTACCAGGAAGGATACATTGAGATTTCTCTCTTTTTCAAGTATGTCCTGCTTTTATGTTCACCTTTATCTTCATTCAATTGCAGGAGTTTAATTTTTCTTTTCTATTTTTTGTTGTTTGATGTCTTGGTGATAGCGGATCCTTTTTACTGTCCGTTAGTTTTTTATATTTATATATAAAAAAAATTGTACTACTGATATGTATCATCTCTATGCTCATCTTATTTATATTTTGTTACTTTGTTTATTATTGATAAGGTAAGGTTCATTGTTGTAGATTTGCACAGTGAAGGTGATATATTTTGAGATTTAATTGCTGTGTTATATTTTCTATGTGAATGTTTTTTTTCTAACCCGCAGCTTCAGGTTCGCATTCTGGTTGTTTAGGCAATGGTCAGACTGGGTGCCTCCCACTTCCTCGTCTGGCGCACTGGCGTTGTGATGCTTTCACATGGACTCCGCTGGTCACATCTATATGTGCATTATTCCTCTGTGTTGGGGCATGAGAACACACACACACGCACACAACATCTAAGGCTGGGGTCAGACTAACGCATTTTTTACGTGCGTTTAGGCAGACTTAATCACGGCCGCAGTAGCAGCAAATGACGGCCAATATACGCAACGCAAGTGGAAAATGAACATATTTTTTTTCAAGAACGCAGAACCGCTAGTACTGACGTACAGAGTGCGCTGCGGCGGCATAGCGGCGTGTGTGTGTGATTAGGAGATGTCAGACGCTGCATTTACAGGATCTGCACTTACAGGATCAACGAACATGCTGGAGGCACAATCATTCCTGGAGCTCCGAGGCAACTCAAGACCTTTATAGGCAGCCAGTGTGGTTTAATATAAGAACAGGGATGGAGCCGCACCACACAAAAACAAAAGTTTTAGACTTTAAAAAAACAGATTTTTCTAAAATGAGATTTTGTGTGAAGGAGTCATTATCAGACTGGAGGAGTTTAAAGGGAGTCCAGGAGAAATGGGATTATTTAAAGGGAGCATTATTGAAGGCCACATGCAATTGCATTCGGCTTGTTAGCAAAAAAAAAAAAGGGAAGAAACCACTGTGGTACTCTGCAGAAGTGGCCAAAATATTGAAGAACAAAAAGACAGCATTCAATAATTATAAAAAAACTCAGAGTTACATAGTTACATAGTTACATAGTTATATAGGCTGAAAAAAGACATGCGTCCATCGGGTTCAGCCTCACCCACATAACCTACTGCTGTTGATCCAAAAGAAGGCAAAAAACCCAGTCTGAAATATGCAACATACTGGGAAAAAATTCCTTCTTGACCCCAGAATGGCAGTCAGATTTCTCCTTGGATCAAGAAGCTTTTACCCACAATATTTAATATTATAACCCTTAATATTCTGTGTCTGCAGGAAGTCATCTAGTCGTTTTTTAAAAGTCTGTACAGACTCTGACCAACCACCTCAACAGGCAGAGAATTCCACAGCTTTATTGTTCTCACCGTAAAATAACCCTTCCTATGCTTTAAGCTAAATTTTCTTTCTTCCAGTCTAAATGGATGACCCCTTGTCCTGTGTATAGTCCTGTTAATGAATAGGTTATCAGACAATGGTTGATAATGGCCCCGTATATATTTATATAAGGTTATCAGATCCCCTCTAAGGCGCCGTTTCTCTAAACTAAACAGGTTTAAGCTTGTTAATCTTGCCTCATAACTTAACCCTTCCATTCCCCTTATTAATTTAGTTGCCCGTCTCTGCACTTTTTTCTACCGCTATAATATCTTTTTTTAAGACCGGTGCCCAAAATTGCACGGCATATTCAAGGTGCGGCCTGACCATTGATTTATACAGAGGCAAAATTATGTTTTTATCTCGTGAGTGAACTCCCCTTTTAATGCATGCCAATACTTTGCTGGCCTTGACGGCTGCTGTTTGACATTGCACATTGTTACTTAGTTTGAAGTCTATGATTATTCCCAAATCCTTCTCCTGCTTGGATTTCCCTAACTCCGTACCATTTAGGGTATAAATTACTTGTGTGTTCTTCACTCCAAAGTGCATAACTTTGCATTTATCTACATTAAATTTCATCTGCCATTTAAGTGCCCAGTCCCCCAATCTATCTAAATCCCTCTGTAGCGAAGTAACATCCTGCTCACATTGTATTACTTTTCCTAGTTTTTTTCCTAGAGTGAAGAAGATAGGCAAACCTATAAGATTAGGCAGAAAGAGGCAAAGCAATTTATAAGAACTTCCAAAGCACACACAGAAGAGAAAATAGCTCAGTCAGTAAAAAAGGGGGACAAAACATTTTTTAGATACATAAATGAGAAAAGAAAAGAAAAACAAGGATTAGTTAGATTAAAAACAAAGGAAGGAAGGTATGTAGAAGAGGATAAAAGTCTCGCTGACTGCCTCAATGAATATTTTTGTTCAGTCTTTGCAGAAGAAAAGGAAGGAAAGGGACCTCAGTTAGGAGGAAACACTAATGAGACATTTACATATGAGTTTACAGAGGAGGAGGTTCTACAGCAGCTGTCTAAAGTAAAGACAAATAAGTCAATGGGGCCTGATGGGATCCACCCTACGTTATTAAAAGAGCTCAGTGGTGTAATAGCAAAACCGTTAACAGATTTATTTAACCAATCCTTGTTAACGGGAGTCATCCCAGAAGACTGGAAATTAGCAAATGTTGTGCCCATTTACAAGAAGGGTAGTAGGGAGGAATCGGGGATCTATAGGCCAGCTAGTCTTACGTCAGTAGTGGGGAAATTAATGGAAACCATGTTAAAGGAAAGGATTGTTGAACATCTAAAAACACATAGATTACAGGACCAGAAACAACATGGGTTTACCTCAGGGAGATCATGGCAAACTAATCTTATTGATTTTTTTGATTGGGTAACAAAAATAATAGACGCTGGGTGGTGCAGTAGGCATTGCTTATTTAGATTTCAGTAAGGCTTTTGATACTGTTCCGCATAGAAGGCCTATCAATAAATTGCAATCTTTGAGCTTGGATTCCAATATTGTTGAATGGATTAGGCAGTGGCTGAGTGACAGGCAACAGAGGGTTGTGGTAAATGGAGTTTATTCGGCGCAAGGTCTTGTTACCAGTGGGGTACCTCAGGGGTCAGTACTTGGACCCATTCTCTTTAATATTTTTATTAGTGATATTACAGAAGGTATTAATGGAAAAGTATGTCTTTTTGCTGATGACACAAAGATTTGAAACAGGGTTGACGTTCCTGGAGGGATCAGCCAAATGACAAATGATTTAGGTAAACTAAAAAAATGGTCGGAGCTGTGGCAATTTAGTTTTAATGTGGATAAGTGCAAGATAATGCACCTGGGACGTAAAAACCCAATGGCTGAATATAGAATATTTGATACAGTCCTAACCTCAACATCTGAGGAAAGGGATTTAGGGGTTATTATTTCAGAGGATCTAAGGGTAAGTAGTCAATGTAATAGAGCAGCAGGAAAGGCTGGCAGAATGCTTGGTTGTGTAGGGAGAGGTATTAGCAGTAGGAAAAGGGAAGTGCTCATGCCACTGTACAGAGCACTGGTGAGACCTCACTTGGAGTACTGTGTGCTGTACTGGAGACCGTATCTCCAGAAGGATATAGACATCTTAGAGAGAGTTCAGAGAAGGGCTACTAAAATGGTGTACGGCTTGAAGGAGAAAAGTTACCAGGAAAGGCTTAATGATCGTAACGTGTACAGCTTGGAAAAAAGACAAGACAGAGGAGATATGATAGAAACATTTAAATACGTAAAGGGAATCCACAAGGTAGAGGAAGGGAGTATATTTAAAAGGAAACAAAGTAGCAAAACAAGAGGACATAGTCTTAGATTAGAGGGGCAAAGGTTTAAAAGTAACATCAGGAAGCATTATTTTACTGAGAGGGTGGTGGATACATGGAACAGCCTTCCATTTGAAGTGGTAGAGGCCAAACCAGTAATTGAATTTAAGCAGGCATGGGATAGGCATAAGGCTATCCTAAACAAAAGATAAATCAAGGTAAAGTATCCATGTAATTGGGCAGACTAGATGGGCCGAAAGGTTCTTATCTGTCGACATTTTTCTATGTTTCTATGTTTCTATAAAGGTTAAGAATAAAAATGAAAAATTCCCCATTTTTAATTTTTGTACAAGCGCACCCCATAGAAAATATAACCGCAAATGTTCATGTGATAAAAGGTGAAAGAAAACACTTTACACGCTGCAGATGAATAAAAATTCAAGTTTTATTGCATTTTTTGTATAAAGGCAGAACATGACGTATACATATAAAAATGATATATTATGAATCTGCCGAGTCTGCCGGAAAAAACCTAAATATTATATGTCTGGGTCGTATAATAAAATGTGGCTTCAAATCGCGTTTAAACATGATGAGCGAAAGCGGTAAAAATTAGTTCAGCACACATCAGTGAAATGCCTCAGCAGTTAAAGGAACAGTGAGTTTTCCATAAAATAAGTGTTAAAAATAAAAATGAAAAATTCCTTCAAATATCGTGCCTAGGAGGTCCTCATAACCTGCTCGTGAAGTGGCGGATTTGTAGGATGTATAGAAACATTTAAAAAGAAAAAAATGACATTTCAAATGACGGTAAATGGTTTTCCTTCAATCTATTTATAAACAACTGCTTGGGGTGGCACCCTGTATGAAAACAGGAGACGCAGAACAAGTTCAGTGATTTTTTGGCTAAATTATGGTGAAATTTATGCAGGCTTTGGATGAAAGTAACAACAGGTGCATTAAAATTGGACCTTTGGTGTCAGCTAGTGCCTTCACACCATTAGCCCTCTGAGGTATTGTGGAAGAGTGCAGGAGTGGACCTTGCTGTCAAATATTACAATGATATGAATCTGGTACACGTGTCAGTGCACCCAAATATTGGGCCTTTGGTGCCAGCTAGTGCCTTTACACCGTAACCCCTCTGAGGTGTTGTGGAAGAGTGCAGGGGTGGACCCTGTGGTCAAAAATTAAAATTATATGAATCTCCCAGACAGCATAGTTCCTGGACTTGTGCTTTGAGACAACAGCGCTCTGCACCTGAGCAGCTCTGACATCTGATGCCTTGGACTGGCTATGGTTGCTCATAGAGGATGTTGTGCCTCGTTTTTGTTGTGCCTCCTCCTCTTCCTCCTCCTCACTTGACTCCTCTGTTTGATCAGGCACCCAGGTGGAGTCAGTGACCTCATCATCCTCATCACCCCCTATCTCCTCGTCATTGGAGCCAACTTGGCAGTATGCTGCAACTGCTGGGGGAACATGAGAGCCAGTTCTTTGTGTGTCACTGGCACCCTCTCCCTCTAGGCTGATTATACTCCCTTCCTCAACCTCAGAGTTTGAATCAGAGCACTGGAGTTGCTGCGCATCCTCAAGCAGCATGTCACTGTCATTGTAGTCAAACAATTCAGCTGACTCCTCCGTGTATGATGGTGAGGCTACGGCAGGAGTAGCTGTGGACATGGAGGCTGAATTAGATGTTTTGGCAGCTGAGGTGGACTGTAAACCACTACAAGCCTGGCTGGCAGAGGACTCGGAGGATGAGGATGGCCTGGTTAGCCAATCCAACAAATCCTCTGTATGTTGCTGCTGCTTAAGACGGCCAGCACCAGTTATAAAGGACAAGTGTGCCCCTGCAGAGGATGCACCAAGTCCAGGACGACCAGGGGCACAACCTTCCTACACAGAGGCTGCTTGCCCTATTATCTGTGTCTGGGAGCGTCTGCCTGTCCTTTTTGGTCTTTCTGACATGGTGAGTGATATATAGATTAAAGATATACAGAACTCTGATTCAACTCTGTTATAAAGATTGGAGATATGCAGAACTCCGGTATATAGATTGGAGATATGCAGAACTCTGATTCAACTCTGGTATATAGATTGGAGATATGCAGAACTCTGATTCAACTCTGGTATAAAGATTGGAGATATGCAGCACTCTGATTCAACTGTGTTATCTAGATTAAAGTTATTCAGAACTCTGCTATAAATCAGTGATTTCACTGATATTTTCCCTTCAAGGCTGCTAATGTCCTCTACTCTCTCTCTGATTCACTTCCTCTCCTGCAGGCTGCAACACTCTGATAGCTGGCAAGACCCAGATTCAACTCTGAATAGATAAAGATACAGATGAACTCTGATTCAACTGTGGTATTCTATGGTATCTAGAATTAGATTAAAGATATACATATTTTCCAGAACTCTGCTATAACTCAGTGATACACCCTGATAGCTGGCAGTGCCAAGACACAGATTAAAATTTCCAGAAATCTGCTATAACTCAGTGATACACCCTGATAGCTGGCAGTGCCAAGACACAGATTCAAATTCCCAGAACTCTGGTATAATGCAGTGATACACCCTGATATGCAACAATCTCCTCTCCTCTCTGATTCACTCCTGCAACACACACGCTGGGGCTGCGGGGAAGCCTTATATAGTGTGCTGCGGGATTTAGCTCTGTGAGCCCATGATTGGGTAAATTTTGCCCAATCAGGACTCTGAGCCCTGATTGGCATAGTCTTGCACCTGTCTTGCACCTGTCCTGTGGTCGGGTGCAAGACTGTAGCCAATTACAAGCTTCAGGCCAGTGGAAAAGTGCATTGTGGTCCATTGTGGGCCATTGTGGGTGAACACGCGGCAAACACGCGGAAATGTTCGCTGTTCGACGAACGGTCGAACGGCCAATGTTCGATGCAAACTCATGTTCACATCAAACCGCCAGCCCATCCCTACAGGTGATATGATTTGCTGCTCAGTGATTGCAGGATTCAGTCTGCTTTTCTCCAAGGTAATCCTTAAAACCTGGCCTGTTGGAGGTACTTGAGGACCGCGGTTGAGAACCACTGCTGTAGAGCACTGAGTAACCCCAGAGCTCTCCCTGTATTCTGCCCTCTCCCTGGATGTTATAATGCATCAGTAAGGTTTGTTGAGCTTTTTGTTACAGTCAGGGTGCTGGCTGCTACTTGCAGCTTTTTTACTGTAATACAAGGTGACAGGAGTGAGATCTCACTGGAAATTTGCTTCTCGGCATGGGAAACTAATCATGTATGGAAAGGGGGTTTATATGCTAGTTTTTTATATTTATTGGAATACAATGCAGTTGAGTTAGTAGTAATGAAAGGGTCAATCGCGACTTCACTTAATTCATCAGATCTCTCACTCCATACTATTTAAGCACAGCTTTCTCCCAAATCTTGCTGATTAATGATAGTTTTTGCATGAGAAAATGTAATTGATTCATAGAACTGGAGAGGCAATGCTGAAATATGTTTGTTGCGACTTGTCTACGTGCATTCAGCGGCATTCAGTACAAATAGAATTTATGTGCATTTTACGATTTTGTTCCCAGCACCAAAGATTGTAGTTTTTATTAATCGCTCTTGACTGATGTTGTAGGATTGTCCTCCTCCACCTGAGCATGGACAATACGATGAGAGACCAGATCAACTAGACACAAGCTCTTGGCAGGTAAACTCTTCAGTAATGTTTGCATTAGTTATCAGAGTAAGCCTTGGAAATCTTACAAGTGAAAGCACAAAATACATTTGTCTTGAGAATAAAGATTGCCATTTGTGTCTGCAAGGAGTCTTTAAAATAGATTTCTATCAATCTGCTTGTCTGTCTTTCTCTCCCCACTATCTATCCTGTCTGTCTATCCCATCCGTCTGTCTATCCCGTCTGTCTGTCTATCCCATCTGAGTCTATCTATACCCATGTCTGCCCCCTTGTGTGTCTGTCCCCTGTCTGTCTATACCCGTGTCTGTCTCTCTATCCCCTGTCTATCTATCCAATTGTGTGTCTGTTTGTCTATCCCGATGTCTGTCTATCTGACCCCTTGTGTGTCTGTCTATCTGACCCCTTTTGTGCCTGTCTATCCCCATGTCTGTCTATCTGACCCCTTGTGTGTCTGTCTATACACATGTCTATCTGACCCCTTGTGTGTCTGTCTATCTGACCCCTTGTGTGTCTGTCTTTGTCTCTCTATCCCCTGTCTGTCTATCCCCTTTCTGTCCTTCTATCCCCTGTCTGTCTATCTGACCCCTTGTCTCTCTGTCTATCTGACCCCTTGTGTGTATGTCTATACCCATGTCTGTCTATCTGTCCCCTTGTCTGTCTTTCTTTGTCTCTCTATCCCCTGTCTGTCTATCCCCTTTCTGTCCTTCTATCCCCTTTCTTTCCTTCTATCCCCATGTCTGTCTATCTGACCCCTTGACTGTCTGTCTATCTGACCCCTTGTGTATCTGTCTATACCCATGTCTGTCTGTCCCCTTGTGTGTCTGTCTATCTGACCCCTTTTGTGCCTGTCTATCCCCATGTCTGTCTATCTGACCCCTTGTGTGTCTGTCTTTGTCTCTCTATCCCCTGTCTGTCTATCCCCTTTCTGTCCTTCTATCCCCTGTCTGTCTATCTGACCCCTTGTCTGTCTGTCTGTCTGACCCCTTGTGTGTATGTCTATACCCATGTCTGTCTATTTGTCCCCTTGTCTGTCTTTCTTTGTCTCTCTATCTGACCCCTTGTGTATCTGTCTATACCCATGTCTGTCTGTCCCCTTGTGTGTCTGTCTTTGTCTCTCTATCCCCTTTCTGTCCTTCTATCCCCTGTCTGTCCTTCTATCCCCTGTCTGTCTATCCTCCAAGAATTATCTAGTTGGCATTAATTCTGTAAGTCCTAAACATTGCCTCCATGTGAGGAGGAAGCAGAGCTGTCGCCCTAACATTTTGTAATTGGCAGCAATCGTTGCCATTTAAGGGACAACTCCATTATTTTCTTCAAGACTTTTTGTTGTTGTTGTTTTTGACCAGCATGAAGGTGCCCAGCATCGCTTGATGTTCGATAAAATGTGAAAACCCCTGCCATAAGAAGCAATCTGCTACGGGGAGTTACTGCTCCCTGATCGTTCTGCTAGTCACATACCTACTGGTGTAATTACTAGGAAGAATTTCGTCCATGCATTAAAATGCGGAGTGAAAGGCTGAGATGAAGTTTGCATCACATGTTTAGACTTGTATTGTATTGTATCATAGAAACCTACTCGCAGGCATGTCCGTGTACAGAATCTATCACTTGGAGCACAGGTGTGCACGGACCTTCTGCACCTGTTTATCACGACAAACAGTTATGACGTTGCATGGAACTTTCAGAAATCGCAGTTAAATTATTGTGTCGTTTCTTACACCCTCATATATCTGTTGTGTTTCACCAAAATGATTTAACCCTTTCCCGCTGCAGGGTGCACTATGCCGATATAGTTGAGACTGTATTCCACAACAGTAATGCAAAAGAATTTTGTTTATTGTAAAGAAAATTCATTTGCATTTGGGCTGCAGAACATTCCCCTAAAGTTTTAGCTCCGTTCATGATGCCGTAGGTGCTGACACTTTTTAAAACCAGCTCGGAATGTGACTGACATGTCCCCAAGCTGATCCTGCTCAGAGCCCTGAACTGCAGTAACTCATTTTGGCCACCAAAGGGCGACATCTGCTCTCAAAGAGGTTATTACGGTAAGGAATAGACAGGGAATATTCCCCAATATCTCCTACTGTATAACTAAAAAATTATTTAAAAAATAAAATTGATTCCTGACAGTGGTTTACTGGAAAATCTCTTGGTAGTGAAGGGGTTAATTTCCTCATTGTTCTAGCAAAAACCCCACTAACATTACCTTTGTCTTGTCCTGGTCGGAGGCTCAGACACACTGAAGTCAGAGAAACCTGGAGTCAAGCGGTCATCTCCTTTAGGCTGGATCCAGTAGGGCCACGAGGTACGCGGTGTTTAGCACCATTACACTCTGCCACCGCTATATATAGCCTGTAAAGAGAATATAGGACTCCGGCACCTTAATCTGGTTCATTCAAGCAGGTTTATCAGGAAATAAGCTGTGGCAACGTTTCAGCCAGGTCATTGACCTTTGTCAAGCCGCTATACATAGCAGCTGACCAATTGCAGGACTCCTTGGAGCCCCCCCAGAGGACTTTCTATAAATACTTTTTATAGTTATTTTTGCTCCCACTTCTCCTCACCACTGACACTAGAGGAGTTATGCAAAGAGCACCTAAAATTCAGTGCTCTTTCATTCGGCGCACTTCGGTGAGCTCAATTCGCGACCCTGCGGTGAATTCAGCGTTCACAGTAAGGTCATCGAAGTGCGCCGAATCGATACGCCGACAAACCCGCCGATTCGATCTGATAAACCTCCAAACGCCACTGGAATCGATCCGATAAACCTCCAAATGCAGCTGACGACCCGCCGTATAGACCGCCGAACACGCTGGAAAAAGCCGACCAGCCGACAAACAGGAGTAAGTAAAAAAAATAAAAAACCGGCAACTTTTAAAAGGCGTTTTAAACAAATAATATGCATGGAAATAATATATAAGGTCTTATGAACAACAATAAAAAGGTCTTCCCCTGGCATCTCCATGCCCTTGCTCTGGATTCCTTACAGATAACTTCTTGGTTTGGCACTTTATAGGGTGAATAAAATATGCAAACATTGATCAAATTGTCCATTTAATACATAGTGATGTCTATAACAAATCAGAAATAATAGGTGTTGTATTAATATGATTGCTCAGCGGATCAAAGATCACCATAATCAAACCTTAACAGTGCTTAGTTATTCTTCTGATCAGGGCCAGAATGACAACTCTCGAGCCCCCTGGGCATTAGGAGATTATGGGTCTCCTCCTTATGTCTGTCCGCATGCCGGCCACACCTACATACAAGCACCGCCCTTACGTACATTGATGTATTACAGAATTTATGCCTTCACACTATTTTCAAAATGAAAACATGGCAGAGAGAGACAAAGACACTGGCAGGAACACACAGATGCTGATAGATGTACAGGTGAATTTTACCTGTGGTGGTGTGGGGCTCAGCTGAAAGAGCAGGCCTGACCAAACCTTGGGGGGATATCATGTGGGGCCCCCTCCTTGGCATAGTCCCTCGGGCAGTGTCCTATTGCCCTAATGGTCAGTCCACCCCTGCTTCCAATGGGATGTAGTTGCAAAGCATCTGGAGTGGCAAGGGTGCTGACCCCCTGGCTTAGTTGATTGCACAACAGTTCAGTGTCAATATTAGTGATGGGCCGAACACCCCTGTGCACCAATGCAAATCAATGGGGGTCAAACATGCAAAATGAGTTCACAGTTCTCCTAAATGTACCAGTAGCTGCCGGTACATTTAGGAGACCTGTGGCTGCAGCCCCCATGGCCCCCATGCCTCTGCTGTCCTGCTGCTGTCCCGGCCTCCTGTTCCTCCGGTCTGTCTGCTCCTCCGTCCGGCCGCGGCTCCTCTGCCCCATGCCTCGTCTTCAAGCTGAGCCCTGATTGGGCAAAGTCCTGCACCTGACCTGGACTTTGCCCAATCAGGGCTCAATATTGAATTAGAGCCCTGATTGTCAAAGTTCAGGACAGGCGCAGGACTTTGCCCAATCAGGGCTCAGCATGAAGACGAGGCGTGGGGCAGAGGAGCCGCGGCCAGACGGAGGATTAGACGGACCGGAAGAACAGGAGGGCCAAAGGCACGGGGGCCGGGGGGCTTCAGCCACATGTCTCCAAAATGTACCGGCAGTTGCTGGTACATTTAGGAGAACTGTGAACACATTTTGCAAAGTCATTTTGTATTATGGAATGTCCGCAGTCGAACAGACCGCGAACATCCCATATTGTTTGGCGTTCATCGAACATTGGAATGGCCGATGTTCGAATCGAACTCATGTTCGAATCGAACACTCGGCCCATCTCTAGTCAATATGTAATAGTCTTTTCTATTTGTACACACAAGTTGTAGGTCTGCCGTTCCAAAATGGTGTAACAAATTCCATGTCTATTTGGACACACCAGATAGTCATACAACTCCACTGAAAAATGTGTGCGTAATGTGTGTGTATATATATGCAGTGGCGGAAGTACCAGGGTCGCAGCGGTTGCAGTTGCGACCGGGCCCTGGGATTCCGCCACTGGAGGGGGGCCCAGCGCCGCCGCCAGATTCCGGCAAAAAGCGCCGGAATCTGGGAGCAGCGCCGCCGGCTGTTCCCCTCCCTGCGAGCGGCCCGCTGGCTTGCAGCTTGGCCGCTCGCATGGGATTGGAACTAGCTGACCAGCGCACGAGATCTCGCGAGAACTCGGCTGCGCTGGTCAGGTGGTTTCCGGTGAGCGGCCAGGCTGCATGCTTTCAGCGGCCGCTCACCTCGGAGAGGAACGGCGGCAGCAGAGGAGCCTGAGGTGAGCTGGGGGGCGCTATATACCCATAAGAGCTGGGGGCAAATCTATCCATAAGCTGGGGCAATATATCCATGAGCTGGGGCAGTATCCATGTGCTGGGGCAGTATCCATGTGCTGGGGCAGTATATTCATGTGCTGGGGCAGGATCCATGTGCTGGGGCAGTATATCCATGTGCTGGGGCAGTATATTCATGTGCTAGGGCAGTATATCCATGTGCTGGGGCAGTATATTCATGTGTTGGGGCAGTATCCATGAGCTGGGGCAGAATATCCATGTGCTGGGGCAGTATCCATGTGCTGGGGCAGTATATTCATGTGCTGGGGCAGTATCCATGTGCTGGGGCAGTATATTCATGTGCTGGGGCAGTATCCATGTGCTGGGGCAGTATATCCATGTGCTGGGGCAGTATATTCATGTGCTGGGGCAGTATCCATGAGCTGGGGCAGAATATCCATGTGCTGGGGCAGTATATTCATGTGCTGGGGCAGTATCCATGTGCTGGGGCAGTATATTCATGTGCTGGGGCAGTATCCATGTGCTGGGGCAGTATATCCATGAGCTGGGGCAATATATCCATGAGCTGGGGGCAAATATATCCATGAGCTGGGGCAATATATCCATGAGCTGGGGCAATATATCCATGAGCTGGGGCCATATATCCATGAGCTGGGGCAATATATCCATGAGAATATATCCATGAGCTGGGGCAATATATCCATGAGCTGGGGCAAATATATCCATGAGCTGGGGGCAAATATATCCATGAGCTGGGGCAATATATCCATGAGCTGGGGGCAAATATATCCATGAGCTGGGGCAATATATCCATGAGCTGGGGGCAAATATATCCATGAGCTGAGGGCAAAAATATCCATGTGTGAGCTGGGGCAATATATCCATGTGTGGCCTGGGGGCAATGTATGTCCATGTGAGCTGGGGCAATATATATATCCATGTGAGCTGGGGGCAATATACAGTATATATCCGTGTCAGCTGGGGGCAATATTATCTTTTTTATATTGCAGGAAAAAAAAAGTAAAAATATAGATCTTTTTTTTGGGGGGATTCTTGCACCGGGGCCCTCAGGTTTCTAGTTACGCCACTGTATATATGACAAAATACACCTAAACCCAAAGCTTTGATTAAGATAAGAGAACCTAAACATTGTCTTCATATAGGATTTCTTGATTCAGTGCTGTAAAAAGAATTTAGCTGTATATAACGAAGGTCTTTTAATTTTAGACAAAATAAAAACGTAAGCTTATTAAAACTATTATTTCAATCTCAATGTATTAAGACAAAACGTAGGTTCAACAAGTAGACTACACTTAACTCGATAATATTGAGTGACCTTACAAAACCTCTTACATTTAATGAAACTTGATAAGAGCACTTGTTTCTAGAAATTGCATTGAACAGGCACTTTGGTTTCGGAAAGTTCGGCAGCGCTCAGGAAACAGTTGGATACTTATATTGTTCTTTCCAAAGCTCTTTGTAAACAATTCACACTTTTTATTACCGATCAACTGTTGAAGCTGTTATCCATCTCCGAAGATGAAAGGGAGAGGGATTTAACTGTTTTCATGGACGTCGCGGTGAGAACCATCGGCTTAATGTCAGAAAATAATTACAAGCCGTGCCAATGGCGGAGAATCATTTTCAAAAAGGCTTCAGGAATAATTATAGGCAAATTAACAAAGCTGACGAGCCTCTTACACAGAAGCAGCAGTGGTTCTTGTCTTTGACAAATTCGAAAGGTCTTTGTTTTTCAGAAAGCGCAACCACCCCTATCAAGTTTTCCCAACAACTGTGGATTGGTACCTTGTTATACTCCCCAATGGTGCTTGTTTTAATATTTCTATTGTTTCTGCTTCACATTGTAAGTAACGTGAGCTGTGGGGGCTAAGGTGGAGACTTCCAACATGGGGCAGAAACATTGTAGGCCCTCCCCATCCTTCCACAACTTGAACATTGTAGGCCCTCACCATCCTTCCACAACCTGAACATTGTAGGCCCTCACCATCCTTCCACAAACTGAACATTGTAGGCCCTCACCATCCTTTCACAACCTTAACATTGTAGTCCCTCACCATCCTTCCACAACCTTAACATTGCAGGCCCTCACCATCCTTCCACAACCTGAACATTGCATGCCCTCGCCAACCCTCCACAACCTGAACATTGCATGCCCTCACAAACCCTCCACAACCTGAACATTGCATGCTCTCGCCAACCGTCAACAACCTGAACATTGCATGCCCTCAACAACCCTCCACAACCTAAACATTGCATGCCCTCACCATTCCTCCACAACCTGAACATTGCATGCCCTCACCATTCCTCCACAACCTGAACATTGCATGCCCTCACCATTTCTCCACAACCTGAACATTGTAGGCCCTCCACAACCTGAACATTCTATGCTCTCACCGTCGCCCCACAGCCTGAACATTGTGTACCCTCACCATCCCTCCACAACCTGAACTTTGAATACCCTCACCATCCATCCACAACCTGAACATTGTATGCCCTCACCATCCCTACACAACATGGACATTGTAGGCCCTCACCTTCCCTCCACAATTTGAACATTGTATGCTCTCGCCATCCCTCCACAACATGAACATTGTAGGCCATCAGCATCCCCCGCATTCTGAACATTGTATGCCTTTACATCCTTCCACATGTATGTCCTCACATCCCTTCACAGAGTGAACACTGTATACCCTCACATCCCTCCACAGCATGAACATTGTAGGCCCTCACCATCCCTCCACAGCATGAACATTGTAGGCCCTCACCATCCCTCCACACCCTGAACAATCTGAACATTGTCTGCCCTCACCTTCCCTCCACAACCTGAACATTGTATGTCCTGTGGACTCCATGGCGGGATACTTGAGTGGCGTGTTAGCGCTGCCTCGTGTATCCAGTGGCTTAGCGTTGCATTATAGGGCAAACTGCTGAATCAGCGCCTGCCCCGTAATATGGAGCTAAAACGGGGACGCTACGGAGAAACCTTAGCTGACAGTATATAATACTGCCCATACTATAGAAAGAGGGCTGATAAATTCTGCGTCAGTCAACGGCTAACAGAATCAAAAAACACATCCGAATCGCCAACGGAATATTCTTTTGCAAATAGTTTTCTGAGTTATTCTTCCAGTTAACAACCTGCACAAAAGCATAAAGGTTAAAAAAAATATAACTTGTGGATATGTACAATGCACACAAGTGTCTTCCGTGGAACTAATACCTGAAATGCCTTTGCATTTTGTTTTTTTTTCTGTGTGCGTAGAATCGACAGGAAATTGCAAACTTTATGGCAAAACAGCCAAATGTGTTAAAATATAATAAAAAAAAAAAGATCCCCAGCTATTTCATCTGCTTGCAAAACTTTTCTGTGGGTCAGCACAACTTTTATCATGCTGGATTCTGGGAAATACGGTTCCCATGTCTAGAAGGATAAGGTCCACAGAACATTGAATTGTTGCCAGATTTTTAACTTTTATGGTAGAAAAAAATGATATTAGCAGCAAAAAACGAAATAAATTTCTCTAACAATAATTTATTTATTTATAAAGGATTTTACCAGGAAGGATACATTGAGATTTCTCTCGTTTTCAAGTATGTCCTGGGTTCAAGAACATTGAAGTGTTACAGTTACAGAAATACAAAGTAATACAATGCAAGATATTAATAAACAACACAAATATACAGATTAACAGAAAATAAATATGTAGGAAATATAGTCACTATGTTACATGTTTACAGGTGCATTCTGTATATAGTCATTATGTTACATGTTTGTTTACAGGTGCATTCTGTATTGAAGTATGTTGGTAAGGAGCTCTTGAGTGACTTAAGACTGGGGGGAAGATTTGATGGTGTCTGGGAGGTTATTCCATAATTGTGGTGCTCTGTAGGAAAATGAGGATCGAGCCACTTTCTTTTTGTATTGTGGTATTGCAAGTAAGGTGCTGGTCCTGGATCGGAGGTTATAGGATGAGGGAACTGCTGGGGGAAGCAGTCTATTCAGGTAGGGTGGCAGCTTCCCAGAAAAGCTCTTAAACACTAGGCTGGTAAGGTGAAGGGTGCGTCTAGAGTCCAGCGATGACCAGTTTACCTCTTTTAACATGTCACAATGGTGGGTCATGTAGTTACATTGTAGAACAAAGCGACAGAATGAGTTATACAATGTAGTAAGTTTCTTAAGATGTGTTTGCGGGGCTGCTGCGTACTCTACTAATAATGAAAATGTCCTTTGATTAGTTTCCAAATTAACAGCCCAGTTATACTGATTTTCTCTGTATCCCGAACATTATGAATTAAAGAAAATAAAAATAATTCTATCTATATCATAAAACTTACTTGCTGCACATTTCTTCATATATGTTCAACAGAAACATGACAAATACCTCCCAATATACAACGATGTCAACATGTTTAGAATGTAATAATAATAATAATAATTACAAAATACAAACAGGGGGTTATTCAGAAAGCACCAAATTTCAGTGAAGTTTTTAGTGCTTTCTCGTTCGGTGCACTTTGGCAGTTCGAGTTCGCCAGCCCTGCGGTAAGTTCTCTATTCACCGCAGGGTCCCTGAAGTCCGCCGTTCGTGGAGCTGCCTAAGAATGCCCCTGACTGCCAAACAGCCCGCCGATCATCCTGACGAACGCCGCCGAAGATAGACGAACAGACCGCTGAACACCACCGAAGAGCGCCAAAGTGGCTGCCGAACTGCAGAAAGAAAAAAAAAAAAGAAAAAAACTCTGCTATTCTTTAAAAGGTGTTTAAAACAATAAAAATGCATGAAAATGTGTGGAAAAAATAAAACCAGGTCCTTTAAAAAATAATAAATTGGTCTGTTACAAAATAAAAAACAAGCCTTATATAAAATTGGGAATCAAAAATTTTGCCTAAAACAAATCCCAAAAAATAAAAAAAATCCCAAAAATAAATAGATGGTTTTCTGAAAATGGAAACAATAAATGGTTGACTAAAAATAATAATAAAAAGATAATATTTTTTTACATGGAATCCTTTGAGATTCGCCTGTTTAAACATGTCAAACTGAGGGCATTTCACTGACTTTTCGGTGCAGTTCGGTGTTTTGTGAATAGATTAACCATTTCTTCTCTATGGGACAATTTCACTGCCGTTGATCGCTGAATTGCAGCAAACTACGGCAAACATTATTTGGCAAATTGCCAGTTTTCTAAGAAGACGAACTGCCACAAAATTGCACCATACACTGAAATTCACCGTTTGGTGTAATTCTGTGGTAAGTTTGGCGCTCTTAGAATAACTCTTACAATATAATATAGAAACCTCAGAGCTATTTTAGTGACACCATGCATTTAATGTATCACATGATACTCACAGAATGTCAGATTCAGATATCGTCTGGAAAGTGACTGTAGAACAGGTTTAGTTGTAGTGAACCTGTCTTAACCAACACATGTTGTTTCATTTAATAGGGCATCGCTCCCTCTCTATGTGTTGCCATTATTGCTACGCATAAAATGGGAAATTTTGAGGAGTTCCCAGTCAAACATTTTCTGACTCTCTCACTTCCGGCAGTTGGCGACAGCTATGAGCGGAAGAGCTGGCCTGCCGGATGGCCCTTTGCTCACTCCTCCATGCTGAATGACAAGTCAGGATACTATCACAAGTATCAGCTTCTGGAGTCCATAGATCTCCATGGAGCCTGGGCGTCCTGGCTTTGCGTGAGCATGCACCCATAGGATTTTGCAGGAGCTGCCAATGGATTGCAGAGGGAGACTCACTCTGTTTCCGTTGAGGAGAATTGGCGAACCGCGCCGCTCTCTCCACCGTTCGATGAGAGGTCCGTATGGGATTTTTTGAGCAAAATCACTTACGACTTTTAGGAGTAGGTATTTCTATGAGAATACCGCCTCCATGATAGAAGCATGAGCTACCTTGGAATAGTTCATTCTTTTACCATGGCACAAATTAGCGCTTCGTATATAAATTATACAAAGTATAGGAGTTAGTTATTAACTTACAGTAAGGAATTTCTATGCTTGAGGCGCAAGTCCAAGAGTGGGACTAGTGTATCCCAGCAATAAGATAATTTCTCGGGATGTTTTGTATAATGTCTTGGAATTATCTCATCGACTTGGAATAGGGCCCTTAGACTGTGGTGGATATATGTATTTCAGACATAAGAGAAATGGCTATTTCTTCCTGAAATGTAAAATTTGATCATCTCTGGCATTATAGAAAATCCCAGAAGCCTTCATGGAATAATAATGTGATTAAACCCTATCTAGGAAATAGACCTCAGAGACTTTTACCCTTTAAACAGAATATCACTTAACATAGGGGCTGATGGAGCAGCAGCTTCAGGCCCATGCCCCAGAATAGGCCCAGAGAAAGGATAACTATCAGGGTTATTCAGAGAGCGTGAAAAGCAGGAGAATGACTGGAGAATGACTGGAGAATGAAAAATTCTAGGTCAAAATAGCTGATTTGGAAAGTGAGATAAATGGGAGAATTTTTCTGGTCTGGCTATTTTGACCTAGAATTTTTCATTCTCCAGTCATTCTCCTGCTTTTCACACTCTCTGAATAACCCTATATGTCTGCGTTGATGGGCATTTGGGCCCCTGCATCTCCATCTCCATAGCAGCCAAAGGGCCATGCGAGGTATCAGTGGAAAGGCCACAGCGTGGCCTTTCCAATGATACTAAACATGACCAGGTTTTATGTAACTATAAAAATAAAATGATAAATATTTCTTTATTTTTTTCTAACATATTTTTCACTTTTCAATTATAAAGTGAGCAATGATACTGCACTAACTTACCATCACATTTCTGATGTGACCAACAAGTGTGGAGGTGATGGCACAATCCTTTTACTATGCATTGATTTAATCAAAATCCTAAACCGCTGCACTACAGCGAAGAGTATTGGAGGAGGAAGGGAGACTTTGGAATCCTGCGTCTTTAATCTTTACACCGTAAAAGGTCAAGTGAGGCGTGATTGGAAAGGTCAGAGTCTGGCCTTTGCTTTGATACCAAGCATAACTATCAGGGTTATTCAGAAAGCGTGAAAAGCAGGAGAATGACTGGAGAATGAAAAATTCTAGGTCAAAATAGCCAAACCAGAAAAATTCTCCCTTTCATCTCACTTTCCAAATTGGCTATTTTGACCTAGAATTTTTTATTCTCCAGTCATTCTCCTGCGTTTCACGCTCTCTGAATAACCCTGTATGTAAAATCTAAAAGAGGAGGGAAAAACAATTATTTATTTTTAGTTCCAAAGCGATGGCATTGTCCATTTGTCATGTATAAAATGAGCAATACCCCTGCCATTACTCACCTTCTCATTTCCCACGCTGGGAGCAAGATCAGTGTTTTATACATAGTGCAGGAGGGGTGGGGTCGCGCCTATTCCCCGAAGGGTTGGCTGCAACCACCAACTGCATCCAGCCCAACAACATGTGTAGAACATAACAAAGAAAAAAATGTCATCTGCGCTTACTCCAATTATACCGTGTGAAACTAAACACAATTAGAGGTTTGGTTTCTTATTAATGGCCATTATAAGACTAGCTCGCCCGCCAACGTCACGGCACCTCTATAAGGGCGAGTCCTAACCAAAATGAAACCACAGGCTGCTACATAGCAAACCATACCTGCTCATGCTACTTGTCAAACAGGAGGTAGACTGGTGGGCCTTTATTTATGCTCCCCCAGAAACAAAATCCACTTTGGGATCAAAACAAAGACATGGAGCAGAGTCTTGCTGCAGGGATGACCTGGCTGGAAGTACATTGAAACATACATAGTGCAGGAGGGGTGGGGTCGCGCCTATTCCCCGAAGGGTCGGCTGCAACCACCAAATGCATCCAGCCCAACAACATGTGTAGAACATAACAAAGAAAAAAATGTCATCTGCCCTTACTCCAATTATACCGCGTGAAACTAAACACAATTAGAGGTTTGCTTTCTTATTAATGGCCATTATAAGACTAGTTCGCCCGCCAACGTCACGGCACACGGCAGTGTTTTATACATATACAGGGTTATTCAGAGAGAGGTGAAAACCAGGAGAATTGCCAGGAGAATGAACAATCTAGAACAAATAGTCGATTTGGAAAGTGCGATAAATGGGAGAAATTTTCTGGTTTGGCTATTTTGACCTAGAATTTTCACTTCTCCAGAGTTTCATCTTTCTCTGAATAACCCTGTTTGTCATATTATTCATAAAATACCATCCTCCAAACCACAAGGGTAATATTATTTTTTTTTTTCATTTTTATGCTTAAAATTGTAGATTTTCTCCAGAAAAATGCAGAAACAGGTTCCCATTTCAATTTTTTTTTTTAACAAGAATGTCCCATAGAATGTATAACCACAAAGCTTTGGATGATAAAATGTAAAAAAATATTTTTGCACGCATCTAAAATATGTTTAAATTTCACTAAATTCTAAAAAAAAAGCCACGAAAATCTTCAGCTCCAGGCCCGTAGAGATCTTAATCCGGCCCTGCGCACGATCCGTCACGCAGCTTGTAATTTGCAACACGCACGTGTTTATTCAAACATATTGAGGACAATCTGACGTCGTCCATTCACTCGGGTTACGAGAGAAGAAAAAATATTAACTTTAAAACAGGTTTTAAATGGGTCAGGTATTTGCAGTAAAACAATGTGCTCGGTTTTGCTCTAATCCTTATAGATTGTCATTATTTAATTTGCATCTATGAAGATTTAACCAAATTTACCTAAGCTGCTTCCTGTGCAACCAGATGGACGGAATCCAACCAAAGCGCTTTTAAATATATCTGTTTTATTGACTTTAGATTATCTTCTGGGCTTGGCTATGAAAAGTCTAATTTTCAACTGTTAAAAGATTATTGTTCTTTTCCTGTGCTAAATTACAAAAGCGTGTTGAAATCTCCATTTCCCTTGGGAACATATCTGGTACTTTATTCACAAGTACACTATTCAGTAATTGTGGGCTGGGAAGCGGCTTTTCCATTCAACGCGACACCGTGGAGGTTTAAAGCCCCCTTTAGCCATTGTAATCTACCGTTATGCATCATAGATACCTCTAAACCCTCCAAACAATACCATGGGGGGCTGTCGGCCATGGGAAGTCACACAAACTTATTTGGCAACTCTTTTGCCAGTCGGGCACCAGGTCAGTACTGAGTATTTTTCTATCCTGATTCTGTTCTCTCCAGCCCCATTACTCCCATATTTGTGTTTGCACAGTTTTAGAGCAATCCAGATTGCAGTAGATGTCTTGGCAGGGACTAGGGATCCGGCTGCCGGTTCGAATCGGTTCAAAGTTCGATTCGAACATCGGCTGTTCGAAAATTCGCGAACTTCAAACTTTTTGGGATGTTCGCGGAAAGTTCGAGAGGAAAATTTAAAAAAAAAAAAAAAATCCTTAAAACATCCTAAAAAATCTAAAAATAAAGAGACTTTTTACTGCAGAATATAATAAGAAAACGGTTTATTAGATATTGTATTAAAACGGGAATATTTTTAACATTGAAGCCTATGCATAGTTACATAGTCTGAAAAAAGACATGCGTCCATCGAGTTCAGCCTCTCACATCATCTACTGCTGTTGATTCAAAAGAAGGCAAAAAACCCCAGTCTGAAGCGCTCGCCAATATGCAGCAAACTGGGGAAAAATTCCTTCTTGACCCCAGAATGGCTTCAGATTACTCCTTGGATCAAGAAGCTTTTACCCACATATTAAATATTATAACCCTTAATATTCTTCGTCTATGGGACATAAACATTTCCCACTCATTGTTGCTCAAACATTTCCCACTCCTTGTTGCTCAAACATTTCCCACTCCTTGTTGCTCAAACATTTCCCACTCTTTGTTGCTCAAACATTTCCCACTCCTTGTTGCTCAAACATTTTCCACTCCTTGGTGATGAAACATTTCCCACTCCTTGGTGATGAAACATTTCTCACGGCTTCAAATAACATTTAAACATGAGCAAAAGCGGTAAAAATGAGCTCAGCGCACAGCGGTGAAATGGCTCAGCACTCAGCAGTGAAAGGGTTAAAAAATGTTTTATTCTTTTTCAAAAAGAAAAAAATGTCCTTGTTTCCTGTCCCCCAGGGCAGTACCCGGACCCCCATACACCTTTTATGGCCAATATCTTGCATATATTTGCCCTCTTGGAGGGGACTCTCATTTTCGAAGGTTCGAGCCCCGTTGACTTGCATTGTGTTCGAATTGTGTTCGAGTTCGCGGTCAAACTTTTTTGGGTGTTCGAGTTCAAATGCGAATGCCCATCACTAGCAGGGACATCATATGTCACGTTTTCCTCTACAGTGGTCAGGAGGACTTTAAAATACTCAAAAGCCATCAGTTTTATGCTCTGTATGCTCACATGACATCCCGACCAGATTGCAAGGGTCTCGATGGATGTGCAGAAGGTACCTACCTGTGGCTTTGCTCAGAATGAAATGAATCAAGTAGGACTTGCAAAACTCATTTAAGAACCCAGGAAAGCAGGTGCACCAAGCCCTGGGGAGACCGACTGCCTCAAAACAAGAACAAACGAGGACCAGGTACACAGTGTCCAACAATAGTAGGTTTATTTGAAAAAATTGGCAACTTTCAGCTCTACGTGTACCTTTCTCGTGCCCGAGGCGTGACAAAGGGTTATGTAGAGCCGTCTCTTTGCCAATTTCTTCCAATAAAACTTCAGTTTTTCTGGTTTTGGAAACGGAGTATCCGCCGGTCCTTCTTTGTTCTCAGGATGAAAAATTGACAGGTCTTTCAATGTCTTAATGTGTTACTGGGAGCCGTAGTTTCACCCAATTTATTGTTTTAGGTCTCTACACTCTCTGATTCAGAAATCCTGAGCTCCCTCATCCTACTTCCCTGTTGATTGTGTTTGCGCGATGTTTTCGTTGTGAATAATAAAATCCTTTTAGGGTTATTCAAACAGAATCGAAAAGTCACTGCACGTTCGGTGACTTTTCGTTCTCTTCAATTCGGTGTGATTCGGCGATCCCATTTCGGCGACACTGCAATGTATTCAGCAAGCACCACAGGGCCGTCGTAGTGCAAGGAAAAGCCGCTGCAAACCTGACAAAAACTCACCACAAAATCCAGCGAACGATCACCGAAACCCGCAAAAACATCTGGATTAAGCCCGCCGAACACGCCAGAGAAAACCGAGCAGGAGCTGATCACAGCGCAGAGCAGCCGCCGGAAGAACCCGACACCGCAGACGAATGGAGTGAAAAAAAAAAAAACGTACGCTTGAATGTTTGAAAAGTGAAACACTGTTTGCAAAGAAACTACAGAACGAAAACGTCTGAAATTTACATATAAGATACAATGAATGATAATAAAAAGAGCTGTTACAACAGATTTTTTTTCCGCAAAAATATCCCGGAAAATGCCTAAAAGATCCTAAAAAATCTAGAAATAAAGAGACTCTTTACTGCAGAATATTATAATAAACGGTTTATTAGATATTGGATTAAAACGGGAATATTTTTAACATTGTAGCCTATGGGATTCGCCTGAATAAACCTGCCGAATTA
The DNA here is from genome assembly GCA_009667805.1 of Leptobrachium leishanense. Taxonomy (NCBI): domain Eukaryota; kingdom Metazoa; phylum Chordata; class Amphibia; order Anura; family Megophryidae; genus Leptobrachium; species Leptobrachium leishanense. The sequence goes on along the minus strand of CM019069.1, from coordinate 35,719,696 downwards.
AACCACCGAATGGCAGGGCGATTCAGCAACTTTTCACTGCTGGTTTTTGTTCTCTGAATAGACGAAGCATTGCTTCTCTATGGGGGATTATTTCACTGCCCTCAAACAGGCACCGTATGTGCAGGCAATTCGCCCTCTGAATAGCCGAATGGCCAGGAAAGGTAACCGTTCGCTGATTTTCACTGTTCGGTTACCTTCCGGCCACAATTCGGATCTCTTTGAATAACCTGTTTTTGTATGAAACCTTTGAATGCGCTTCTTCAAATAATATTTCTGTAAACGCACACACACACGTTCAACTTTTCTAAAGTTAGTTTTTTAAATATATCATTTTGGATCCCATAAAAAAAAAAATCTTTGAAAGGGAGACTATACTAAAAATTAGAGTTCCCCATTTTTTTGCACTTAAGTAATTGCAAAGATGCTGCTGACACTCTGTGCCCAAATACTCCTTATTTACTTCATTTTAGTTGATTCTACTCACCTTTTGCACCTCGCCGCGCAAAGCTCCTCCTCTTCGGCTCAGGGGCTCCTGAACCCGGAAGTCCCTGAAGCTTTTCTGAGCAATTCGCGCTCCTACACAACTTACATAGCATAAGAACCGCAAACTGTGCACCACTACGCACGCAGATTCCGTAGTGCAGGCCCAGATCCCATCCAACGGCTGCATCTCTGAGATCGTTAGGTATCGCAGGTGGTCTCAGAGAGGGTGATGTCAGCATGTTCTCAGAGTGCTGATGTCACTAATGGCCGATCTCTTTAAGTACAAAATCCTGGCCGCCGGTGACTCTGTGTGGGCCGGAGGAAACTCTTCAACTTCACCCAATGTTTTCTCCAGATCGGTGCAGCAGAGGCAGGAGGGGTTACATCCTGACCACTTTAACCCTTTCGCTGCTGAGGCTTTTCCCGCCCCTATGCTGAGGTCATATTTACCGGTTTTGCTCATCATGTTTAAACGTGTTTTGAAGGCTTATTTTAGTATATGACCCAGACATATTATATATCGTTCTTTCCGTCAGACTCGGTAGATTCATAATATGTCATTATTATATGTATACGTTATGTCATGTCTGTATATTATAACAAAAAATGCAATAAAATATGTATTTTCAATAATTTACAACGTGTAAAGTGTTTTTTTTTCACATTTTAACATGCGAGCAATTGCGGTTATATTTTGTATGGGGTGCGCTTGTTAAAAAAATTAGAGATGGGGTCTCGTTACATTTTTTTTTAGGGAAAATTACACAATTTTTAACAAACGCACCGCATACAAAAATCGTTAGTGCAGCATCATTGTTCACATTATAATTGAAATGGGAACAATATTGCTGCATTAACAAACCAAAAAAAAGAAAAAAAAGTGTTTATTTTTTTTTTTAATTTTTTTTTATTTTTATTTTTCATTTTATTTTTTTTACAACATTTTTCACAGTAGTGTTTGGTATCGTTGGAACGGCCATGCTCTGGCCGATCCAACCATACCAAAATTTAACCCCTAGCTGCCACGGATCGGGAGATAGGGAGTTCATTGGAACTCCCTATCTCCACCGTTGGTGGCAGTTAGGGGTTAAGTCCAGGACTGGCGTCATCGTGCTACGCACGATGACGCCAGTCCTCAGGGGGAGTTCCCGGAGGCTTGGCCGACATCCAAGATGTCGGCCAGCTCCGGGAAAGGATCGCGAACCGGCGCTTTTCAGCGCCGATTCGCGATCCAGCTCCCCAGGGGTTAATGCCAGGCACCATTTGGAAGGGCAGGCTGTGCCCTTCCAAATGATGCCTGGGTTAACCCCCGCAGAGCCGCCGATCGGGAGGGAGAGAGGTCTGAAGGACCTCCCCCCCTCCCTTTCAGGCGCCTCCTCCGCACATGCGGGGGGGGGCGCCTGAATTAGGTGTCATTGCGCTGCCGCGATGACACCTAATTCCGGCGGCTGCGGTTCCGGATGCGCGGCTGACATCCAGGATGTCAGCCCGCACCGGAGGGGCCAGCGATCGTCCGGAACTCGGCCGAACGCTGACCCCAATGGGAGGACGCGCTCAGAGCGTCCTCCGCATACCAGCGGTAATGCGGAGGACGCGCAGAGCGCGTCCTCCGCATTGAAGTGGTTAAAAAAGATAATTCGAGTTATTCAATAAGAGCCAAACTTGCCACCAAATTGCACCGAACGGTGATTTTCACTGTACGGTGCAATTTCGTGGCAGTTCATCTATTCAGAAAGCTGTCAATTCACCAAATACTGGTGAATTGTCAGCGAAATACGGTGCAGTTCACTTCAGATCGCTGCAATTCGGCGGCAGCGAAATTGTCTCATAGAGAAGTAATGGTTGATCTTTTCAGAAAACGCCGAACTGCACCGAAATGTCCTGATTTTTGGTGCTTCAGTTTAAACAGGCAAATCTCATAGGATGCAATGTTAAAAATTATTCACGTTTCTATCACTTATTTATTCAACCGTTTATTCTTTCCATTGCCAGCAAACAGTCTTTCAGGGTTATTCAAAGAGATCCAAATTGCTGGCGAAAGGTAACCGAACGCTGAAATTCAGGGTACGGTTACCTTTCCTGGCCATTCGGCTATTCATAGAGCAGGCAGTTCTCCAATGTTGACGAATTGCCTGCACATACGGTGCCTGTTCGAGGGTCGTGAAATCCCCATAGTGAAGCAATGCTTCGTCTATTCAGAGAACACAAACCAGCTGTGAAAAGTTGCCGAATTGCCCTGCTGTTTGGTGGTTTCATTCGACAGGTTTATTCAGGCGAATCCCATAGGCTTCAATGTTAAAAATGTTCCCATTTTAATCCAATATCTAATAAACCGTTGATTATAATATTCTGCAGTAAAAATTCTCTTTATTTATAGATTTTTTTTAGGATTTTTTTAGGCTTTCTTTGCAAACATTTTTTTCTCCATTTTTTTTTAACCCTTTCGCTGCTGAGCCATTTCACACCTCTGTGCTGAGGTCATTTTTACCGGTTTCGCTCATCATGTTTAACCGCGTTTTGAAGCGTTATTTTAATATATGACCCAGACATATTATATATCGTTCTTTCCATCAGACTCGGCAGATTCCTAATATGTCATTATTATATGTATACGTCATGACCTGTCTGTATATTATAACAAAAAATGCAATAAAATTTGAATTTTCAATAATTTACAACGTGTAAAGTGTTTTTTTTCACATTTTAACATGCGAGCAATTGCGGTTATATTTTATATGAGTTGCGCATGTTAAAAAAATTTGAAATGGGGTCTCGTTACCTTTTGTTTTTTGGGGAAAATTTAGCTATTTTTAACGAACGCACCGCATACAAAAATCGTTAATGCAGCATCATTGTTCACATTATAATTGAAATGGGATCAATATTGCTGCATTAACAAAACCAAACCAAAAAAAAAAACTTGTTCATTTTTTTTTATAATTTTTCTTAAAATATTTTATAATTTTTATTTTTAATTTTTTAAAAAGAAATTTAAACTTTGTACATGGTCAAGTTTGGTATCCTTGGAAAGGCCATGCTCTGGCCGATCCGACGATATCAAACATTAACCCCTAGCTGCCACGGATCGGGAGATAGGAGGTTCATTGGAACCCCCTATCTCCACCATTGCTGGCAGCTTGGGGTTAACTCCAGGACTGGCGTCATCGTGCTATGCACGATGACGCCAGTCCTCAGGGGGAGTTCCTGGCGGCTTGGCCGACATCCAAGATGTCGGCCAGCACAAGGAGAGGTCACGATTTGGCGCTTTTCAGCGCCAAATCGTGATCCGGCTCCCCAGGGGTTAATTACAGCCACCGTTTGGAACCCTCTGCCCCGTTTAACCCTCTGCCCCCGGCGATCGGGAGGGAGAGAGGTCTGAAGGACCTCCCCCCCTCCCTTTCAGGCGCCTCCTCCGCACACGTGGGGGGGCGCCTGAATTAGATGTCATCGCGCCGCTGCGATGACATCTAATTGCTCCGCCAGGGTCCCGGATGCTGGGCTGACATCCAAGATGTCAGCCCGCACCGGGGGGGCGCAGCAATCCGCTGGAATCCAGCGGATTGCTGCCTCCTGAGCATGGACGTGCATGGATAGCACAGAACAACCACTTGGCTGGACGCGCTGAGCGCGTCCATAGCAGCCAAGTGGTTAAATCGTTTATTCTTTTTTCTGTAACAGCCCTTTTTATTATCATTCATTGGATCTTATGTGTAAATTTTAGACATTTTCGCTCAGTAGTTTCTTTGCAAACAGCGTTTCACTTTTCAAACATTCAAGCAAACTGTTTTGTTTTTTTCACTCCATTCGTCTTCGGTGTCAGGTTTTTCCGGCGGCTGCTCTTCGCTGTGATCGGCGGCTGCTCGGGTGTCTCCGACGTGTTCGGCGGGGTTAATCCAGATTTTTTGCTGGTTTTGGTGTGCCTTCGTTGGGTTTTGCGGTGAATGTACGGCAGGTTTTTGGCGACTTTTCCCTGCATTACGACGGCCCTGTGGTGCTTGCTGAATACACCGCAGGATCGCCGAAATGGGATCGCCAAATCGCACGGAATTGAAGAGAAAGAAAAGTCACCGAACGTGTGGTGACTTTTCTCTTTGAATAACCCTGTTTATTTATTTTTTTAGAATTCTTTTAGGCATTTTTCTGAATTTGTTTCGCAAAATTGTTGATTCCCATTTTTTCATTAATGGCGTTTAATATTTATTCTTCAAGAGACCATTTTGTAATTTTTTTATAGGAGTGTTTTAATTATTTACATGCATTTTTTTGGTGTTAAACGCTTTTTTTTTTTTAAATTGCAGAGTTCTGTTTTTTTTTTAAAATTTTTACCAGTTTCGGCAGCTGATTGTCTTTTTTTGGTGGCGTTCGGCGGCGATTGGTGGATCATCCGCTGTCTTTGGCGGTGTTTGGCAGGCTGATCGTCGGTGTTTGGCGGATCCCGTTCGGCGCACTTTGGGGACCCTGCAGTGAATCTCTGAATAACTCCCTATAGTGGTCAGGATGAGTAAAGTGTCCCTTTAAAAATATACCGGGTACGTTTATAATCTGCGTGTTCTTGTGAAATAAGAGTTTATTTTATAAGTGCATATAAGCACCCCTTTTCTTCAGACCCCACGTGTGGGGCCTGCGAGGAATATATATATATACAGTATTTATACACAATCGCTTTTATAGTTTCTAAATATAGCACATCGGACGTCGCACATTTAAAGTCAATAAGGCTCCTTTTTTTTATTGGACGCGGTTATTATAATGATATTGAACAGTGGGAAGCTAAATTTTAAAAGGGTAAACTGTTGCTTTTAGAGTGGCAGCGCTAATGAATCACATATCTTTGCCTGTCGAAATATCTTAAAGACTTTCCTTATGATTTGCAGATAAGGCACTAATTGGCCCCAAATAACTGGTGAGATGAACCGGACGACTAGGCAAAATTTAGATCACACAATCGCAGGCTTTGAATAGGATACGTCCGTCCCCTTCATTCCAAATGAGCACCTTACGACGTGTCTGTGAGATTGCAGCGCCAAATAAATAGCTTCTTTCTGGCCTAATGACATCATGTATGACCAGAATGGTTCGACTGCAGATTTTGTCAGAGGATCCTGCGAATGTAGCGGGTAAAAATAATAATGCGAGGCCAATACAGAAGCTCCGGCTGCAGCATCCAACTCATTCTAATTTAAGTCTAATTTAGGTTTATCGATCTTTTTGGTTATAATTTGTTGCAAGTGCAATTAAATGCATGGATGAAAGAAATTCCTTTCCGTTGCTCCAGAATTAGCCCGTATCGAGTGTACTCAATGTCAAGGCACCGACATGTCCTTTCGAGATCGACTGTATTCTATGTTGTCTTTGAAGGGGTTAAGAGGATACTCTGTTGAAAAATAGAGTTCCCTTTAGTAACTGAGCAGTTGCTGCTCCAAGCCCCTGCCCAATTATACTTTTTCAATATTTTCTTTATTTTTGGGTGATTTTGCTCACCTGTTGTCCCTCGACTCCTCTTTGGGTCAGGGCCTCTCGAAGCCGGAAGTTCCTAAAGCTTTTTTAACACAATTTGTTCTCCTTCGCAACTTACATCGTGCAGGAAATGCAATTTGCGCATGTGACAGAACACGATGTCGCTGTGCGACTTGGAGGGGGCTGTGGGCTTGCCTCCTGCCTACAGACTATGGTCCAGCAGTTAAATAGGAGATTTTGGGTCAGTTTGCCATTTCCTGCAACCATCAGACGCACGGCACACAGAGTGAAGTATATCTGCTGTCGCCGGTTCCTCTGAACCAGACGAATTCAGCTTTTGTCGCCTCGCGTCTGGAACTATTATGGGCAGTGGCGTCACTAGGGTCGGTGTCACCCGGTGCGGTAATTTATGGTGTCACCCCCCCCCCCCGAGTTTTTCAGATTTTTTTTTTTAACTACTCTTACTCCTAAATCAGTACTCCCATATAACACTGAATGCTCATACACACAGCGCACATTACTGTGAGGTTTATTGCTGTGGAGCTCTCTCATATGCTCACACAACTTTTTGCCAACTGCCAGCAAGTACGTTGCCCGTTCGAAGGCAGTGAAAGCACACATGGATATATATTGCCCCCAGCAGCTCTGGATATATATTGCCCCCAGCAGCTCACCCATGGATATATATTGCCCCAGCTCACATATGGATATATTGCGCCTCAGCTCACACATGGATATATTGCCCCAGACCAGCTCACACATGGATATATTGCCCCAGACCAGCTCACACATGGATATATTGCCCCAGACCAGCTCACACATGAATATTGCCCCAGCTCTCATGGATATTGCCCCCAGCACACATGGATATGCCCCAGCTCCTCTCATGGATATTGCCCCAGCTGCTCTCATGTATATACTGCCCCAGCTGCTCTCATTGATAATGCTCCAGCTGCTCTCATGGATTTTGCCCCAGCTCATGGATATACTGCCCCAGCAGCTCATGGATATACTGCCCCAGCAGCTCATGGATATGCCCCAGCAGCTCATGGATATACTGCCCCAGCAGCTCATGGATATGCCCCAGCAGCTCATGGATATGCCCCAGCTCATTGATATGCCCCAGCACCTCATGGATATGCCCCAGCTCATTGATATGCCCCAGCACCTCATGGATATGCCCCAGCACCTCATGGATTTGCCCCAGCACCTCATGGATTTGCCCCAGCACCTCATGGATTTGCCCCAGCAGCTTATGGATTTGCCCCAGCTCCTCATGGATATGCCCCAGGCCCCCATGGATTTGCCCCAGCTCCTCATGGATTTGCCCCAGCAGCTCATGGATTTGCCCCAGCAGCTCATGGATTTGCCCCAGCTCCTCATGGATTTGCCCCAGCAGCTCATGGATTTGCCCCAGCAGCTCATGGATTTGCCCCAGCTCCTCATGGATTTGCCCCAGCAGCTCATGGATTTGCCCCAGCTCCTCATGGATTTGCCCCAGCAGCTCATGGATATGCCCCAGCTCCTCATGGATATGCCCCAGCTCCTCATGGATATGCCCCAGCTCCTCTCATGGATATGCCCCAGCTCCTCTCATGGATTTGCCCCAGCTCCTCATGGATTTGCCCCAGCAGCTCATGGATTTGCCCCAGCTTCTCATGGATATGCCCCAGCAGTTTATGGATTTGCCCCAGCTCCTCATGGATTTGCCCCAGCAGCTCATGGATATGCCCCAGCTCCTCATGGATATGCCCCAGCTCCTCATGGATATGCCCCAGCTCCTCTCATGGATATGCCCCAGCTCCTCTCATGGATTTGCCCCAGCTCCTCATGGATTTGCCCCAGCAGCTCATGGATTTGCCCCAGCTTCTCATGGATATGCCCCAGCAGTTTATGGATTTGCCCCAGGCCCCCATGGATTTGCCCCAGCAGCTCATGGATTTGCCCCAGCTCACCTCCTGGTCCTGGTCCGGATAGCGGCCCAGGCAGCACCTCTCCGCCGCGTTTTTCGCTCCTTCTGAGCGTCCGGCGCGCAGCTTGGGCGCTCGTCTGGGGGAGCCACGTGACCAGCCGCGATTGGCTGGTGACGTATTTCCTCCAGGCGAGCGCCGAAGCTGCATGCTTCGGACGCTCGCACGGAGCGAATCCGCGGCGGTGGCGGCGGTGGCGGGCGGTGGGTGAGACACCCGCCCTTAGGGTGACGGTGTCACCCTAAAGGCGGGTGTCACCTGGTGCGGGCCGCACCCCCCGCCCCCACGTTACGACGCCACTGATTATGGGCTACTTTTTCATATTAGAGAAAAGTAGGGGGATCCTAGTGGCGCAGTCCCTTCTGAGGGTAATTTGAGAGGAATAGTAAGGATTCCTATTAGTTCAGAAGCAGCGTGGTCTGAATGACCGTTCTAAAGTGCTGGTTAGAGGGCGGGGCTATAGGCAAGGTGCAGACAAGCTGTAAAGCTGTGAGCAGGTTATACAATAGCAGCCTTCCTAGATCAGGGAAACATTCAAATGCATACAAAGTGCAAAACGTGCGTACAAAAAATGCATGTAAAGTGCAATATGCGAATTGTGAACAAAAACACAATGTGAAAGAGTGTACAATTGCAAAGTAAAATAGGGTACAATTGACCAAGTGAACAGTAGATGCCCTGGTGGCTCAAATGTGCGTACAGATGTAAAAAATTGGGGTTAAATGTACATAGGAAGGTTATTCAAAATATTAAAAAGGGGGGGGGAAAGTCTTGTTTCTATTGTCCGTAATGGATAAAGGAAAAGTAGAAAAAATTCGGACCGTATATTGCGGTGAAGGCAAGAGATAGCCCGTTCTGATCTCTATTGGAGGGATCTAGTAGTTCCAGGTGCAGTCCTGAAGCGCAGTCTTTGCCGTGGTCCTATATAGGCTCCCAATTTCCCAAAAAATGGGAAAAGAAGGAGGGTAAAGAGGAAAGAAAGAGTATATAGTGCAATTATGCTTAATAAATAGTAGGTGCCCAAATGACAAAGGGACACTTACAGTGTCCAGAGCCTCTTCTACCGGCTCTGGTGTGAAATGCCTAGGGCCTGGTCAAGGGTGGCCTCTGCCCTTCTTTACAGGTGCGGGGTGGTCTTCACAGTTGCTATCCCCCATTTTCTGAGACTGTTTTCTCCACACAGACTGATGAAGGCTATATTTAATAGCCGAAACGCGTATCTGTGATACTCCTTTTAATTAATAAACCCTTTTTTCTAATCATCTACATCCATTGAGGAATCCTTTATTTTATTTTGCATTTTTTATGCTTGATCTCTCCCTCCCCCCCCCCTCTGTTTCTCTGCCTGCATGGAAGCTGCGCTGCTGTTGAAAGAGGTGCAGGTACCCACCATAGAAGTACCATAGGCCTACAAGTTGAGCCTGGATTTATGGCTCCAGCATTGGTGAGTTTGTCCTTGACTATTATATACCTCACTTAATAATTAAACTCATTGCGCTATGGAGATGTCTTCCCTTTGTATTGGAGGCAACAACTAAATCGTCAGAAGAAAGACGAAGGCTGCCCCATAGCAACTGTGAAGACCACCCCGCACCTGTAAAGAAGGGCAGAGGCCACCCTTGACCAGGCCCTAGGCATTTCACACCAGAGCCGGTAGAAGAGGCTCTGGACACTGTAAGTGTCCCTTTGTCATTTGGGCACCTACTATTTATTAAGCATAATTGCACTATATACTCTTTCTTTCCTCTTTACCCTCCTTCTTTTCCCATTTTTTGGGAGATTGGGAGCCTATATAGGACCACGGCAAAGACTGCGCTTCAGGACTGCACCTGGAACTACTAGATCCCTCCAATAGAGATCAGAACGGGCTATCTCTTGCCTTCACCGCAATATACGGTCCGAATTTTTTCTACTTTTCCTTTATCCATTACGGACAATAGAAACAAGACTTTCCCCCCCTTTTTAATATTTTGAATAACCTTCCTATGTACATTTAACCCCATATTTTTTTACATCTGTACGCACATTTGAGCCACCAGGGCATCTACTGTTCACTTGGTCAATTGTACCCTATTTTATTTTGCAATTGTACACTCTTTCACATTGTGTTTTTGTTCACAATTCGCATATTGCACTTTACATGCATTTTTGTACGCACGTTTTGCACTTTGTATGCATTTGAATGTTTCCCTGATCTAGGAAGGCTGCTATTGTATAACCTGCTCACAGCTTTACAGCTTGTCTGCACCTTGCCTATAGCCCCGCCCTCTAACCAGCACTTTAGAACGGTCATTCAGACCACGCTGCTTCTGAACTAATAGGAATCCTTACTATTCCTCTCAAATTACCCTCAGAAGGGACTGCGCCACTAGGATCCCCCTCCTTTTCTCTGCTCTATCACTGACACATTTCTGTCGAGGTTTTGTGTTGTAATCCCTGTTGGCCGCATAACATAATATATCCACATTTAATTAGCGCCTCCATTGCATTCTCTCTTTATACTTTTTCATATTAGTCCGGCTGAGTTAAATGTATAATTTCTTGCCAGACAGTGACTCTTTCCCTCCTGAAAAATATGTGTTTAAATGGCTGGAGACAGAATGGAGTTTTGTCTACAATGTTATCTGTGTATTTGAATAGGCTGTAATCTATTTGTAAATCAGAATCACCCATTGTCTTATTATTATTATTATTCTTTATTTATAAAGCGCCAGCATATTCCGCAGCGCTGTACAATAAGCACAGTACAGACAGGGTTACAATACATTGAACAACATTTGACAAACATTACAGGAGGAGATGAGGGCCCTATTCCCGTAGGAACTCACAATCTGGGAGGGTTGGGGTTGGAAACAGGAGGAGAGGACTGTAAAGTGAGAGTGATTGATGGTTGCGTCAGTGAGTTGGGTGGTAGGCTTCCCTAAATAGGAACGTTTTAAGGGAGCATTTGAAGGAAGAGAAGTTAGGGGAAAGTCTGACAGTACGAGGGAGAGCGTTCCAGAGAGTCTTAGGTTAAGAAATGTTACGTAATGTTTACTGTATCTGCGCACCACTAGGGGTTTGCGCAATTTACGTACGCAAGTTCTGTAGCGTATGCAAAGAGCGATGGATCAGACCTATGTGCATGCAAATCCGATCCATCACTGCCTTTCTGAGACCGTTCGCTACCGCAGGGTCATGTCGGCATGATCTCTGTGTGCTGACATCACTAGTAACCAATCTGGTGACCAGCAGACAGGAAATTCAAAATCCCAGCTGCTGGTGATTCTGGCTGGGATGGAGGAAACTCCTCCACTTCGCCCAGTGATTTCTTCATATCGGGGCAGCGGCGGGAAGAAGAGGTGCATTACTCACATCCTGACCACTTTAAAACTATAAAGTGGTCAGGTTGCGTAGAGTGTCCTTTCAGTAAAATGCAAATATCGCTGACAGGAAACTCTACACATCACTGAAGGTTTACCAAAACACTACTACTATAATAAGAATGACGATCATCATAAAAACAAGGCAGCGGTGGGAATATCGGGAATATCAGTGGGATTAGATAGATATTAAAGTAATAAGTCATTCAGTTTGAATTTCCGAAACAGCGTCTATAACATTTACCTCGATACCTGAGCCTCTAATCTCCATCGGTAATACCAGTTGTCTCTGGAAATCAAGTGACACGTCGAAGAAAACAAAATATGGCTTTACTGCCATAAATTAATACCGCAAATGGGAATTTATTTCTCCACACTCACTTAAAAAAAAAATAAGTGTGAGCTGTGACTTATGTAACACACCACTGTGTTACCGCAAAGACGAATCCATCGAGATGATAAGATTTATTTTTTAAAGTCTTGGAGAGTCAAACGTGCAGACAAATCCCCTAGGATTCAATGTATATACGTAATATCTATTTTAAAAAAATTTTAAGGACTAGTTATTCGTTTCATTTTCAGCAAAAACACTTTTAATTTTTTTTATAACACCTTTTCGTATTTTTTTGATGATAGTTTTGTTTCTCTTATTTTTAAAATACTTTTTTATTTTGCAACGGACCTTATTATTATTTTTTTAAAGAACTTTTTATTATTTGGATGCATTTTTATAATTTTTTTTACGGATTTATACTCCTATTAAGAGAATAGGGGACTTCTCTTTTTCTTTTTGCAGTTCAGCGCAATTCGGCGGTTATCGGTACAATTCGGCCATTTTTGCTGACATCCCTTTCATGCAATTTCGTTGCTTCGTGACTAGACCCTTAAGTGCTGAACTGGTTGGGAATTGTAGGGAGAATTTTGACTTTCAGGCTAGAATTTTCAAGATGTCGAAATTCCAGATTTTGAAAAATGAAAATATTTGGCTGTTTCGGCTTAAAATGTGTAATTCCTTTGCAACAAATCCATGAGACGTTAGTTCGAGCCTCACTGAACAGATGAGCCACAGGAAGGGGCTAATGAAAACACGTACGTCGAATGCTTTACACTTTCGAAAACCATTTTCTGAATTTTTACAAAGCAAACAACGACAGCGCACAGAATATACCTGTATGTGTGTGTATATATATATATATATATATTTAAAATTTTATTTTTAAAATACTCTTTCTCTGGTGGTGCGGGGGAGATGAATACACCTAAGAGCTGTCATTCATGTGTAACACACCTTTTTTTCTGGATGTGCCTGCTGATGTCACCAGAAACCATTCACGCAATGGGAGAGGTGAACAGTTGAATCTGAGGTGTTCCTTATTCCCCCTCGAGGCAGAAAAACCAGATTGACAACTTCTTCATTTTCTTCTTCTTCTTCTTTTTTGTACCTGAACATGAGTATGTGGTTAATGCTTCTGGTTGACATATCGGAAAGTGTTCGTGGTAAAGTCTCGTGTTGTTCTAGCGTACAGCAGCATGACCGTACTCCGTCATCTTGTTGCACGGAAATGCTGCGAAGACGAATGATCATCGCGTAAATATACACAAGCTTTTAACGTAACTTGTTTTTCTGTGTCCTCCTAATCATAGGAAAGAAATCTTTCTTTACTGCATGACTTGATAAGCGGTCTTTGCAGGTTTGAGTTTAATTTTTGGTTTTGAGCAAATGTTCCCGGTTGTAGGGGGTCTTTGTGTATTTGACTATTTTTTATTACTCTCATATTAAATAATATTTACAATATCTGAGATTTAAATCTTATAAGCTTTACTTATATTGATGTTTAAATTGTACATATATATTAGTATATACGTTTATGTGTGTGTGTGTATAGGTATATATATATATATGTGTTTGGGTAAAGCCGAATATCCGGATAAACCTAATACTACCCCGGTAAACACCACATTACCCAGGCAGCGTTGGGTAAAGCCCAAACAAAATCAAACATCTGGCTTTACCAGGTAATCTGCAGACCAATCAGAATGGTTCAAAGTGACTTTTCAGGCTTTGGGTCAGGGTTAATCAAGTTTAAGGTTCTGGTCAGGGTTACGATTACGGTCAGGGTTGGGTTTAGGGTTAGTTTGGGGGTTAGAGCTAGGGTTAGAGTCAGGATCAGGGTAAGGGTAAGGGTTAGGTTTAGGGTTAGTTTTGGGGTTAGAGCTAAGATTAGAGTCAGGATTACGGTCAGGGTTGGGTTTAGGGTTAGTTTTGGGGTTAGAGCTAGTGTTAGAGCCAGGATTAGGGCCAAGGTTGGGTTTAGGGTTAGAGCTAGGTTTAGGTTTAGGGTTAGAGCTAGGGTTAGAGCCAGAATTAGGGTCAGGGTTGGGTTTAGGGTTAGTTTTGCTGTTAGAGCCAGGATTAGGGTCAGGGTTAGGTTTAGGGTTAGTTTTGAGGTTAGAGCTAGGGTTAGAGTCAGGATTAAGGTCAGGGTTGGGTTTAGTGTTAGTTTTGAGGTTAAGGTTGGCCATGGATATGGATAAATGCATGTGTAGCACAGCCTTAAATGTGCTTTGTAGTGGCGCAACAATTATGTGCAACAGATCACAATGTCGTACTATGAACCAATAGATGTGTATAGATCCTTACGGTTCGTATAAATGCAGCTTCACTGGTGCAGATTCAGGGTAAAGTGCTAATGTCACAGTTGGTGTGATATTAAAGTGCAGTAGTTTATGCAATATAAAAGGTGCAACAATTTATGCAATATTAAAGTGCAACAATTTATGCATTATTAAAGTGCAACAGTGACAGCCTGGGTGCATAGGGAGAGCTAGCACAACACGTTGATAAATATTGAAAAGAGGGTGGTATGGATGCCCGCGTCAGCGTTATGGTGACCGGTGCAGTCTGAGTATAGATGCTTGACGTCTATTTGTGAGTATACAAAATGACCTTACACTGATTTCCCGTGTGTATTGAAGGTCTCCCCACCAACAACAGGTATGAAGTCCTTGAAAACCATGTGGATTTTCACCAGGCCCAGCGACCAACAAACAGGAACCTCAGCACCCTCAGAAGAGGCTGGTCCCCAGGGAAAAGATCCCACCAAGAAGAGGACGTAGATCAGGAAAACTCAGAAGAAAATCGAAGACGAAAAGAGAAACAGGGCAGAACGGAGGGATCTACAATTTGACAAATGTTGCACTAACGGACGCCCAAATGAAAGTACTGAAAAAGGGGCTGAAATACGCACCCACAGCCCACATGGATCTGTTTAATGTATATATCGATCTCCAAAAATTCAAAAAGAACCTCTGTCTTAAAAAGTATTTCATGAAAAACCCTGTAGAAAGAGAGAATCCGGTTCACTTCTATAAACATACCACCCTTAAAGACAAATCTACCTTTTTCCCCAAATCCCTCATTTCACAGGAAATAAGTACCTTTGAACAAATGGTGATGACAGACCTGGGGAGAGTTAAGACATCCACCAAATCAGACAACCTCACGAAGAACGAAAAGAAAGCCCTTAAGGAACTAGTCTCTAATGAACAAATCGAGATCAAACCTGCTGACAAAGGCGGAGGCATGGTAATTATGACCGCAGATTATTATAGAGAAGAGGCAGAGAGAATCCTGGGAGACGCAACAACGTACAAGAAGCTTAACAAAAATCCAACAAAAGATATCCAAACTAAATTTGATGAATACCTGGAACGGGGACACGTTTTGGGCATTCTCAACAATCATGAATACAAATATCTCAAGGTGGAACACCCCAGGACTCCCGTGTTCTATTTTTTACCAAAAATTCATAAAGATCCAACTAACCCTCCGGGAAGACCGATCATTTCAGGTGTAGGCTCAGTATCAAGTCGAGTATCAGAGTACCTAGATCATCAGTTGCAACCATATGTTGTCAACACCACAGCACACCTGAAAGATACCACAGAAATTCTGCAAATTTTAAAAGAAGTCAAATGGGAAGAAGGCTTACTGCTAGTCACTAGTGATGTACAATCATTGTACACTATCATCCCACACAATGAAGGAATTAGGGCTGTCGAAAATCCTCTAATAAGAGCAGGCACTTTACAGCCAGACCAAATCGATTTTATTCTAGAAGGCATTCGATTGATTTTAGAGAATAATAATTTTTATTTTAAGGCTGACTTTTACCTACAGCTCAACGGCACGGCGATGGGGACACGTTTTGCCCCATCCTATGCCAATCTTTTTATGTCTTCCTGGGAAGACACCTTTTTATCACTGTATCGCGACAATCTTGTCATCTACAAAAGATACATAGATGACATTTTCTTCATCTGGAGAGGAGATGTAAACACCCTACGAGTTTTTCTGGCAAACCTAGATCAAAATAATAAAGGGATAAAACTCACTACGACCTGGAGCAGCGAATGCATCAATTTTTTAGACCTAAACATTTTTATCCATGAGAACGAAATCCGGACAGAGACATACTTCAAGAAAGTAGATGTCAACAGTTTTATAGAAAAAACAAGCTGCCACCTACCCCAGTGGCTTGACAATGTCCCAAAAGGACAATTCCTCAGGATAAGAAGGAATTGTACGGATCTGAACACTTATGATACACAATCAGAGAAACTTAAAAGTAATTTTATAGAGAAAGGATATAATCCGGCCGATTTAGAAAATGTAAGGTCGGAGATCAGAAACCGGGAACGCGCAGGAATACTGAAAAAGAACGTTAGAACACCAAACATCAACCAAAACGTACCTTTCATATTCTCTTATAATGCACAGAACAGAACCATCAGAAGAACAATAAGAAAATACTGGCCAATATTGAAAAGAGACCCGATGCTGAAAGATATATTACCTGAAAATCCCAGACTTATCTGCCGAGGTGTGAATAACCTCAAAATGAAGTTAACGCATAGGCATACACAGAATGCACTTGCACGACCGAATCACTTTAATATCCAAAAAGGATTCCACCAGTGCGGCAATTGTTTAAATTGCCGAAATACAAGAAGTAAAAAACAGATTATCGCACAAGTAAATGGAACCACAGGACCAATTGCGATCAAAGAAGTCATCACCTGTTTTACGAAAAATGTCATCTATTTATTAATCTGTCCATGTGGTCTGAAATATGTAGGCAGGACTACGAGACCGCTCAATATCCGAATTCAAGAGCATATTAGAAATGGCTATGAAAAACACAGTGTCCCATTGCATTTCAAACTCAAGCATGCCCAAAACCCAGAAGGACTCACCTTTGTCGGTATAAAGAAAATTGAGACACCATGGAGAGGTGGTAATCTTGACAAACTAATTGGACAGATAGAAATGAGTTGGATCTTTAGATTAGACACGATGCAACCACGAGGACTTAATGCGGATTTCGAACTCTACCATTTTCTTAACTGTTAAGCTTATGGCCCGGCCTCTATCCTTTCCATTACTACATTCACTCCATACCCAGTTTCAAGACCATTTTAAAGTACCTATATTATTCTAATTTTCAATCAGCATGTTTTTAGTAAAGACACCAATTGGAGATCTTTTTAATTTTTAATCTCCCTTACTTTTTATGGTCCTTCGTCCTGTATACAATTTTAGTAATGAATAAATTTTACCCACTTTCCTTTTACAGTCCCCTCCTCTCCTCTTTTATTAGAAATCTCCTATTGATATTTAATTAATCCAATTTAATCTTCCAATCCATAACACACTCAGGCACCAACAAATCGACATTTGGCCAATAACGCTGATACTACGGTATATGAATTCACCCCCCCTTTTTTCCTTTTAAATGCATTTTAAAATATACCCCCTCTCGAATGTTTTTTATTTGATTCATGTTCGGCACAACCTAATTTTATTAATACCGTACTGCACGTAGTCACTTTATTGTTCAATCCTGTGACCACAGTCAATAATTATTATCCAAGACTGTATTTTTATGTATCTGTGCCATATTGTATATCGGCTGCTATACATTCTACTTTATAAATAACCTCCGCTGTAACCACGAACGGGAGACAATGAACACACTCCACATAAGGGCAATATCAAGTGAAGATTGTCCCAGGACCAGGTATCATCACACAGAGCAAAGCACTGAACATTCTGGCTCTCCTTGCCTCCCAAATCCACAGAATCGCAACCGGCAAAGCATATTCAGCGAGTGGAACGCAAACAGAGTGCTGGAACGCACATCCAAGATGGCCGCGGCGCCATCGGATGACGCGAACGGCACCACGTGACCGCGACACCATGCGAACCCGGAAGTAAGTCGGAAAACACGAGGAAAATACACAGGAACCTTCTAAATAAAAAGGGACAATGAACTATCCTCATATTCCCCATTTTTTTCTTGCACATCGACTGAGGAAGGCGCAGGACAGCGCCGAAACGCGTCTCGAGATACTATCCCCCCCCATATTGATTGCATCTGTAATCCATTGTATATCTTTATATGAATTAAACCTTTATCCAAGTACATAGGAGCATTTGGTTACTGAACCTATATTGGTAATTTAAACCAACCTGATCAGGCCAGTTCTCCAGGATCCACCACGGACACCGCAACCTGTACCTAAAGAAGCAGCTAAGAGGGGTTTTGGTACTCACCATCAAGCAGTACCATACGCACAGCAGTTGAGCCTGGAGTGATAAGGCTCCCAAATCGGTGAGTGTAACCAACCTCCCTCTTTTCGTAGTAAGTCTGTAACCACTGATGCTGTGCCATGAGAGCACTCTTTTCCCCTTGTTTTATGTCTCTCCACTTGAGGTGAAGGCGATACACTAAAGAAGGGCAGTGGTCACCCTATAATTTACACCAGGCGTTTCACTCCAGAGCCCGGATTTAAGCGGCTCTGGCTCTTGTAAGTGTGCAATTATTGAACACAAGAGATTTCACCAATATAAAACGCTGCTGCACTATTATTATTTTTTTCTCTCTCCCCCGTTCTTTATCTCCCATTTGAGTGGAGTTAATCAACGCTATAGGAGGAGCCGCTACATCGAGCACAAGGCAGAGCACGTTTAGTGCATATTCTGCTATCTTAGGACTTCTGGAAGACAAAGATACTAAGGACAGTAGACCTTCAATACACACGGGAAATCAGTGTAAGGTCATTTTGTATACTCACAAATAGACGTCAAGCATCTATACTCAGACTGCACCGGTCACCATAACGCTGACGCGGGCATCCGTACCACCCTCTTTTCAATATTTATCAACGTGTTGTGCTAGCTCTCCCTATGCACCCAGGCTGTCACTGTTGCACTTTAATAATGCATAAATTGTTGCACTTTAATATTGCATTGTTGCACCTTTATATTGCATAAACTACTGCACTTTAATATCACACCAACTGTGACATCAGCACTTTACCCTGAATCTGCACCAGTGAAGCTGCATTTATACGAACCGTAAGGATCTATACACATCTATTGGTTCATAGTACGACATTGTGATCTGTTGCACATAATTGTTGCGCCACTAGGAACCCCCCCTTTTTTTTTTCCTCTGATATCTGCACACCCAACTCGAGAGTCTGTGCTACTCCCTAGACGGCAGCAAAATCAAAACAAGCACCCACACCTAGACAAGAGCGCCCATACCGACACCTCTCTTTTAAATGTGCTTTGGTGTACTGGACTATGGCTGCCACTAGAGGGAGATAGTGCTGGAGACATTGTGGACTATGCTGGACAAAGCGGACTTCATCTCCCAGCACCCTTTGCGTGAGGACAGGAAGTGCGGTAAATGAGCAGAGGATATAGGTCAACAGCCTCGTGTTTGGCGGGGAGTGTGAGCGGAGCAAAGAGAGGTGTTGGACGCACGCTGGAGCTGTCAAGGATCACAACCAGGCCGGAGTGCGGACGCTGTTTTATTTGTGCTGGAGATTGGGACGGAGATCGTGCTGTGACCTACAAATAGAGATTTGGAGGACAAGCTGGTTCCGGCAGGACCCCGAGTTAGGAGGCCGCAACGATCGAATGGGAGTGCAGGCAGCGGATCGTTTGTTCCAGTTACGGAGATTTGCTAAGCGGGGAGCAGATTCGTTGGCAAAGAGTCCCGGTTAAATGCAGAAAAAGATCCTTTGGTCGAGGCATCGAGTGCTGGACAGTTCATTCGACGGATGGGTGAGAGGCCTCCAGGCCCACGATTCCAAAACGAAAACGCACACTTGTTATATTGTTTCAATTCACAGGGCCCCAACGGTGACTAGTCGAAGTTTGCTCTTTTCGTTCACTGGCCAGTTGAACACAGTACCCGGGTACCCTAGACATCACATATATATTTTTGAGCCATTTCACAGGACTTACACTCCAGAACTGAGGGGGTTAGCCGTTTATTTTTCCGCCGCGTGCTTTTCCCGCGTTGCGAATTCCTGCCACTCAAATACCGTATATGTGTATTATATGCTGCTTTATTGGGATCAGTAAAGTATATAATATAGAAAAATCCACAACAGTGCTGGTGTATAGTGATTTCCTGGTGTGGTGAGACTATCCTGGGGTTACTCAGCGGCTCCTCCGGGGGAGAGCGCTACACATGCATTAATAAATACCAATTTTTGTATGTGAATATATATAAATATACAGTCATGGCCGAAATTGTTTGCACCCCAGACATTTTTCCAGAAAATCAAGTATTTCACACAGAAAAGTATTGCAGTAACACATGTTTTGCTATACACTTGTTTATTCCCTTTGTGTGTATTGGAACAAAACAAAAAAAGGGAGGAAAAAAAGCAAATTGGACATAATGTCACACAAAACTCCAAAAATGGACTGGACAAAATTATTGGCACCCTTTCAAAATTGTGGATAAATAAGATTGTTTCAAGCATGTGATGCTCCTGTAAACTCACCTGAGGCAAGTAACAGGTGTGGGCAATATAAAAATCACACCTGAAAGCAGATAAAAAGGAGAGAAGTTCACTTAGGCTAGGGTCAGACGAACGCATTTTTCGCGTCGTCCGTGAAAAAGTGCGTTCGAACGGAATACGCGATAGCGGTCATACGATGCGTATTTTCGTCCGTGATTTTGTACGGATCATCAATAAAACCCTTTTTGCATCTGGACGTTATGTTGGCCGGACATTAGCAGCGTCTGAAGTCTCCTAATCACGCACACATGCAGCTAGCGGACGCAGCGCACTCTGTACGTCCGTACTAGCGGTTTGACGTTCTCCAAAAAATGCGTTTGTTTGCAGCTTGCGTTGCGTGGCCGCACTTTCGTGCGGCCGTACTTCGTATATTGCCTGTCATTGCCCGTCATTTGCTGCTACTACGGCCGTGATAAAGTGCGGCTGCACGTGCGTTCGCACTGCGTTCGTCTGACCCTAGCCTAAGTCTTTGCTTTGTGTGTCTGTGTGTGCCACACTAAGCATGGACAACAGAAAGAGGAGAAGAGAACTGTCTGAGGACTTGAGAACCAAAGTTGTGGAAAAATATCAACAATCTCAAGGTTACAAGTCCATCTCCAGAGATCTAGATTTGCCTTTGTCCACAGTGTGCAACATTATCAAGAAGTTTGCAACCCATGGCACTGTAGCTAATCTCTCTGGGCGTGGACGGAAGAGAAAAATTGATGAAAGGTTGCAACGCAGGATAGTCCGGATGGTGGATAAGCAGCTCCAAACAAGTTCCAAAGAAATTCAAGCTGTCCTGCAGGCTCAGGGAGCATCAGTGTCAGCGTGAACTATCCGTCGACATTTAAAAGAAATGAAACGCTGTGGCAGGAGACCCAGGAGGACCCCACTGCTGACACAGAAACATAAAAAAGCAAGACTACAGTTTGCCAAAATGTACTTGAGTAAACCAAAATCCTTCTGGGAAAACATCTTGTGGACAGATGAGACCAAGATAGAGCTTTTTGGTAAAGCACATCATTCTACTGTTTACCGAAAATGGAATGAGGCCTACAAAGAAAAAAAACACAGTACCTACAGTGAAATATAGTGGAGGTTCAATGATGTTTTGGGGTTGTTTTGCTGCCTCTGGCACTGGGTGCCTTAAATATGTGCAAGGCATCATGAAATCTGAGGATTACCAAAGGATTTTGGTTCGCACTGTAGAGCCCAGTGTCAGAAAGCGGGGTTTGTGTCCGAGATCTTAGGTCTTCCAGCAGGACAATGACCCCAAACATACGTCAAAAAGCACCCAGAAGTGGATGGCAACAAAGTGCTGGAGAGTTCTGAAGTGGCCAGCAATGAGTCCAGATCTAAATCCCATTGAACACCTGTGGAGAGATCTTAAAATTGCTGTTGGGAAAAGGCGCCCTTCCAATAAGAGAGACCTGGAGCAGTTTGCAAAGGAAGAGTGGTCCAAAATTCTGGGTGAGAGGTGTAAGAAGCTTATTGATGGTTAAAGGAAGCGACTGATTTCAGTTATTTTTTCCAAAGGGTGTGCAACCAAATATTAAGTTAAGGGTGCCAAGAATTTTGTCCAGCCCATTTTTGGAGTTTTGCGTGACATTATGTCCAATTTGCTTTTGTTCCTCCCTTTTTTTGTTTTGTTCCAATACACACAAAGGGAATAAACATGTGTATAGCAAAACATGTCTTACTGCAATACTTTTCTGTGAGAAATACTTGATTTTCTGGAAAAATGTCTGGGGTGCCAACAATTTCGGCCATGACTGTATATGTATATGTGTGTATTTGTTGGGCACGTGTTATCTGGAATTCGGAAATCAAGAAGATTCAGAAAACTGTGCATTTTTGGAGTGTTCTGAAATTTCTGAATATTTACCTTCCTGACACCCCTGCAGTCCGTCACCCTCCGGTGCTTCTGCAGCACCAGCCAGGTACACACTAAGTAGAGCCAGCATGGGACATGCTGTACAGCACCATTGAGAAACACACTGGCGAGGCTCAGGATGTCCACACTTGTCTCTCGCTGGCTCTGCTGCAGCATGTGCCTCGTGATGCTAGCATGCTGAATGCTGTTCCCTTCTGGAGGTGTTGGGTTATGACACCTAAAAAAGTTGCCTTTAAGAAAATGCTCCCTAATATTAGGACTCTAACAGGGTTATTCAAAGAGAATTGAAAAGTCAACGCACGTTCGGTGACTTTTCGTTCTCTTCAATACGGTGCGATTCGTTGATCCCATTTCGGCGACCCCGCGGTGTATGCAGCAAGCACCACAAGGCCATTGTAATGCAGGGAAAACCTGCCGCAAACCCAACGAACACTCACTGCAAAACCCAGCAAAGGCACACCGAAACCCACAAAAACATCTGGATTAACCCCTCCGAACATGCCGGAGAAACTCGAGCAGGAGCCAATCACAGCGCAGAGCAGCCACGGGAAAAAGCTGACACCGCAGACGAATGGAGTGAAAAAACCCCCCAAAAAACAGTACGCTGAACAAGTGAAACGCTGTTTGCAAAGAAACTACTAAACGA
Organism: Leptobrachium leishanense; assembly: GCA_009667805.1. NCBI lineage: Eukaryota > Metazoa > Chordata > Amphibia > Anura > Megophryidae > Leptobrachium > Leptobrachium leishanense. The sequence continues at coordinate 35,697,016 of CM019069.1, read as the reverse complement.
AAATGTCTGAAAATTACATATAAGATCCAATGAATGATAATAAAAAGGGCTGTTACAGAAAAAAGAAAAAGCGATTAAAAAAAAATGCAACAAAATACCGAAAAATGCCTAAAAGAGCCTAAAAAAATCTATAAATAAAGAGACTTTTTACTGCAGAATATTATAATAAACGGTTTATTAGATATTTAATTAAAACGGGAATATTTTTAACATTGAAGCCTATGGGATTCTCCTGAATAAACCTGTCGAACGAAACCACTGAATGGCAGGGCAATTCGGCAACCTTTCACTGCTGGTTTGTGTTCTCTGAATAGACGAAGCATTGCTTCTCTATGGGGATTTCACTGCCCTCGAACAGACACCGAACAGGCACTGTATGTGCTGGCAAATCACCAACATTTGGCGAACTGCCTGCTCTCTGAATAGCCGAATGGCCAGGAAAGGGTAACCGTATGCTGAATTTCACTGTTCGGTTACCTTTCGCCAGCAATTCAGATCTCTTTGAATAACCCTGTATGGGAAAAAAGTTGTAGTTGGCATAGAATTTTTTTTTAGATTTGAGATTTTCCTTCAAAATTATTACCATGCTACATTTTTACAGGCAGTGGTGTTTAAGGAGTAATGTTAGTATTAGAGTTACTAATTGTAATCCTTCTATGGTTGGAGTAACTTTTAAGGTTAGGAACAAATGTAACCCTAACCCCTAACCAAGAGATTCTGCTTAATTTTAGCTTCATTTTTAGGCTGGGGTCAGACGAGCGTGATTTCTACGGACTGTACGTCCGAGCAGTACGGACATCGTCAGTACGGATGACGCAGTAGTGGTCACACAGTCCGTTTTTTCACTGAAGTTATTTTTGACGGATGTAGGAGGGAAAAAAATTACAATGAAAAAACATTCTGTCCGTCAAAAATGCTGGACGTATAAATGCAGTCCGTCTGACCTCGCTCCATCACTCACACACAAAGCTATGCAGACGTTGTGGACGCAGCGCACTCCGCACGTCCGTTCTAGCAGTATTATTTCTTGCCTAACCTGCGTCCGTTTGCCGCGGCCGTTGTGCGTCCGCAGTTCAGTGCGGACGTACTTCATGTGTCAGGCTCCAATGGACTTACTTTCATGCTATCACGGACGTACTTTTAGGCGCAATCACGGACGTGAACACTACGCTCGTCTGACACCAGCCTTAGGCAACGAGTTCTGCACCCTGTTTTGATGCGAGGGTAGCATCAAAAGAAGGAGCAGAATCTGTTGCCTAAAAAGGAAGCCAAAATAGAGCAGAATCTGTTGGCTAGATAAATTTATGTTTAGTCCTAACCCTACAAATAACACCTTTTGTCAGGAAAATGACTCTGGTATGAAATTGCATCAAATTCGACGTCTGTTCCATAGAGTCCTAAAGCTAGGGAAGATTATAAAAGGCGACTTTTTTGATGTGTCATAACATACCGTGTTCACAAATTGTCGCCATTATGCAGGGTTATTAAGAGAAAGGTGAAAATCTGAAGAATTGTCAGGAGAAGAGAACAATCTAGACCAAATAGCCGATTTGGAAATTGAGATAAATGGGAGAATTTTTCTGGTTCGACTATTTTGACCTAGAATTTTCACTTCTCCAGTCATTCTCCTGAGTTTCACCTTTCTTTGAATAGATCCTTAACTTGAATAAGCCTAACCATGCGACCAGACAAATAATCCGGTTTCGAATTTTGGTACAAATATTATGATCCCCATGGCTTTTTCAGAATTCAGGTGAAATGTTTTATTTCATTACAATCATTTTATTTCTGACCATTATCTCAGGCTAAGGCTGGGGTCAGACGAGCGTAGTGTTCACGTCCGTGATTGCGCCTAAAAGTACGTCCGTGATAGCATGACAGAAAGTCCATCGGAGCTCGACACACGAAGTACGACCGCACTGAACTGCGGACGCACAACGGCCGCGGCCCACGGACGCAAGGCAGGCAAGAAAGTACAACCCCTAGAACGGCCGCACAAAGTGCGCTGCGTCCGCAACGTCTGCATAGCTTTGTGTGTGAGTGATGGAACGTGGTCAGACGGACTGCATTTATACGTCCAGCATTTTTCACGGACAAAATGGTTTTGCTTTTTAATTTATTTTTCCTCCTACATCCGTCAAAAAATAAACGTCAGTGAAAAAACCAGACTGTGTGACCACTACTGCGTCTTCCGTACTGACGTACGTCCGTACTGCACGGACGCACAGTCCGTAGAAAATGCGCTCGTCTGACCCTAGCCTTATTCCTTCACTACTAATTAATTACATAATTAAAGGAACACTCTACACATCCTGACCACTTTATCTTTTTGAAGTGACCAGGATGTGAAGAGTGTCCCCCCAACCCAGCCGAACTGGTTAAAAAGCTGGGTGAAGTGGAGGAGTTTCCTACACCCCCACCCTGCCTGCATCACCAGCAGCTGGGGAAATTGAATTTCCTGGCTGCCGGTTACTAGTGGCATCACTATCTCTGAGACCAAACGCGTTGGCGATGGTCAGAGAGGCCGCGGTGGATTGGCTCTGTGCAAGAGTGCAGCTCCGATCCATTGTTCTGTGCAGGGACTACGGGACTATTATTCTTGTTCTAATACAACAGGTGTTCAATATCAGGAGTCCGTTGGCCTACGGGCAAGCCCTTAATTGCCCTTAGGCTAGGGTCAGACTAACGCATTTTTTGCGTTGACCGTGAAAAAGTGCGTTCGAACGAATGGACGCATTTTTTCACAGAATACGCGATAGCGGTCATAAGATGCGCATTTCGTCCGTGATTTTGTACGGATCATCAATAAAACCCTTTTTGCGTCTGGACGTTATGTTGGCCGGACATTAGCAGCGTCTGACGTCTCCCAATCATATACACACGCCGCTAGCGGACGCAGCGCACTCTGTACGTCCGTACTAGCGGTTTCACGTTCTCGATAAAAAATGCGTTCGTTTGCCACTTGCGTTGCGCAGCCGCACTTTTGTGCGGCCGTTCTTCGTATGCTGCCCGGCATTGGACGTCATTTGCTGCTAGCACGGCCGTGATTAAGTGCTGCTAAACGCACGTTGATACTGCGTTAGTCTGACCCTAGCCTTAAAGAGCAAGTAGAAGAGCTTCTGGCTCTGGAGCATGTGAGTTTATTATATTCACCACTCATTTCACTCCAATATTGCCCTATGGTTATTATTATTTTTTTGGTTTTGCGGTATTGAGGACCCCAACTTCTGGAGTTTTTCGATCATATTCCATATCCAGTATTCTAGAAGTACGTTTCTATTGGGATTATTCCACGTGTGCGCTTCACTTTGTTTTGTATTGTACATTTTCTTATTGAGGTGTTGGGGGGGCGCTTTATCAGTGATATATAGCGACAGCGGTGCCCCAATTTTTACTCTAGCCCAGCAGGGATCTCGTGTTTCCATTTGGTTCTACACTCAAGTCAGCATATCAACGTTACGGCTGTGGGTCAGTCAGGCATGGATGTTCGATGGCCCCCGTTGCTGACCCCTGTTGCTGACTGTAAGAAGTAGGATGAGCTCCTCGTAGGCAGAAAATAAGATGCTAAAATGCTAAATTGCTAAAATGCTTCTTTTTCTAGACTGTATTTCTAAAGATCTGCTTTAAAAAAACACAAGGAATAAATTTTAAGAACCATGTGACCCTGAATACATCATGGGCTCTATTACATTCTTCATGCAAAAACGCACCCAGAACGCGTGAATTTTTGCGCGTAGCGTTAAACGTTAACGAGCGTAAAACAACACTGGTATTACAATCCTCACGCATTTCTTTATCCGTCAAAAAATAACGCGCGTAAAACGGACACGCAAAAACGCGCACGCAGGAACGTTGCGCAGAAATCGGTGGGCAGACTGTTTTTTCACGCGATTCAGCCAATCAGAATTAAGAACCACAATTGTCTCCCGCTCAGTTTTTGCGCCTGTCAAAGTCAATCTGCGCATTTATGCTGCATCAATAGAAAAAACACGCACAACTTCTCCATTTTATTGTTTGGGTATGTGTAGAATGTGTAACTATACTGTGCTGTATTTTTTTTTCGGGCTGGTGTATTTGGTCTCGGCCAGGACGTTCAGATTTGCCGTTAACACCAGTTTTTCAAAGACATTAAAATTATACACGCAAACGCTGTGCGCTAAATTTTGCGCATAGATTGTAATACCAGCCGCGTACCAGCGCACAAACGCATTTGCGCTCACAATGTTAAGTATAGGATGCGAGAAGTACATTACGCTCGCGCAGCTTTTGCGCAGGTTCACCCGCGGTAGACGATAACGCACATTTTTTGCACTGACGTTGTAATGTGACGTTCAGCGCAAAGGGTTTTGCCCCTTGCGTTAATGCGTTTTTGCACACACGTTAACGTTTGCGCGAAGAATGTAATAGAGCCCCATAACTTTAACATGCCGTACCTCTACACCTGCATGCATGGGATACTCTTCTATGCTTTTTCCTTATATCTTGTCATCATGGTGCAATTGTCCTCTAGATACAGCCAAGGCCCTCCTGTCCAGGAATATCAGGTATGAGTAGGGTTGCCAGATCAGCACAGGGTAAAGTGCTGCCCTGCAACCTGTATAATTCATATGCTGCAAGAAGGAAATCAAGACAGGTCACCTGGGATTCCTTTTTGATTTCTCACCGGCAGAGTATGAATTCTACATGGTTCAGGGAGGCATATTTCATGCACTGCCCATCAGTAGGGATGTGTGTTTCGGGTTTCGGAATTTCGGAATTTTCACGAAATTTCCTGATTCGTGCATTCGGATTCTGCCGATTTTCCGAAAATTTTCGGATCCGAAAACGGCAGATCCGAACAAATTTCCGTGCCGAAACGAAAACTTTTTTGGAATTTTCGAATGGACTAGAAATGTGTAAAATCGAAATTCATTTTCGTTCAATTCGTGATTTCGGCTCCATTCCTGATTTCGGTTCCATTTCAGTAATTTCGGACATCGTATTTTTCCGTTATATCGCTGATTCTGTAATTTTGTATCATTCCCATCTCTATGTATCCTTCTTGTAAAACATGAGAAATCTCAATGTATCCTTCCCGGGAAACCAGAGAAATCTCAATGTATCCTTCCTGGAAAACCAGAGAAATCTCAATGTATCCTTCCTGGAAAACCAGAGAAATCTCAATGTATCCTTCTTGTAAAACATGAGAAATCTCAATATATCCTTCCCGGAAAACCAGAGAAATCTCAATGTATCCTTCTTGTAAAACCAGAGAAATCTCAATGTATCCTTCTTGTAAAACATGAGAAATCTCAATGTATCCTTCTTGTAAAACATGAGAAATCGTATCGTATCGTATCGACAGAAATATCGGATACGAAAAACCATTAGTTTACGTTAAAACGAATAGACACTTTGAAACGAGGAGAACAGATGTTCCAAAAAACATGAAAATTTCCGAAATCACGAAAAAAAAGTCGATACGAAAAACAAACCGAAACGAACCGAACTGAAATGAAAATCGGCCGAAACGAGCCGAACCGAAAATTTACCAAATCCGAACGAACCGAACCGAATCGAACCGAAAAACAAATCGGTGCACAAATCTACCCATTAGCATTAACAAATTATATGTGTCCAGGAAAACATGGCCGACCTGTCAACCCTAGGTATGAGGCTTTCCTGTGTTGCAATGCATTGCCAATCAACCTGTAATATATATAGACTGAAACAGCGAATAAAGGTTCTTGAGAAGAAAAAGAAGAAAAAAAGAGAAAAAATGAAGATTATTATTGTCTGCCAAACCAGAGGTCGAATCTCAGCGACCCCCTGTTTAATGAACAAACCCATACTGATACCTGCTCCTTGTTGCTCTGTCAAGTCCACACAGATAGAAAGGACACCGGAATAATACAATTGTTACAGAAGACAACTGGAAACCGTAACAATGTAGCCCCTCCGCGCGGAACGCTCGCTGCCGCATTAACGAATTTCCGCCTCCCTTTCAAACGAATGGAAGCCTTCAACATTTGTGGCATTCCTACTTTATCATTCATATGACTAAACAGACAATCAATTCAGCAGCAATGCACGCGAATGAACAAATAAGCAATGAATGATGAGAAGAGAGAGAAAAAAAAAAAAAATCAACCCCCTCCCCCATTTCCGTTTTAATGGCTAATACCGACAGGGACAAGACCGGTATAAAGGGAGGTTAATGAATTGCAAAGATCCTTTAGAAAGTGATTGACTGGTATCGGAGCCCGCACAAATCAGTCATAAATATTTACTTTTATTAGCAACAGTAGGTCGCTTGTTATTTTGAATTGATTTTTCTTTTTCTTTTTTTTTTTAACAAAAGCCGACAAAAAAAATAAAATAAAATCTACCACTGTGACCATTACCGTGGCGGCTCGTTTCTGTCGATATCGTCGAGCGCAAAATTATTCCGGAACGCGGGGAAATTATAAGAGGGGCCCATTAAAATGTTCCTCATTTGAATTGTTTGTAAACCCTCGTGAAAGGCAAAATTATCAAAGGTTTGCTGTTTGGGCTCGGTTAATTGTTCTAATATCCTCCGTTTGACATTTCGTTGATATTGAATATAGATTAGCAGAGAAAATAGGTACTTTTTTATTGTAGCATTAAGTAAATAATAGCCCTCTAATTTTAGACAGAATTGTTTGCTGTAATGTCGCTCCAGCGGCGGTGGCGGAGTGGGAGGAGGGGAGGCAAAAAATATGTAAGATGACTCACCGTTTGTGTAATAGCGGAAAAACATATTTGGTAATTTTTGAGTAAACAGCAAACAGATAAAGAATTTATTTCATGGATGTAGTTGGGGTTTGAAGCGGATTATACGTAAGTGGAACGTTTGATCACATACAGGGTTATTCAAAGAGCACCGAAATTCCACCGCATTCAGCATTCAATGCAGGGTCCCCGAAGTGCAGGGAAAAGCCGCCGAACAGATCAGAAAAATCGCCGAAAAATCACGATAACCCGCTATGGCTAGGGTCAGACGAAAGCAGTTTTAACGTGCGTTTAGCCGCACGAAATCACGGCCGTGCTAGCAGCAAATGACGTCCAATGCCGGGGAACACACGACGAACGGCCGCACGAAAGTTCGTCCACGCAACGCAAGTGGCAAACGAACGCATTTTGTCGAGAACGTGAAACCACTAGTACGGTCGTACAGAGTGCGCTGCGTCCGCTAGCGGCGTGTGTGCGTGATTGGGAGACGTCAGACGCTGCTAATGTCCGGCCAACATAACGTCCAGATGCAAAAGTGTTTTATTGATGATCCGTACAAAATCACGGACGCAAATGCGCATCGTATGACCGCTATCGCGTACTCCGTGAAAAAATGCGTCCATTCGTTCGAACGCACTTTTTCACAGACAACGCAAAAATGCATTCGTCTGACCCTAGCCTAATATGACCCGAAAAATCCGATGGAAAAACTGCCGAACACATCCAAAAAAAGCTGACGGTCTGCCAAAAAGAGAGACAACCAGTCGCCTGAAAAAGCCAACAAGTCGCTGAACGGGGTAAAAAAAAGAAAAACCCTGCCACTTTAAAACTGTGTTTGCAAAAAAATGACTGCACGAAAATGCCTGAAATCTAAGGTGCTATGGATGATAATAAAAAGGTCTGTTACAGAAAAGAAAGCCATTTTAAGAAAATAAAAAAAAGTTTGCCAAAAATAACCTCAGAAAAATGACTAAAAAATCGTAAAAGAAGATGCTAAAGAGTAACCTTTTGCTGCAAATTAAAAGAATAAACTGTTTAATAGATATTTAATAAAAATGGGAATATTTTTAACATTGCAACCTATGGGATTCGCCTGATTAAACCTGCCGAATGAAACCACCTAAAATTAGGACGTGTCACTGACATTTCTCTGCTGTTCGGTGTCTCCGAATAGGTTAACCATTGCTTCTTATGGGGATTTCACTGAAGTAGAACAGGCACCGTATTTTGCTGGCTATTCTCCAATATTTGGCAGATTTCCAGCTTTTGAATAGCCGAATGGCCACGAAATTGCACCGTATGGGGAAATTCACCATTTGGTGCAATTTCAGGGACAGTTCGGCTCTCTCTGAATAACCCCTATAGTCGCACACTCAAATGTACAAAAATGTGACAAAGCCTCCACGCGTTGTGTTCATGAACACGTAGATGTGGTGGTTAGTTGTTTTGCTAAATTTAGGCCAAAATGGTCACGTTGAAATTAATCAGCAGCAGCTTCCTGTGCTATTCTCACCCAAATTTCGTTAAGTACAGTAAACGCCGTGTAGGAGGCAGCTCTTATTTTCTCGCTATCCCACCGAAATGGAAAGAAATTGCTTCTTTTTGTGCTCGGTGTTAGCTGTATTAAGTCTTAAAATAATTGTGTGGCGTAAGGCTGGGGTCAGACGAGCGCAGTTATCACGTCCGTGTTGCCGCACATTTGTACGTCCGTGGCAGCATAGCATTCTGACCAGTGGAGCCCCACACACTAAGTACGTCCGCACGGAACTGCGGACGCATGACGGACGCGGCAAACGGACGCAGGTTAGGCAAGAACGTAATACTGCTAGAACGGACGTGCGGAGTGCGCCACGTCTGCAACGTCCGTGTAGCTTTGTGTGTGAGTGATGAAACAAGGTCAGACAGACTGCATTTATACGTCCAGCATTTTTGACGGACAGAATGTTCTTTCATCGTAATTTATTTTCCCTGCTACATCAGTCAAAAAATACATCAGTGAAAAAAACGGACTGTGTGGCCACTACCTTGTTGTCAGTCAGTAAGTACGTCCGTACTGCACGGACGCACAGTCCGTACAAAATGCGCTCATCTGACCCTAGCCTAAAGCGGTGGATCCAGACACGAGTTTCGGAAAGGGCACTCTACCAAAATTGTCTGAGAGCTGCTGTTCGGTGCGCAGTGACTGTGAAAGGCAGAGCTGCACCAAGTCTAACAGGGTTATTCAGAGAGTGGTAAAAAGCAGGATAATGACTGGAGAATGGAAAATTCTAGGTCAAAATAGCCGAATTGGAAAGTGAGATGAACGGGAGAATTTTTCTGGTTTGGCTATTTTGATCTAGAATTTTCCATTCTCCAGTCATTCTCCTGCTTTTCACCGCTCTCTGAATAACCCTGAAAGGCTGTGCTCCTCACACTCACTCTCACCAGGACATTGCTGCGCAGGGTCTGTCCTCCTGCAGTTAGGTGATGCCTGACAGACCCTGCGCAGCAATGCTCTTCTGTCTGCATTCTGGCACATGTATATCAAAATATGTCAAAAAAAATTTAAATTTATATTCAGATTTTAATTATTTTCACTTTGTAAATTTATTTTCGCACATCATTCAAACCTTTTATGGTTATATATTTGACAGGGTACCCTTTTTATACCGCCCCAAAAAAAATCATAAACAAGGAATCTGTCTGTCTTATCGGATGTGTTCGGCAGTTCATTGATGGCGTTCGATGGTTTATTGGATGGGTTCGGCGATTTATCGACGTGTTCGGTGGCTTAATGGATGGGGTCAGCTGTTCATCTATGGTGTTCGGTGGTTTATTGCATGAGTTCACAGTTTATCGACAGCGTTCGGCGGTTGGCTGCTGCGTTCAGCGGCTTTGTCGGCAGCGTTCAGTGGCTCGATTCGGCGCACTTCGGGGACCCTATGGTGATTGCTGAATTCAATGAAGGGTCAGCGAATTGAGCTCACCGCAGTGCCCCAAATGAAAGAGCGAAATTTCGGTGCTCTTTGAATAACCCCTCATGTGTAACGTCTGGAGGAGTTATCTTATCGCCAACCTTGGAAAAGGGCCATTTGAGTTTTAGAAGAAGTGAGAGCTGTGTTTCTCTGTTTCATCATAGTTAACATCAGCTGTGACATCATACAAATGAAAATCGTGCTATTCTCCCTCATGGACCTGAAAGGGATCCTGTTGTTAGAATAAACTTGTAACATCATGTATAATTTTTCTCAACCGGTGGCAGAAGCAAAGGCCATCTTCAAGGTTTTGCGAGAAGATACAAGGAAGCGTTTTGTCTTAGTCAATCACCTGTACAGTTTCCATTCACTTATGTCATTGGTCAGCAACCTTGGCCCTCTGTGAGCCCATTTCCAACCGAGCTGCAAACAGGGAGATGATAAGGGATTCCCTTTACCGTCTCACTGTTACCAATGCTATTCCGACCCAGCGGTGCTGTATGCGTCGGGCTCGGAATAAACGAGAGACGCACACTGATACTGATACGCGAGTATCAGCTCTTGGAGTCCATAGGGGTCCATGGAGCTCTGAGTGTCCCTGGGAGGGTTTATGCAGGGCCCACGGAAGAAGACACGAAGGGACATAGAAACATAGAAAATGTCGGCAGATAAGAACCTTTCGGCCCATCTAGTCTGCCCAATTACATGGATACTTTACCTGGATTTATCTTTTGTTTAGGATAGCCTTATGCCTATCCCATGCTTTCTTAAATTCAAATGGGAAGTATTTGTTCCCATTCTCACGCTGCTCTCTTTCAGAGGAAGCCTCAGATCTCAGGTGAGAATGGGATTTTTTGGTGGCGTTAAATAAAGGTATTAAGTGATTTTACAAAAGCAAAAAAACACTTAACACTAGGGTTTAAAAGTTGTCATTCAGTCTCTGTTTAGAGGAGGGTGAGCTAGGTTGGAATAGCTCGTTCTCCGCTAAGGAAATGCAAATTTACATCTCAAATACAAAGTATAGGAGGTGGGACTTTACAGTAAGCTTGTCCGATCAATAACGCAGGAGCAAAAAGGGCTCGCGCCTCAGTTGTAATGGCTCGGGATGTTTTTAAGCTAACGTCCGGGGCTATTTTCTCTCAATGCTCCAAACGGTAAACATCCCTGTTGGAATCGGGCCCTAAATGTTTTGTAATACATCTCCCATGATGCTCAGCAAACTCATTAGCTTTTGCAGAGCCTCGCGGGAAATGTTCTTCCGAAACATCTGCCTGGCCAAGGTCACTTAACCCTGATTTATATCACGCTGAAGACGTGCGTTTGCCACGTGTTGTTTAACTGCAAAGAAACAGATGGTTATTAGACTTGTGTCAGACGAGCGCAACTAGTGCGGCCGGGCACCCGCACTTACCGGCGGCCGTCGCAGCCTCGTGATGCAGCGACGGGCGCCGGTCACACGCTTGTGCGTGTGCATAAACTGCGTCTAGCGAACGAATCTGTTGATGTGCTAGAAAGCGCGTCAACGGAGCTGCAAAGCGCAATCCTCCATAGGAGGATCGCGATTTGCACAGCTAAGGGCAGTCAGCGGCAGCGGAGAGTGGAAGGAACGTCTTCTCTCCCGGACGTTCCTTCCGCACTGCAGTGCGTTCGTCCGACACGAGCCTTAAATGGTTAATAAAAAGAATCAAAGCCTTCCTTTCTTTAAAACGTCCACTCGATCCGACCCTTGATGTCTCAGTCCTACCAAACCTTCTGGTGACCGTTCCTTATTTCTGATCATTGCAACGAAACGGAATGAAATAATCCTGAGAATAATAACAAAAAAAAAAAGAGAAGCTTCCCGGCCCACGCCGTGAAAGGGTTAACATTTCCCAGGGCAGACAAGTTTCCAATTCAATTAGTTTTAATGAACCTTCTGCTCACTGGTTACTGGACTAGAAAGAACAGCAATAAATGCCCAGAGGAAAGAGTGAGGATATTAAAGGAGGGTTTGCGCATAGTATATAAATTTCCTACTTGACAAAAAGTGTAGCCTTCATATGGATTTGGGATACAAACCCTGCCAGATAGATTTCCTTGTGTTTAGTGTATGTAAAGATCTTTTCATGGTCTGGTGCTCAATATCATTCAACCTCACTGTGGGCAATGTGTATTTCCGCTAGACATTGTTTATTCCTCAAGGTCCGAGGGATGTATGTGGATCTATGTTATACAAAGGGTGACCATATCGACCATGTTTAAAGGTACACATATAATTTATTCATGCTGATGGGCAGTGCATGAAAAATGCCACCCCGCAGCATGTAGAATCCATATGCAGCAGATAAATCAAAAAAAGGAATCCCAGGTGACCTGCTTTGATTTCCTTCCTGCAGCATATGAATTACACATGTCGCAGGGCAGCACCTTTCTCTATGCTCCCCTCTGCATGAAATGACAATATGTGTCCCTTTAAACATGGCCGATATGGCCACCCTAGTAATAAACGTACAGTCAGGTCCAGAAATATTGGGATATCGACACAATTCTAACCTCTTTGGCTCTATACACCACCACAATGGAGTTGGAATGAAACAAACACAATGTGCTTTAAATGCAGACTGTCAGCTTTAATTTGAGGGTATGTACATCCAACTCAGGTGAACGGTGTAGGACTTACAGCAGTTTGCAGATGTGCCTCCCACTTGTTAAGGGACCAAAGGTAATGGGACAATTGGCTTCTCAGCTGTTCCATGGCCAGGTGTGTGATATTCCCTCATTACCCCAATTACAATGTGCAGATAAAAGGCCCAGAGTTCATTTCAAGTGTGCTATTTGCATTTGGAATCTGTTGCTGTCAACTCTCAAGATGAGATCCAAAGAGCTGTCACTGTCAGTGAAGCAAGCCATCATTAGGCTGAAGAAACAAAACAAACCCATCAGAGAGATAGCAAGAACATTAGGCGTGGCCAAAACAACTGTTTGGAACATTCTCAAAAAGAAGGAACGCACCTGTGAGCTCAGCAACACCAAAAGACCCGGGAGACCACGGAAAACAACTTTGGTGGATGACCGAAGAATTCTTTCCCTGGTGAAGAAAACACCCGTCACAACAGTTGGCCAGATCAAGAACACTCTCCAGGAGGTAGGTGTATGTGTGTCAAAGTCAACAATCAAGAGAAGACTTCACCAGAGTGAATACAGAGGGTTCACCACAATATGTAAACCATTGGTGAGCCTCAAAAACAGGAAGGCCAGATTAGAGTTTGCCAAACAACACCTAACAAAGCCTTCACAGTTCTGGAACAAGATCCTATGGACAGATGAGACCAAGATCAACTTGTACCAGAGTGATGGGAAGAGTATGGAGAAGGAAAGGAACTGCTCCTGATCCTAAGCATACCACCTCATCAGTGAAGCATGGTGGTGGTAGTGTCATGGCGTGGGCATGTATGGCTGCCAATGGAACTGGTTCTCTTGTATTTATTGATGATGTGACTGCTGACAAAAGCAGCAGGATGAATTCTGAAGTGTTTCGGGCAATATTATCTGCTCCCATTCAGCCAAATGCTGCAGAACTCATTGGACGGCGCTTCACAGTGCAGATGGACAATGACCCAAAGCATGCTGCAAAAGCAACCAAAGAGTTTTTGAAGGGACAGAAGTGGACTGTTATGCAATGGCCAAGTCAATCACCTGACCTGAATCCCATTGAGCATGCATTTCACTTGCTGAAGACAAAACTGAAGGGAAAATGCCACAAGAACAAGCAGGAACTGAAGACAGTTGCAGTAGAGGCCTGGCAGAGCATCACCAGGGATGAAACCCAGCGTCTGGTGATGTCTATGCTATCCAGACTTCAGGCTGTGATTGACTGCAAAGGATTTGCAACCAAGTATTAAGAAGGGAAAGTTTGATTTATGATTATTATTCTGTCCCATTACTTTTGGTCCCTTAACAAGTGGGAGGCACATCTGCAAACTGCTGTAAGTCCTACACCGTTCACCTGAGTTGGATGTACATACCCTCAAATTAAAGCTGACAGTCTGCAGTTAAAGCACATTGTGTTTGTTTCATTCCAACTCCATTGTGGTGGTGTATAGAGCCAAAGATGTTAGAATTGTGTCAATGTCCCAATATTTCTGCACCTGACTGTACATTGAAACATAAGGTAGGGAGTTATAACGTTACGTTTGCCAGGTCGGCCATGTTTTCCTGGGCAAATATTTTGATTTCATGCAGAGGGGAAGCACAAGGAGAAATGCTGCCCTGCAACCTGTATAATTCATATGCTGCAGGAAGGAAATCAAGGCAGATCACCTGGCATTCCTTTTTGATTTCTTATCTGCAGGGTATGGATTCTACATGCTGCAGGGTGGGATATTTCATGCACAGCCCATCAGCATGAATAAATTATGTGTCCAGGAAAACATGGCTGGTCTGGCAACTCTATATAACGTGCTAGTGACAATGCAGGTGTCTTGGATCACAGTCCTTTTGTATAGATTATAATGGTTATTCCTGCCCTGTAGAACATTATGATAATGCATAATATGTAAAAATCTAAAAAATAATAGACAAGTCGATTTTTGAGAGGGATGACACTAGGCAGATCAGCCATGACAAGAAATCAAAACGGAATCCCAGGTGACCTGCCTTGATTTCCTTCCTGCAGCATATGAGTTAGACATGTTGCAGGGCATCATTTTTTCTTGAGCTCCCCTCTGCATGAAACCGTAATATGTGTCCAGGAAAACATGGCCGATCTGGCAGCCCTAGTCAAAACCCAGTGCAATGTACACAGGTACATTTCTCCATATGTCTTATTAGGCTAGGGTCAGACTGAGGCAGTGCGAACGCGCGTTCTGGCGCACATAATCACGGCCGCACTAGCAGCAGATGACGGGCAATGACAGCCAATATACGAAGTACGGTCGCACAAAAGTCCGGCCGCGCAACGCAAGTGGAAAATGAACGCATTTTTTCGAGAACGTTAAACCGCTGGTACTGACGTACAGAGTGCGCTGCGGCCGCATGGCAGCGTGTGTGCGTGATTAGGAGATGTCAGACGCTGCTAGTGTGCGGCCAACATAACGTTCAAACAGCCGGATTTCCCTAGACTTCTTTTCACCCCATCGTCATGAAATACGTCCAGAATTGCGCATCGTCTGACCACTTAAGCGTATTCCGTGAAAAAATGCGTGCGCACGCATCGACGTACATTTTGACGGTGGCCGCAGAAAATGCGCTCATCTGTCCCTAGCCTTAGGGTTGCCAGATTGGCATAGAATTGAGTGTATGGGTTACAAGATCAGAAATCCAAAGTATCGACTTGCGTTGTTTGGGATATATTCAAAGGACATCAACAGGGGGTAGATTGTAGTCTTGTTAGCCCACTGTCAGATCTCATTCAGCTACCATTTCTTATTTTGGGTAGCATAGACAACACAATAGATCCCCCGCAGCCTCGTCCAAACATTCCCTCCTCCACTCCATTGGCTCTTCACTACTGCTTTATCCTATACTACAGGTTTACAGTAAAATTACCATGAGATTTGGTAAATTTGCCTCATGGGGAAAAAACACAAAACGGAAACTGGAGATAAAAAACCTTTGACTTTATTGTTCTCTTTTAATATGCAATAATTCAAACAGAGAAAAAAAAACAATGTCATGTGTTTATAATGTTTTTTTTGATGTTGTTGTCATGCACAAGTAATCTGGTTCCAGTTTATGTTAGTGACAATGTCCCTTTAAGGCTAGGGTCAGACGAACGTGATTTCTACGGACTGTGCGTCCGTGCAGTACGGACGTACGTTAGTACGGAAGAAGCAGTAGTGGCCACACAGTCCGTTTTTTCACTGATGTTATTTTTGACGGATGTAGGATAAATTAAAATGCAAAATCATTTTATCTGTCAAAAATGCTGGACGTATAAATGCAGTCCGTCTGACCACGTTCCATCACTCACACACAAAGCTATGCGGACGTTGTGGACGCAGCGCACTCTGTGCGGCCGTTCTAGGGGTTGTACATTCTTGCGTCCGTTTGCCGCGGCCGTTGTGCGTCCGCAGTTCAGTGTGTGGGACTCCATTGGCCTTTATGTCATGCTATCACAGACGTACTTTTGTGCGCCATCACGGACGTGACGCTGCGCTCGTCTGACCGGAGCCTTAATCCAGCACAATACAGTATCTATTGAATACGTGAAGCACCTGCGTACATGATCTCCCTGCGTGATCAGCGCACTAAGAGGATTGACATTAGACACAATTTAACCAATGTGGAAAAAAAAAAAGGAGACACATACAGGGTTATTCAAACAGAATCGAAAAGTCACAGCACGTTCGGTGACTTTTCGTTCTCTTCAATTCGGTGCGATTTGGCGATCCCATTTCCGCGACCCTGCGGTGTATTCAGCAAGCACCACAGGGCCGTCGTAGTGCAGGGAAAAGCCGCCGCAAACCCGACGACCACTCACCGCAAAACCCGTCGAACACACACCGAAACCCGCAAAAACCTCTGCATTAACCCCGCCGAACACGCTGGAGAAACCCGATCACAGCGCAGAGCAGCCGCTGGAAAAACCCGACACCGCGGACGAATGTAGTGGAAAAAAATAAATAAAACAGTACGCTTGAATGTTTGAAAAGGGTAACGCTGTTTGCAAAAAAACTACAGAATGAAAATGTCTGGAATTTACATATATGATCCAATGAATGATAATAAAAAGGGCTGTAACAGAAAAAAGAAAAAACGATTAAACAAAAAAATGAAAAAATTGTTTTTGCAACAAAATTCAGAAAAATGCCTAAAAGATCCTAAAAAAATCTACCCATAAAGAGACTTGTTACTGCAGAATAAAATAATCAATGGTTTATTAGATATTGAATAAAAACGGGAATATTTTTAACAGTGAAGCCTATGGGGTTCGCCTGAATAAACCTGTCGAATGAAACCACCGAACAGCAGGTGCAATTCGGCAACTTTTCACTGCTGGTTTGTGTTTTCTGAATAGACGAAGCATTGCTTCTCTATGGGGATTTCACTGCCCTCGAACAGGCACCGTATGTGCAGGCAGTTCGCCAACATTTGGCGAACTGCCTGCTCTCTGAATAGACGAATGGCCAGGAAAGGTAACCGTACGCTGAATTTCACTGTTCGGTTAACTTTTGGCCCCATTTCGGATCTCTTTGAATAACCCTGTTGGTTTTTGTGCACATTTTTCTCGCAGGGAGTAAGTGTGATAACCTGTTTGGAAATGACTGTTTTCAGGCTGCGACATGTAACGAACGCCGAACCTCAACAGCGACGCAGACGAGCATCACTCCGACTCGCAGACTCCTAAACGGCGACTACTCTAAAACTCTGGAACTCGCCTCAAAGATATTACAAGAACTTTGTCAAGTAACACACGAGAAAGAGAAAAAAAAAGAAAAAAAAAAAGAGAGCCCACAGCCATATAGTAAGCAAAAAAAATTCTCTTTGAGTATTGACATGACAGTTTTTGAAAGTTCAAGCAGAAAAACCAATTATAATGAGCACTGGAAAGCCCGGAGCCCTGCTGCTCAATAAATAAAAAAAGTACAACAAAACTATTTTCCAAAAAGGTTCCAGAGAGTTTCCTCTTGTCCCGCTACTTACAATATGATTACATAAATAGTCTCTATTTGCTGTTGACTTGCCAGGCAGCTGTATTAAAGCGTAAATCAAATCAAGTTAGGATTAGACAGTAAAAGAGCATGCTTTAAACTAATCTATCCCATAGGAACCGCGCTCAGATTCATCAAACAGAGCTTAAAGTACAGTATATCTTATACCCCTGTGTTTCCCAAGCCGTACTACCGCGAGGAAAGGGAAAAGAAAAAAAAAAAAAAAGCGGTTATTATTTTTGATATCAAGAGAATGTTGATAGTAGCTTTAGCAGGATCGTATGCTTATTAAAAAAAAAAAAAAGCGCTGTGAACTATATCTGTCGCTTATTGTTGTTTCTCCTCGATTCACGGAACGGACGTTACGACTTAACAGCAGGTAAATGATTGTGAGCCGGTCCCCCATGTATATCGTCCGCGACGTCGAGATTATTCCAGATCTAGACATTTATTTTCTTAAATTAAATTATAATTAGCCAGAATAATTAAGAAGTTTGAGCCTTGTAGGTCGGGCATGTTGGAGGTGGACGGAGCTGACGGTGGATGCTCAAGGTTGGTTCTATGAGGTTTTTTTGATGGTTTTTCTTTTGCATTATTATTTCACATATACTCTGCCCGGCCATAAAAAGTCGAACGCTCTAAAATTCGGTTGTGCTTCCTTTTGCTGTAATCGTGGCACACATTCGCCGTGGCATCATTTCATTAATCTCATGCAATGTTACAGCAATTATTTGCGTCCAGAGTGGCATTAATGTGTGGCCAAGATCTTGTATTGATGATGGGAGAGTCGCGGCGCTGCGTAAAGTCTTCTCCAGCACATTATCCCAAAGATTCTCAATGGGGTTAAGATCTGGACTGTGCGGTGGCCAATCCATGTGTGAAAATGATGTCTCCTGGTCCCTGAACCACTCTTGCACAATTTGATCCTGATGAATCCTGGCATTGCCATCTTGGAATATGCCCGCTGTGCCATCAGGGGAGAAAAAACCCATTGATGGAAAAACCTCTGCCCCGTTCAATACCTCAGCAGCTGCTGAATTGCTGCAGCGCAGCAATTCAGTTTGCTGCAGCAGTGTCATTGAACGCTTTGAATGCGAATTGTGAATCCAAAATGGCCGACGATTTTTTAATTAAAGATTCAGATTATTTTTCGTTTGACTTGGACAAAATATGATAAAGAAAAGCAGTCAGCACAATTGCGTTTTGTACGCACACACCACAAATGATAGTTTTTATTGAATAAACGTTATGTTTACTTCTGAAACAAAATATAAATTGAACTGTAATATATGTCTATGTGCAGGGGTAAATAATAAATAAATATTTTGTGCTTTGGTGAACAAAAACCTCAAAATTAACATTGCTGTATGGAATTGTTATTTGCTTCATGGCGGCGGCCATCTTTACTACGTCACACTCAGCTACTCGCATCATCTCCTCGGGTCGCTGCAAGTGCTAAGGCTGGGGTCAGACCAGCGCACTTTTAACGTGCGTTCTGGCGCACTTAATTACGGCCGCACTAGCAGCAAATGACGGGCAATGACGGCCAATATACGAACTACGGTCGCACGAAAGTCCGGCCGTGCAACGCAAGTGGCAAACGAACGCATTTTTTCGAGAACGTCAAACCACTAGTACGGTCGTACAGAGTGCGCTGCGTCCGCTAGCGGCGTGTGTGCGTGATTAGGAGATGTCAGACACTGCTAATGTCCAGCCAACATAACGTCCAGACGCACAAAGTGTTTTATTGATGATCCGTACAAAATCACGAACGACAATGCGCATCATATGACCGCTATCGCGTACTCCGTGAAAAAATGCGTCCATTCGTTCGAACGCACTTTTTCACAGACAACGCGAAAATGCGTTCGTCTGACCCTAGCCTTACTTAGCAGTGCTGAGCGCTGAGTGGCTGAACGGCGTTCAATGGCAAGTTGCTAACTTAGCACTTGCAGCAGCTGAGGTATTGAACTCGCCTCTGCTCATTCAGTATATTCAGGGAGTCACATGACCTAATTTTTTTTTTTTTTTTTTTTTTTTATAATTTAATTTGTTTATTTTGTGAAAAAGTCATCTTACAATCAAATATAAGAAAAGAAAAATCACAAAGGAACACATCTATAACATTCCGCATAAGAACATCAAAAAAAAAAAAAAGAAAAAAAAAAAAAAAAAAATACTCCAGAGAGATTACGGTGTGAATCATCAAACAATACCAAAACGGGGGCGGGACGGTAGGGATCTACATTAGCCACACTTCAGCGATGATGCGAGAGGAAGAGGAGAAGAAGAGGGAGAGAAAAAAAAAAAAAGGGAGGGGGGGGAGTGGGTAGGGGGCAGGGAAACGGCAGAGGCCATTAATGTGACTTTCCCGGCTCACTCCAGAAGGAGGCCGTGGAAGGGTAATGCACATGACCTAATTTAATGCCGATGAAACATATTAATCACTGCAGTAATTATCCAATGGAAGGCGTGAGCCTATTGGCTTAGTTAAATCCAGGTGGTGACTTTTTTTGACCAGAGAGTGTATATGAGGCCTTATTCTTACCTCCGTACCCCTCAGGGAGAGTCTTGGAGGCCCAGTTCAAGGATTATATCTGCCAAGAAGCTGAGATCAGCTGCATGGATCAGTCTCAGGCAGGAGGACTCTCAATGCACACAGTATGTTTTTAAAGGCTTTTTTGGAGGCATGGGGAGAGTGGCGAAAGGACAACAATGTAGCAAGCCTGTGATGTGGAAGTAATGGTGGCACCATTGACTTACAGTAGAGTAGTGTTTCCCAAACCTGTCCTCTGGACCCACTAACAGGCCAGATTTTGCAGATCACCTTGGGGAAATGCAGACTGAATCCTGCAATCACTGAGCAGCAAATCCTATCACCTGTGCTGTGCTTCAGATATCTGGCAAACCTGGCCTGTCAATGGGTCCTTAGGACAGGTTTTGGAAAGGAGAGGGAACATTTTCTTGAGTGTAAGGAAACAAAACCCAGTATTGATTTGGAAAATAGGAAACAGCTGGAGTAACACTGATTGGCTGGAAGGTGAGGAGCGCCATGGGCGAGTGAAGCTGGTGAAGAACAAATAACGATGCATTATGTATCAGTGCTTTCCTGATGAGATTTAGGCATATTGTAGAAAGGGATTTATATTTATCAATTGTGCATTAAAGTGTTGGATCAAATGGGATAAAAAAATGAGTCATGGGGGAGTTTTGCATTTCTTTGTATTCTCTGTTAGAAAGGAGACTCAAGGATAGAGAGAAATGATGTCCAACATCTATAGAATTTTCTTCTCACTCCACCTAACGAATTGGCAGCATCCAACTGCAACCCTTTAAACCAGTGTTTCACAAAACTGTCCTTAACCACGTCACGATGGGCGGGCATGACCGGTACGTGGGGGTTAACGGCGTGTATGCCTCGCCGCCAGGTGTCGCCGTGAGCCTCTAATTTGGCCCGCCCACCTAGCCAACGTGCATTGCACGTCATTGGCTGCAGGGGGACGGTCTGAGTTCAGGCCATCTCTCTGCAGCCAATGATGCGTGTAGCGCGCCAGCAGCAGGGAGGAGCCGAGGTGGCCCATTGAAGACAGCGGGGCGTACATTTACACCATGCGTTTGCAGGCTCACCCGCCGCAAGGATGGCATAGAACGTCCTGCAGCGGGAAGGGGTTAAGTACCCACAACAAGCCAGGTTTGCAGATATCTGAAGCACAGCACAAGTGATCTGATTTGCTGCTCAGTGATTGCAGGATTCAGTCTGCTTTTCCCCATGGTGATCCTTAAGGCTAGGATCAGACGAACGCATTTTTCACGTTGTCCGTGAAAAAGTGCGTTCGAACGAATGGACGTATTTTTTCACGGAATACGCGATAGCGGTCATACGACGCGCATTTTCGTCTGTGATTTTGTACGGATCATCAATAAAACACTTTTTGCGTCTGGACGTTATGTTGGCCGGACATTAGCAGCGTCTGACGTCTCCTAATCATGCACACACGCCGCTATGCGGACGCAGCGCACTCTGTACGTCAGTAGTAGCGGTTTGACGTTCTCGAAAAAATGCGTTCATTTGCCACTTGCGTTGCACGGACGAACTTTCGTGCGGCCGTTCGTCGTATGTTCCCCGGCATTGGACGTCATTTGCTGCTAGCACGGCCGTGATTTCGTGCGGCTAAACGCACGTTAAAACTGCTTTCGTCTGACCTTAGCCTAAAACCTGGCCTGTTAGGGAGACTTGAGGACAAGGGTTGGGAACCACTGCTTTGAACCAAAGCACTAGGATTTCCTTGAGGTGGGACATAGTTGAGGGTTAGATATCAGAAAATAAATCATTTATTATATTTTAATGTCTTATTACAAACCCGAAATAGGTTTTTAATGTTTTTTTTCAGGTTTTTGGGTTAGTATCCCAAAACCTCACCTCCAGACATCATGTGTCAATCAGAAAACCCACAGAGACCAGAGACGTATTAATAGCTTAAGTGTAATAGATGTATGATTGTTACATAAAAACACCTGTAGGGTTTCAGACGCTTTTCATGGCAGTAACAATTGCCTCCCGGCTCTTTCTCTAAAGAAAGGTACTTTTGCACGCTTGACAGGCCAAGAATTTATGATTCATTTTATTCACCCACGTAATCAAGATAAAGATGTCGTTTAAGGTGTAAGGGGTGGGTTGGTCCCTAATATCTTTTTTCCGGGTGTTGTCTTTTTTTTGTTTTCAATAATATCATCAGTTTCTTAATAATTTTCCATTCGTTTGTTCTAGATTTTTGTTTATTTGACTTGTTTAGGAAGGTGTTTATATGTCTGCGGCATTTACTGACAAAGCCTTGAGCTCCTTTTACTTTTTAAAGCATAACATCTATTTTTTAGGAAAATAATGAACAAGTAAATGGTCTGACATTAGTCTAGATACATTGTTGCTATCCAGGAAGCAGAGAGAGGGGAGTGGAGCAAGAAAGGTTCATTAAACCTCATATTTGTTTTCGTTTAATCCAGGGGTGCTGAACCGTGGCCCTCCAGATGTTTTGAACTACATTATAACCTGCCACTCATTAGGTCGACAGAGCCTTGTGGGAAATGTAGTTCTAAAACATCTGGAAGGCCAAAGCTTAGCACCCCGATTTAGAGGAACAGCAGCTAGGGGGGTTATTTAAAGAGAGCCGAAATTGCCAACGAATTACACCGAACAGTGTATTTCCCTGTAAGGTGCAATTTCATGGCAATTTGGTTATTCAAAAAGCTGGCGATTCGCCAAATATCGGTGACTTGCCAGCTAAAAACGATGACCTTTGGCTGCAGTGAAATCCCCATAGCGAAGTAATGGTCTATCTATTCCGAGACACCGAACAGCAGAGAAAAGTTGGTGAAATGCCCTGATTTTCTCTGGTTCAGTTCGACAGGTTTAAACAGGCAAATCCCATTGGTTTGAATGTAAAAAAAAACTCCTGGTTTTATTAAATTTTTATTACACCATTTATTCTTTTCATTTATTAGTAATTTATTTTTTAGGCATTTTTCGGGATTTTTTTCGGCACAATTTTGGATTCCGATTTTTTTTTTATAAATAGGGCTTTTTTTTATTCTGTAATGGACCTTTTTATTGTTATTCAAAGGACTCGGCAGATTCCTAATATATCATTATTATTTGTATACATCATGTCCTGTCTGTATATTATAACAAAAAATGCAATAAAATTTAAATTTTCAATAATTTACAACGCTTTTTAACGCCGAATAGCAATCCGGCCCCAAGGGGTTAAAGCCAGCCACTGTTTGGAAGGGCAGGCTCTGCCCTTCCAAACGGTGCCTACCTTTGATTGATGCCTTGCATGGAAGGGGAGGGAGAAAGGTTCAAAGGACCCCCCCTCCCTTTCAGGAACCTCCTCCACACTCGCGGGGGCCCCTGAAATAGATGTCATTGTGCCGCCACGATGACATCTATCAGTGCCCGATGTGGTCCCGGTCCCGGATGCTGGGCTGACATCAAGGATGTCAGCCCGCACCGGGGGGCACAGCGATCATCCGGAATCCGCAGCGTCCTCCGCAGCGAAGCGGTTACTGCCTTTTAGAAGTTGCATTTTATTTTTTTGCCCCGTTTGGCGCCTGGTCGACTATTTTCGGTGGCAGGTCTTTCAGCAGGTCTTCGGCTGTGTTCGGAGGGTTTGTGGCTGCGTTTGGTGGTTTATTGGAACGATTCAGTGATTTTTTTGGCGGTTTATTGGATGCTTTCGGTGGTTTTTCTGCAGGTTTTTGATTTGTTCGGTGGTTTAGCGGCGGGATTGTGGCTATGTTCGGCAGGTTTATCAGTGGCATTCGGTGGATCGATTCGCTGCACTTCGGGTTCTCTGTAGTGAATGCTGAATTCACGACAGGGTTGGCGAATTGAGGTCAGGGGTGAGACGTCTGCAGACTCTTCTTTAACCCTTTCGCTGCTGAGGCTTTTCACACCTCTGTGCTGAGGTCATTTTTACCGGTTTTGCTCATCATGTTTAAACGTGTTTTGAAGGCTTATTTTAGTATATGACCCGGACATATTATATATCGTTCTTTCCGTCAGACTCGGTAGATTCATAATATGTCATTATTATATGTATACGTCATGACCTGTCTGTATATTATAACAAAAAATGCAATAAAATATGTATTTTCAATAATTTACAATGTGTAAAGTGTTTTTTTTTCACATTTTAACATGCGAGCAATTGCGGTTATATTTTGTATGGGGTGCGCTTGTTAAAAAAATTAGAGATGGGGTCTCGTTACATTTTTTTTTGGGGAAAATTACACGATTTTTAACAAACGCACCGCATACAAAAATCGTTAGTGCAGCATCATTGTTCAAATTATAATTGAAATGGGAACAATATTGCTGCATTAACGAACCAAAAAAAAGAAAAAAAAATGTTTATTTTTTTTTTATAATTTATTTTTAAATATATTTTTATTTTTATTTTAATTTTTTTTTTTAAAAAAACTTTTTTCACAGTAGTGTTTGGTATCGTTGGAACGGCCATGCTCTGGCCGATCCAACCATACCAAACATTAACCCCTAGCTGCCACAGATCGGGAGATAGGGAGTTCCAATGAACTCCCTATCTCCACCATTGGTGGCAGTTAGGGGTTAACTCCAGGACTGATGTCATCGTCAGGGGGAGTTCCCGGAGGCTTGGCCGAGATGTCAGCCAGCTCCGGGAAAGGATCACGAACCGGCGCTTTTCAGCGCCGATTCGTGATCCGGCTCCCCAGGGGTTAATGCCAGGTACCATTTGGAAGGGCAGGCTGTGCCCTTCCAAACGGTGCCTGGGTTAACCCCCGCAACGCCGCCGATCGGGAGGAAGAGAGGTCCGAAGGACCTCCCCCCCTCCCTTTCAGGCGCCTCCTCCGCACATGCGGGGGGGGCGCCTGAATTAGGTGTCATCGCGCTGCCGCGATGACACCTAATTTCACCGGCGGCGGTTCCGGATGCTGGGCTGACATTGAGGATGTCAGCCCGCACCGGGGGGGCCAGCGATCGGCCGGAAACCGGCCGAACGCTGACCCCAAAGGGAGGACGCGCTCAGCACGTCCTCCGCACAGCAGGAGCCATGTGGAGGACGCGCTGAGCACGTCCTCCGCATGGAAGTGGTTAAATGCATAAAATCTGTAAAGGTGGGAATAATAACTGATTGAAAAAAAAGAAAATGCTTATTTTATCATATTGATCTGATTCAGGTAAAGTTCTAAAATCACATGTGTAAGTCAGCAATGCTCATAAAACTGTCACAAACGCACTTGTCCTAGCTATTATCAAGGTCTGAGAACCCTAAACCTAAACATTTGTGTTTCAGTATTTTTGGAATTCTCAGACACTTATACTTGCTAAGACAACTCACCTTGTGAAGACTAGGCTTGGTTAGCAACGCCAACTGAAGCATGTTTCGGCAGATTTGATTCACCCACGACCCCACAATTGCTATGGGTGACCCTAATTATCCTAATCAAATATGATTTTTTTTTTGTGTATACTGTGAATTAGTAACTTATGTCTTGATGTATCCAGCCAAATAATCTACTTTTAGCGAGCAAATCACTACATTTCGAGAAAGTAGAAGATATATTTCTTTGGTTTCCGTAAAATAAGAGTAAAATTGCTTTCAGTGAAAAGGCCTAAGTCACTTGAAATCTCTTTCTGTGTGTATGGGTGTTAATATGTAGGTGTACATATATACAGTTGTGTTCAAAATTATTCAACCCCCACTGAAATTTAGTGTTTTGGCCAGTTTGACATTGATTTTCATCATTCAGTCATCTTGCTTACAATTAAATCAAAGAGGCACGTGTAGGTCAGACAAAAATAACATAACATTTATAATGAAATAATCACAAATGTCTTTTCTGTGCTCACATCATTATCAGTTTTATTCAACCCCCAAGTGACATTCAATCTTAGTACTTAGTACAACATCCTTTTACAGTTATAACAGCTTTTAAACGTGAAGCATAGCTTGACACAAGTGTCTTGCAGCGATCTACAGGTATCTTCGCCCATTCGTCATGGGCAAAAGCCTCCAGTTCAGTCACATTCTTAGGCTTGCGCACTGCAACTGCTTTCTTTAAGTCCCCCCAGAGGTTCTCAATCGGATTTAAGTCAGGTGACTGCAATGGCCACTCCAAAATGTTCCAGCCTTTAATCTGCAACCATGCTCTAGTGGACTTGGAGGTATGCTTGGGATCATTGTCCTGTTGAAAGGTCCAACGTCTCCCAATCCTCAGGTTTGTGACGGCTGCATCACATTGTTATCCAATATCTCCTGGTACTGAAGAGAATTCATGGTACCTTGCACACGCTGAAGCTTCCCTGTACCTGCAGAAGCAAAACCGCCCCAAAGCATGATTGACCCCCCGCCATGCTTCACAGTAGGCAAGGTGTTCTTTTCTTCATAGGCCTTGTTCTTCCTCCTCCAAACATAGCGTTGATCCATGGGCCCAAACAGTTCTAATTTTGTTTCATCAGTCCACAGAACACTATCCCAAAACTTCTGTGGTTTGTCCACATGACTTTTGGCATACTGCAGTCGACTCTTCTTATTCTTTGGAGACAGCAAGGGGGTGCGCCTGGGAGTTCTGGCATGGAGGCCTTCATTACGCAGTGTGCGCCGTATTGTCTGAGCTGAAACTTCAGTACCCACATCTGACAAATCTTTTCTCAGTTCCTCAGCAGTCACACGGGGACTTTTCTCCACTCTACGCTTCAGGTAGCGCACAGCAGTCGAAGTCAGCATCTTCTTTCTGCCACGACCAGGTAGCGTTTCAACAGTACCCTTTGCCTTGAATTTGCGAATGATGCTTCCTATGGTCTCTCTTGGTATGTTTAACATCTTTGCAATCTTCTTATAGCCATTGCCCTTCCTGTGAAGAGTAATCACCTCTTCTCTTGTCTTCCTGGACCATTCTCTTGACTTCACCATGTTTGTAACCACACCAGTAAATGTCTAGAAGGAGCTGAGTATCACAGTCATTTTAAAGCTGCCTAATTGGTGCTTATTATGCTTTATTGCTGCTCCGTGACATCCACAGGTGTTTTCAATACCTGATTGAAAACATTTGAATGAACCTCTGTTCTTCAGAGTGGTAGTCTTTAAGGGGTTGAATAATTGTGTCAATGAAGAATTCACAAAAGAAACCTTTACTACTGTATTACAAAACCAATTGATGTCATTTTAGTTGCATATGGTTCTTTAAAAAGTCCTTGTAGGATTTCATTCTGAATACAATTACAAATGTACACTAAATTCCCTAAAACCCTTTACAGCATTGGGGGTTGAATAATTTTGAACACAACTGTATATATTTTTAGATGTATGGATAGATGAATAATAAATAAATAGATAATAGAGTTAGGTTGGCAGATCCAGAGATAAATATTTGATCAGATAGATATAGAGATTGATATATACCAAGATAAAAGTGATAGAAAGATAGCTAGATAGATGATGGATAACTATAGATAAATAGATAGATGACTGGGTGGATGCAGATAGATAGATAGATAGATAATGGAGATATGTATTTATATAGAGAGATAAGTAGATGGATAAATAGATACAGATGTAGATGATAGATACATAGATAATAGAGATATAAAGGTAAATAGATGATGGATAGATAGGTGACTGGTTGGATGCAGATGGACAGATAAATGATAAATACATAGATAATGGAGATAGGTAGGTAGATATAGAGATAAATAGATAGAGATAGATGATAGTTGATAGATACATAGATAATAGAGATAAAAAGATAGAGAGATGATGGAGGAGCAAAGGTTTAAAAGTAACATCAGGAAGTATTATATTACTGAGAGGGCAGTGGATACATGGAACAGCTTACCAGAAGAAGTGGTAGAGACTAATACAGTGAGTTTAAGCAGACATGGGATATGTATAAGGCTATCCTAAATAACAGATAAATCCAGAGAAAGTATCCATGTAATTGGGCAGAGTAGATAGATGGGTCGAAAGGTTCTTATCTGCCGACATATTCTATGTTTCTACAGATAAATGACTGTTGGATGCAGATAGATAAACGATAAATATATAAATAATGGAGATAGGTAGTGTGATACAGCAACCACTCTGGATACTTGGTTCCCGCAAAACAATACGGTCTTCTAGGGTATAAACAGCCGCAGACTTGAAGTTGTGTAAGTGAGAGGTCCTTTTATCCCATCATGAACAAACACCACACTTGGTTTTGAATCACTATTTGTTACATCCTCAGCCCCTGCTGTGCTGCCAGGGGGGTCTGGGCATAGTGCGGTGCCACTAGCTGGTCGAGTGCCAGCACCTCGTAATGGTCTGAAGGGGCGGGGCCTGGTGTGGTCACGAGGAGCCGCCGGGTTTAAAACAGGGCGCGAGGAGTTGCCTCGTCGCCCTGACGTGGAGTTCTGTCCCACATCGCTTCCTCTTGTATTCATTGCTATTCTGTTGCAGACCAATTTACGTCTACGATTCCTGCTCCTGATTTTGACCCGGCTTGTCTCTGACCATTCTCATGTTACATGCTATAGCGGTGGTTAGTGCTGTGCGTCATTGGTTTAACCCCATGCACGCTGCTTGGGGTTTTACTTGCTACGTGGGGAGATTCCCATCTCGCCCTGGTGTACTTACAACAGCCTTATCGGGGTTCTGCTCCAGGTCTAAGGTTTATGAGATACAATCGCATACGCTTGTACAATCTGCAAATACGACATACCGTTGGTTTTCTGCTTATGTTCATCTTGCTCAGTTTGCCAAGTGTACCCAGGCTTGCACGACCCTTAAGCCTGTATGTGTGTCGATAGACCCTGGTCATTACAAGGTACAACATACCCGATCAAGGTGTTCAGAATACGTTAAGTCTGTCAGTGTGTTGACTGCCCTGCAGTCTGAACAATTCATTGCCTGTCGTACTAAATACCTCAGTACTGACGATAAAGTCTTGCAATCCACTGTATTGTTGTGTGCTCTAAGTTGTCCGTTGGTCTCGAAACCTTTGCAACTTAGTAGCAGTTCAGTTGTCCTGTCATACTCCTTGGCTTTGGAGTATAAGCCTGAAAATACTGTTTATTTTGTTACCGTTGAGCTGATAATTCTGTCCAAAAAGATCTCAACCTCGCTGTTACTGCTCCCTGCCCTGCTCTCAGCAGTCTGATAAAACACTTCTGTCCAGGAGTCGGCAGCCTTAGAATTTATCTGTTGCCTAATTAATTAGTTGGCAACAAGTGTGCGAGAGGATAGAGGCCATGCAGGATTCTGGGTCCTAAATACCTTCCCTCGATTACTCTCCCAGACATTCTGTTACCCAACCCATGCACTCGGGCACAGTAGATAGATACAAAGATAAATAGATAGACAAATAGATACAGAGGTAGATGTTATGTACTTAGATATTAGACATAGATAGCAAGGTACAGTGGCAAGAAAAAGTATGTGAACCCTTTGGGCTTACGTGGAGTTTTGCATGAATTGGTCATAAAATGTGCTCTGATCTTCACAACAATTTGAAAAACACAGTCTGCTTAAAATAATACAACACAAACATTATAGGTTTTCATGTGTTGATTGAACATAACATGTAAACATTCATAGTGCAGGGTGGAAAAAGTATGTGAACCCCTAGCCTAATGACTTCTCCAAGAGCTAATCGGAGCCAGGAGTGAGCCAACCTTGAGTCCAATCAGTGTGATATTATTGGATGTGTTGCTGAAAGCTGTCCTGCCCTTTAAAAACACACACCAGTTTTGGGTTTACTGGTTTCAAGAAGCACTGCCTGATGTGAACCATGCCTCACAGAAAAGAGCTCTCAGAAGACCTTCGATCAAGAATTGTTGACTTGCATGAAGCTGGAAAGGGTTACAAAAGTATCTCCAAAAGCATTGATGTTCATGTGTCCACGGTAAGACAGACTGTCTACAAATGGAGAAAGTTCAGCACTGTTGCTACTCTCCCTAGTTGTGGTCGTCCTGTAAAGATGACTGCAAGAGCACAGCGCAGAATGCTTAATGAGGTAAAGAAGAATCCTAGAGTGTCAGCTAAAGACTTACAGAAATCTCTGGCACATGCTAACATTTTTGTTGCCACATCTACAATAAGGAAATCATTAAACAAGAATGGAGTATATGGGAGGACACCACGGAGGAAGCCATTGCTGTCAATAAAGAATATTGCAGCACGTTTGAAGTTTGCAAAGGAGCACCTGGATGTTCCACAGCACTACTGGCAAAATATTCTGTGGACAGATGAAACCAAAATTGAGTTGTTTGGAAAAAACACACAACACTCTGTGTGGAGAAAAAAGGAACAGCACACCAACATCAAAACCTCATCCCCACTGTAAAACATGGCCGAGGGAGCATCATGGTTTGGGGCTGCTTTGCTGCCTCAGGGCCTGGATGGATTGTTGTCATTGATGGAAAAATGAATTCCAGAGTTTATCAAGACATGAGGTAACGCAGGAAAGTATCTGTAAAATAAATTACAAATCCATGGTGCAGATAGCAGATACAAAAAGTAATTATGTACACAATGAAGAATCCCCGCTAGAATCACACTCACAAGATGTGAAACCAAGATGGGCACATAACGAGTACTTGATTACCCCTCCTGGACGAAGTGGAAGCTGTTACGTCTTTCTAGAAGCTCTCAGCAAGAGAAATCTTCGTGACCTCCTTCCTTCAAGACCTCTGCCAGCAAATTCCGGGTTTTCTTTAGATCGTTAATTTACAAAAATAATAAAGCAGGAATTCAACTTGCATGTAGATTTAATAAATCTTCATAAAAATAAACATAAAATTGGAGTACATTCCAACGCGTTTCGTCTCTCAAACAAAACGAGACTTCATCAGGGAAAAAATATGAAGCTCCGCAGAGGATGGGTGATGCAACAGGACAATGACCCAAAGCATACAAGTAATTCAACAAAAGAATGGCTTCAACAAAACAAAATACGCCTTCTGGAGTGGCTCAGTCAGAGTCCTGACCTCAACCCGATTGAAATGCTGTGGTATGACCTTAAGAGAGCAATTCACACCAGACATCCCAAGAATATTGCTACACTGAAACAGTTTTGCGAAGAGGAGTGGTCCAAAATGACTCCAGATCGTTGTGCAGGTCTGATCTGCAACTACAGGAAACGTTTGGTTGAGGTTATTGCTGCCAAAGGAGGGTCAACCAGTTATTAAGTCCAAAGGTTCACCTACTTTTTCCACCCTGCACTGTGAATGTTTACATGTTCTGTTCAATAAAAACATGAAAACATATAATGTTTGTGTTGTATTATTTTAAGCAGACTGTGTTTTTCAAATTGTTGTGACTTAGATGAAACTCAGAGCACATTTTATGACCAATTCATGTAAAACTCCACGTAATCCCAAAGGGTTCACATACTTTTTCTTGCCACTGTAGATGGATACAGATGATGAATAATAAATACATAGGTAGATATAAATAGATAGGTACATAGACACAGACATAGATAACAGAGATAAATGGTGGATAGATGGATGGATGAATACAGATAGATAATAAATACATATTTAACAGAGATGTAGATATAGAGAGATAAATAAAAGAATAGATGCAGAGATAAATGTTAGATTAAGACACAAAAGATGTATATAGGATGGATAAATATCTAGTAAATGCTTACATAACGGAAATATTTAGTTATATAGTGAGATAAATAGATGGATAGATACAGAAATAGATGTTGATGATAGAGAGATAAGAGATATTCATAGGTATGGATAGATAAATAAATACTCGTATATGTTTTCGATTTCATGTTCTTATGATATTTTTAAATATTTTTTGTCATATATTATTTACAAATTTTATATCATTGAGAAAGAACATGTATATAATGATCACATCATGATTTTGAAGCTTGCAGCTCCACATAATAAAATTGTTAGAACCACATGTTCTGAAACAAACAGTCACTAGAACCCATACGAGCGAATACTAAAAGAATTTAAATTGGTCGCGACATGGTAATCAGGACGGCTTGGAAAATTCTGTCTACAACTTTGCAACTGGTTTCCCCATCGCCCTGGCGGAAAAATGAAGGGATCAGTGTTAATTTTAAACCTGCTTTTGATTGGGGGGAACCTGTCTCTGTTGCTCTCGAGACTCTCCTGTCACAGGTCATTGCTTGGTGCGGCGTACCATGAAACAAACAAATAGAAAAAGGCACCTTCTGGCACTTCGGATTTCTGTTGCTATCATAGTATAATTCCAATGGTTCCAAATGATAAAATAGAAAGGGAGTCTTGGAAAATTCTGTCTCCGGCTAGAGTGGGAAAAATGAGTATGATTATCACATGCTCTGAGAAGGGCAGGGAAGACAGCTCAAGTCATCTCAAAACTCAGGAGGAAAAGGGAAGACAAGAGGTCACAATTATATTCTAGAATCACACTTCTCCTTGCCGAGATCTGATATATTCAGTTTGTTCTTGTATGGTGCTTAGGGAAGTTCTAATTAAGGAATGAAAGAAATTTTGACACATCTGAAGCAGAAATCAATATTTAGCGCTATAATCAGCAATTCCTGATGGCTCGACAATGTCACTATACACGTTGTAACTATCCATTATTCTCTTAGAGAAGGAAGCCAGACAGGGCTAACAGACTCGCTGTGAGCGATCATGAATCACGGAGAAGCCTTGGCTCACAGAAGCAGCTTTTTTTTCCCTGACACTGCCACCAACACGCAGTATGCTCGGTGCTCTCAAATGCAAATATTGAACCTGTTTCTATGCCTTTAAATTATATCAGAGAGCATATTGTCAGAATCCATCCTTAAACGTATCAGCCTGAATCACAAACATGCTATGTTGTGATGACATGACACCTGACTTGCAAAATGTTGTCAAAGTCAACTCCTTTTTGTAACTCGGGTAGTTTAAGTTTGATGTTTGTTTATGAACCTACTGAACCTTACTGGTTAGTGATCGATTTCTTTAGGAGAATTCTATTGATAAAAATGACAATAGTGCCATGGTGAAAGGTAATAGCAATGTGCAGTCAGGGCAAAAAAAAGTCACTACATGGATTTAACTAATCAAAAGGGTGCAAGCCTTTCATTGAACAATTACTGCAATGATTAATATGTTTCAGCTGCAACCACCACTTGTAAAAAAAAAAACTAAAGAACTAAAATTCTAACCCCAAGAATCTGTGTTTTCCTCCCTGGTCACAATCCTCCTGCATTTAAACAACTGCCAATGTTTGAATTTATGGTTCACCTTCAAAATACACTGCCTGGCCAAAAAAGTCCCCACCTTCCGTACAAGCCTGGTATGATATGGAGCTGCTTCAGTTGATCAAGTATAGGTTCAGCAGTTATGTGCCCAAAAAATGAGGCCATGCGACTCCCTGAATATACTGAATGAGCAGGTTTTTCCATCAATGGATTTTTTCTCCCCTGATGACACAGCGGGCATATTCCAAGATGGCAATGCCAGGATTCATCGGGCTCGCATTGCGCAAGAGTGGTTCAGGGAGCATGAGACATCATTTTCACACATGGATTGGCCACCGCACAGTCCAGACCTTAACCCCATTGAGAATCTTTGGGATAATGTGCTGGAGAAGACTTTACGCAGCGCTGAGACTCTCCCGTCATCAATACAAGATCTTGGCCACAAATTAATGCCACTCTGGACACAAATTAATGCCGTGACATTGTATGAGCTTAATGAAATTATGCCACCAGTGAACGTGTGCCAGGATCACAGCAAAATATGGTCCATAGGAAAAAATGGGAACTTCAGCGTCTGGAGGAACCATCGTTAGATCTAGTAGAGAGGCCAATGCTGGTGCTGGAGTCAACAACAATCGGAATGATGAGCAAATCGAATAAAATCTAAAACTTTTATTCCAAATAGAATATCAATAGATAAAAGCCCAACGTGTTTTGTCTGTTATCAGACTTTTTCAAGGGCAGTAATAATACACCATGAATCAAAGTAAAATGATATCATTTTACTTTGATTCATGGTGTATTATTACTGCCCTTGAACAAGTCTGATAACAGATGAAACACGTTGGGCTTTTATCTATTGATATTTTATTTGGAATGAGAGTTTTAGATTTTATTCGATTTGCTCATCATTCCGATTGTTGGTGACTCTAGCACCAGCATTGGCCTCTCTACTAGATCTAACGATGGTTCCTCCAGACGCTGAAGTTCCTATATTTTCCTATTTTCTGTGTGGAGTGGTGGACCATCTCCTGGGAATCATTTCAGCACTTCAATTCAGATAAGTAATATCTTCTCCTATCAATCATTGTGTATTTCTTTCAAAAGATGGTTCAACCAGATATTAGAGTGTGTGTGACTTTTTTAGGGCCAAACACTGTATAAGTTGCATATAAAGTTTGTTGTGTGAAATGACATGTTTTAGGTTTAGTTCTCTAAATATTTGTACTTTTTTTTCATTAGTTACTGATTCTGTATGTTTTTAGATTTCAGACATCACATTATAATTCTTTTCAATTTGATAGCACATGATAATTTAGCGGGTGTATAACTATTTCTAGGACTCACCACAAAGCCGATAAACTTACACCCATAGCATGTCTTTAAAAGGCGAGAAGGAGCGGCCGATGGTGCGTGCTTGATATCTCAAAGAGAGATCGAGATTTCTATGCCTTAAGACACCATTCATTGGTCCACCTCATGGCCACCCTCTGGTAGGGGTCTTATTCACTCTCTACAAGAGATCCCCTTCCACTGACAGAAATCAAACCTTTTCCTGCACCACCAGTACACAGTTTGATTATTGGAAATAAAGATTTGTTGGTCTCTTTTCAAGAGTTATGCAGGGTTATTCAAAGAGAATTGAAAAGTCACCGCACGTTCGGTGACTTTTCGTTCTCTTCAATTCGGTGCGATTTGGTGATCCCATTTCGGCCCATTTCAATTCGGTGCGATTTGGCGATCCCATTTCGGCCCATTGCAGTGTATTCATTAAGCACCACAGGGCTGCCGTAGTGCAGGGAAAAAGCCGCCGAAAACCCGACAAACACTTACTGCAAATCCCAGGCGAATGCTCACCGAAACCCGCAAAAACATCTGGATTAACCCCGCCGATGACGCCGGAGAAACCCAAGCAGGAGCCGATCAGAGCGCAGAGCAGCCGCCAGAAAAACCCGACACCGCAGACGAATGGAGTAAAAAAAAAAAAACGTACGCTTGAATGTTTGAAAAGTGAAATGCTGATTGCAAAGAAACTACTGAGCGAAAATGTCTGAAATTTACATATAAGATCCAATGAATGATAATAAAAAGGGCTGTTACAGAAAAAAGAAAAAACATTTAGAAGAAAAAAAAAATCGGAAAAAGTTTTTTGCAAACAAATCCCGAAAAATGCTTAAAAGATCATAACAAATCTATATATAAAGAGACTTTTTACTGCAGAATATTAAAATCAACGGTTTATTAGATATTGTATTTAAACGGGAATATTTTTAACATTGAAGCCTATGGGATTCGCCTGAATAAACCTGTCGAATGAAACCACCGAATGGCAGGGCATTTCGGCAACTTTTCTCTGCTGGTTTTTGTTCTCTGAATAGCTGAAGCATTGCTTCTCTATGGGGATTCAATGCCCTCGAACAGGCACCGTATGTGCAGGCAATTCGCCAACATTTGGCGAACTGCCTGCTCTCTGAATAGCCGAATGGCCAGGAAAGGTAACCGTACGCTGAATTTCAGCGTTCGGTTACCTTTTCCTCTGCAATTCGGAGCTCTTTGAATAACCCTGATGGTTTTGAGTAAGGATCTCAAACTCCCACCCCCCCAGATATTGGTGGCCGACAATTCCCAGGATTCTTTGACTGCAATAGATGGCCAGAAGGGAAGTTCAGATACATCTGGGGGGGGGGGGTGGGCAGAGTTTGAGCTCCTTGTTTTATAGTGTCAATCATTAATACATTTAAATTCTGCATTTCTCTGCACCTTTTCAAAACGAGAAACCAGAAGTAAATATTCATAAATTTATGCAATTCGAAAATTGTTGGGGGACAAAGACTCAATAAATTCATTGTCTGTGGAATCTATGTGCTCTATGATGACATACCACTTTGCACACTTTAGGTTCTGGAAAGCTGAATCAAAACGTTTTTTTTTTTTTCACACAACTAATATTAGGATTTACCAGAAAATCCAACTTTTAAATCCAAACTGGTGTACATACTGATTTAGACTTACCAGAATGTCCCTTTAAACAGAAACATTGTAAGTCTTAGAGCCGTGCTTCCCAAACCTGTCCTCCGGTCCCCCTAACAGGCCAGGTTTGCATATATGTGAAGCACAGCACAGGGGATAGGATTAGCCACTCAGTGATTGCAGGATTCAGTCTGCATTTCCCCCAATGGAATCCTTAAAACCTGGCCTGTTGGTGGCTCCTGAGGACAGGTTTGGGACGCACTATCACACAGTACTGCGTGCATGACAAATGTATGCATATATAAAACACAGAAGAGCACAAATTAATAGACAACCAGTCACCTGTTTAAGTACAGAGACTCTCAAGCATGAGCCAAGAGTCCTTGTAAAGTTCTAAGCATGTTTTACTCAAAGCACTGTAGGATGTTTGGGGAAGAGGGATCTTGGATATTTTGGGACAGCAAAGTTCAGGACTGTCCATCAGGATACGGACAGGTAAAAGAGGTACACCTTGGGATACAGTGAAAGAGACCAAGTAGGATGGAAGTGCCTGTAAATATGTTTGACACCACACAGATGATATAATGATATAAAAAAATGGCACTCATTGGCATTTCAGTCCTGGCCGCCCTTTGTGGGTGATACTGTAGCAGTCTGATTTGCATTAGGTATCATCTTCTCTGTAATGGCACCATCGAGCTAAAAAAAAGATACTGGAGTGGGGACCCACCATAGAGCAGGCCACTAGTGCTGTTTGCTGTTCTCGGGACCCTCATAAACCTTGTTTTTTTGCTCAAAATTAAAAACGGAACACATTTTTTTTCTACCGTAATTTTTTTCACATAAAAGAAAAACCCGCCTCGGTGATCCTATCCATTTATAGTTTGATGATGAAATTTCACATTTTAAATCAAATTAAATTTTTTTAAATTAAATTCACTTTTAATTCATCTCCACGCAATCATTGTATTATTATTATTTTTTAACTTGTTATCCCATGACAGCAGCATAGAACAACTACTAAAATATACACATAACATGCAATTAGCGGATAACATTTGAGATCAACATGGCTGCCCTTTCATATACACCTATAAGTTACACAAGACGGAGAAAAATAAAATTAATGCTGACAGGTTCATTGGAGACTCCTTTGCATATGAAATATTACTTCAAACAATCCGCACAGACGGTCACGGTGATGCAACATTCCGTGTTTTGCTGTGGATAGAGCTGAACGTTCCGTGTAGAATGTTGTGGATTTCCAACTGTCAGTTGATTCCCAATGCTCCGCTGCTGTTTAAGTGAGATGCTGACAAAGGATGTGATACTGACTACCCCAATAGCACTAATTAGTGCTGTCCAACTGTGCCTAATGTTGAGCAGATTGCTCCTTTGGGTGACAGGCAACAACTAAGGATCTGTCTCTTGTATGACAGTAAAAACACAAGGTGAAATTGCAATATAAAACAGAGCACACATTTTTTTTCCCTCTCTAGAAAATCTTTGATACTACTCTTTTTCTATTAAAAGAAATAAAATGAAACAGTTTAATTTAGGAGTAAATGATGTGGAGTCAAATATATTTAAGCTCTTATGTAAGTTTGTGGCTTTCTCTGTTGGAAAGTGGTTGTGTTTTTTTTTTGGTTTTTTTAATTCCGGTGGTCGATGTCATTAAATATCTTGTAAACTGCATGAAGGAAATTTAACATAAAATCCGAGTGGCAATTTAAACAGCTTATGCTTGGACATCAGAGGATATCAATGCTTTGTGAAGCGAGTCTAACAGCAAATGTGAAATAAAGGACAATTGAAGGCAAAACCTAACAATATACGCTGAAAATGTGAAAAAATCCTTAGTATAATGCCTATATATCTTACGTGCCTTGGCCTGTCTTTCTACCTATCTGGAAATATGTAATGTACTTAAACCACGGGAAATCTATAATACAACAAATATAGAACACATAGGGTTATACCCCAAAAAAGGACAGCACGCCTGTAGAGCGCTGATTGGCCACTCACAGACTGTTTGTTGATAGAAGGCTCATCGCCGGTTCTTTTCCCCCTACCGCCCCTGTTTTAACAGGGTATTACAATGCAGGCGCAAAAAATGCTGCCTGCATCGGTAGCGGGCGCTACGCCCCGGGATGCTCGCGACAGCGCTGAGCGCAGCCACGAGCATCCACTCGATGGAGTCCATAGGACTCCATTGAGCCAGACGCCGGCGGTCACATGACCAGCCGGATCTCGCCTCGCGAGATCTGGCCGGTCAGCGTAGTGATACGCAGGGAGAGACTGGGGGGACTTTTTCCCCCAGTCTTTCCCTGCTCCCGCCGGACTGAGGAGGTGGACAGAGCCACTGTCCTCGCCGCGGGATAGGAGGGGAGTATCTGATTTTTTATTTTTATTTTTAGGCTGGTGTTAACGGATTCTGCAGAAGCGGAATCCGTTAACACCAAGTCCTGGGTCTGATTAACTTTCCGCTAACCAGAGCCAGACGGTAATGAGCGTTAGGACTTTGTAATCCTAACACTGATTAACACTTTGCGCTCCCCATGTTAAGCATAGGGAGTAGAAAGTACAGTAACCTCGCGCTGAAAAGCACAAGGTACCAGGTGCCATCAGGTTATTTAACCCGTTTGCGTTTGGATTGTAATATGCGGTAGACACCGTGGCTAACGTTAGCAACAAGATTGTACTGTGGCCCCTGGAAAGTGAGATAAATGGGAGAATTTTTCTGGTTTGGCTATTTTGACCTAGAATTTTCACTTCTCCTGCCAATCCTGAGTTTCACCTTTTAGTGAATAGACCTGCAAGTCTATCCTCCGTTCAGTCTCAGGTCGATCATATCTTGTGAGGTTCAGGTTTGGTGGTCTTTGGGCCCTTGGTTGAGCTTTGTAGTACCCACCGCTTACTATTTTCTACCTTCTTGAAAACATTTTTGTTCTGTGCACGAGGCCTTCAGTTATCCTTTCTACCTGTCTGACTTTGGCTTACCCTCGACCTCTGTTTTGCTATGTCAACTTTGTATTTTATAACGGAGTTCCATCCACATACCCAGTCCTTACAACTGCTCACTATGCTTGC
The DNA here is from genome assembly GCA_009667805.1 of Leptobrachium leishanense. Lineage (NCBI taxonomy): Eukaryota > Metazoa > Chordata > Amphibia > Anura > Megophryidae > Leptobrachium > Leptobrachium leishanense. Next base: position 35,657,913 of record CM019069.1, on the reverse strand, counting down.
GACTCAAGCTTTGTGAGTTATATCCTCATTTCTAATGCGGCAAAGCTCCATAACAATGTCCAATGAAAGAGTAGGCACAACGGACACAACATTTACTGGAAACATATAATAGCATAGCTGTTTTATTATTCTTTGAATTAAAATAATGCACCCAGTGCCTCAATGAACTATAGGAATTACAAGTATAAACTGTTGAAGTGGAAATATATATATAGGATCATTGCATTGGACATGTTATGGTCACTGTGGTCTGGAGCTAGTTACTCCTTCCATGGATAAATGCACCATATGTATATGTATATGGTACACGTATCTCTGTCCGGGTCTATGGCTTAATATAATCGGAAGGATGTCTTGTATGGTTTCATTGTGGGTTTTGAAGACCATTAACAAAGTTCCTTAGAAGCCCATTGACAATTACCTCCTGAATTGTATCTGGATCAACAATAGCAAATTGTCAACAATAGAAAGTTCCTGAACATATCAACGGAAACAGACAACCCTAAAATAAATGTTCTAAATTGAAATGGAAGACTAGACTCAAAAGTCAACAACAAAGATGAATTAGCACTTTCTTTGTTGAGGTTTGCTGATATATGTATCTTCTAGACACATTACTTGTTGTCACTATCCATTACTACTATGAAAGACAAATGTAGTAAGGTACGGTGCATCATTACTCCTCCTGGTATGTTCACCTTCTAAGTTCACTTCTCAAGAAGTCTGAAGGATGTTTTCAGCTCCTAATCTATGCTGTTTCCTGTTAAAAATTGTTTATTGACTGATTATGACTTACACAATTGTCTAAGGGGGTCATAAGGTCTGATGATTTCCAATGTAGTGATAGAAAGCCAATGAACCAAGGTTATTTCACAGAAACTGGTGCACCTTACGTTGGAGGTTTTGTTCCACATCACTGGATTATAATGGTGGATCTGGTGAGCAAAACGGTCATGGAAAACGTAGGCTCATCCTTTATGAAGACGGTCTTGAAATCAGTGTACATGGATCCAAAGCTGACCTTAAACATGGGCTGCCCATATGCCAAGTCTAGCCTTCAACTTTGAACTTCGAACTTTGAACAGCCTGAAACAGATCTCCAGGAAGGCTTTGAAGGAGCCAGTCTTATTTTTTATTAAGGTTTTAATATTAAAAATATAGCATTTTTAATTTTCTTACATCCATGCATGGTAATAACGTCATAATAGTTGTTAGGAAAACATAGGTCACCTAACAAAACCTCCCCATTCACACTATCGAAACATCATTAGGAAAGCCCTGGAGGGTAGATTTATACTGTCTTTATCCCTGAGTTGATGAATAATGTGTAAATATTCCTTAACTCCCATTTTCCTTGTATTCGTAGCTGTATAAAAGAATTCCAATAAGGAAATGGTTATAGAAACATAGAAACATAGAAAAATGTCGGCAGATAAGAACCTTTCGGCCCATCTAGTCTGCCCAATTACATGGATACTTTACCTGGATTTATCTTTTGTTTAGGATAGCCTTATGAAAGGTTCAGTTCAGGTTATGTTTCAGTGGGAATGAATAGTTTTAGACTTCATTACATTTATTTTCGTAATTGTACTGGATGCTAGTTTATCTTCCTCCTTACAGTTATAGCTGCATTTGTATTCTCCAGTGCTGGTAGGCCAGGACATGCAATGGGTAAACGGTAAACAGGCAGCGGTGTCCAAGGGTGGCAGACTGTCGGGGGAAATGGGTTCTACCCATGTAAGGTCAGCTCTTCTTTTTAATGGCCGATTGGTCAGGAAGAACCTTTCATTTCCAAAGCAACGCTACCATATAGAACTCTGTACTCCCAATATTTGATTCCTCCTAACACCCCAGAGGTCGAGCCCTAAAAAATACGTGTGGGAACTCGACAATAATTCTGTCTCTAAACTGTACATGGACATGCGACACTTAACCATCCGCCCGATATGAAAATGAGATATTAATGGTTAAATATAAATATAGGCTGGGTCTTATTGAATCATTATGGCAATTATAATAAATATCATTTATTTCTAGTGACTTAATAAAAAAAAAAAAACATGATTAAAAACTAAATAAAATCACTGTACGGAACTCCGTTCCCTCTGCAAAACTAGTAGAGAAACTGCGTTCCCAAGCGTTCCTGCTCCACTTGACCCCTGTAACACCCCTTTAAACCAGTGCTTCTCAGGACTCCTAGCAGGCCAGGTTTGCAGGATATCTGAAGCACAGCACAGGTGATATGGTTTGATGCTCAGTGATTGCAGGATTCAGTCTGCATTTACCCAAGGTGATCTGCAAAACCTGTCCTGTTAGTGGATCCTGAAGACCAGAGTTGACAAACACTTCTTTAAACTATATCGGAATGAAACTTATTGGAATGCCTTCGTACAGCTAAAAGTACAAGGAATATGTCTATTTAGGAATATTGATACAGTATTAATTCCCTCAGAGATAAAGGAAGTACATATCATCAGCTCTTCAGGACTTTCCTAATGGTTTGTCGACCTGATGAGTGGACAAGTCGTGTTAAGTGACTTACTTGTGCCTACGAACTCTTATGACTGTATTATCTTAACTAAGCCCTTCAGTCGAAACATTTCACCTATCCCCCCAAGTCAAGACCTATCTTCTGCAAATGAACCATCAACTGGCATGGGGATTACTCACAGAGTCAATACCGGAGCTACATTAAAATTTTTGCCTATCTTCATTGCCTGCACTATGAATTCTAAGGACAAGCCTGAAGCCCATTCAGTGATGCAGCGATGCTTTGACTAAGGCAGCATAACTGAATGATTAGGCTGTGACTCTAAAATAAAAATGGCGGAGGATCATGTAACAGCAGGTGTTGTCTGTGTAGTTTCCAATATTGTACTAGGGGAAGCCGAGAGCCCTGGCATTTTTGATATAGCGATAAATGAAATGGAACTTTCCTTATTGGAAGAATATCTGCTAAATTATTTATTACTATTTTTTCATCAATTAGGTCACAGTCATGGAAGCCGCCATCTTTTCATGTAACACTCAGCTACGCTCTCTTCCACCTCACACTTCGTTTAGTCCAGTCTAAAGCATAGGAAGGGTTATTGTACAGTGAGAACAATGAAGCTGTGGAATTCTCTGCCTGTTGAGGTGGTTGGGTCAGAGTCTACAGACTTTCAAACAACGACTGGATGACTACCTGCTAAAACATAATATTAAGGGTTATACTATTTAATATGTGATAATGGCTGCTTGATCCAAGGAAAAATCTGACGCCATTCTGGGGACAAGAAGGATTTTCTCTCCAGTATGTTGCACATTCGGCGAGCGCTTCAGACTGGGTTTTTCGCCTTCTTTTGGATCAACCACAGTAGGTGATGTGTGAAAGGCTGAACCCGATGGATGCACGGCTTTTTTTTTTTGGCCTATGTAACTATGTAGTCTCATCTACTGCTACACTGAGATAAGCTCTTATCCCAAAATAGGGTAAATGCAATCAAATCCTGGACACGGGATAAAAAATATGAATAATTACCTTTTATTTATGAGTAGAAAATCATTTTCCTTTTCTCTCAAATTAACTGATAATAATATGACCTATCAACAATGAAAACAACAGAACTGCAAAATAGACAAATAACAGAAATAAAACAATACATCTTAATTTGCAATAGTTTATTTTGCTGATATTTGTCAATTATTTCACTTTTTTATTTTTATCTTTCATGGAATTTTAGGGATATGAAAGAAAAATCGATTTTCTTTTATCTTTTAATGCAAATGGTTTTAAAACAACTTTTTTGTGCTTCTCTACAGCAATTTCCTGAAAAAACATGACTTACAAACACGAGTTCTGATATTTGGAAGACAGAAGATTTTTTTTTTTTTTGTGTTTAGTGGAAGAAATATTTGAACAATTTTGTACTTTGCCACTCTAGCAAAGGCCCTGGAGGTGATATTTGGAGTGGAGGATGCGTTATTCGATCGGGTATCCTGGTATACTCTTAAAATAGCTCTGGTATTTTTATTTCTTTTTTTAAAAAAAACAAGGTTTCTCAAAATGGACATTTTTAGATAATTTTGCTAGATTGCAGTCCTTGCTGCCTTTTTAGAAAGCTTGAAAACCAAGTTCAGCCCATTGTCGGGAGTGAAATAGTACAGTCGTGTGAAAGCATATTATTACAAACTTTTTTTTAGATATAAATTGATGAAGACTATTAAAACAAATTACAGGATCCAAAAAAAAGATTCATGTATACGTCAGTCGAATGACAGAAAAAACACAATTTTGGCTTAATCCCTTCACAAAGGAGAACTTTAAATGTTGTCATAACTGCCCATCCTATGTTTCAAATACATGTTAACAGTTATATATATTGTAGGCTGGGGTCAGACGAACGCAGTGCGAACGCACGTGCAGCCGCACTTAATCTCGGCCGTAGTAGCAGCAGATGACGGCCAATGACAGCCAATATACGAAGTACGGCCGCACAAAAGTTCGGCCGGGCAACGCAAGCGGCAAACGAATGCATTTTTCGAGAACGTGAAACCGCTAGTACTGACGTACAGAGTGCGCTGCGTCCGCTAGCGGCGTGTGTGCGTGATTAGGAGACGTCAGACGCTGCTAATGTCTGGCCAACATAACGTCCAGACACAGAAAGTGTTTTATTGATGATCCAAAATGTTGTATTGATGATACAAAATTACGGACGAAAATGCGCATCGTCTGACCGCTATCGCGTATTCCGTGGAAAAATACGTCCATTCGTTCAAACACACTTTTTCACGGACGACGCAAAAAATGCGTTCGTCTGACCCTAGCCTTAAAATGACAATTTTGCAAATGACTATTATTCCAAGATAGTGAAAAGATGAAAATAATGTGAATTTGCAATTTTTTAAAAAAAATTCTTATGTGTTTGTTTATGCTTTATATAACTATTGCTGGGATGAAAAGTACTAAACTCTAGAGGGTGTCCTTATCTTGCACAATTTTTAATATGGGTCTCTATTATCAGCATACAGGCAGAAATTGCCTGTGTGTCAAATACTGTAACAGGTCTATTCAAAGAAAGATGAAACTCCGGAGAATGACTGGAGAAGTGAAAAATCTAGATCAAAATAGCTAAACCAGAAAAATTCTCCCATTTATCTCACTTTCCAAATCGGCTAGTTGGTCTAGATTGTTCTCTTCTCCTGCCAGTTCTCCTGATTTTCACCTTTCTCTGAATAACCCTGTAAATGTGTTAAAGATAGAAAATAAAAAATGGCCAATTCTCCTGCTTTATGGGGGTTTGTAGTGATCATAATGAGATTATTAGCAATGCAGCTTCTAAAAAATACCAATATCTGTATGTGCTGCATAATGCCTGTGTATGGAAATTACAGCAACACCTTGTATCTGTATGTGCTGCATAATGCCTGTGTATGGCAATTACAGTAACACCTTGTATCTGTATGTGCTGCATAATGCCTGTGTATGGAAATTACAGTAACACCTTGTATCTGTATGTGCTGCATAATGCCTGTGTATGGCATTACAGTAACACCTGTATCTGTATCTGCCGCATAATGCCTGTGTATGGGAATTACAGTAACACCTTGTATCTGTATGTGCTACATAATGCCTGTGTATGGAAATTACAGTAACACCTTGTATCTGTATGTGCTGCATAATGCCTGTGTATGGCAATTACAGTAACACTTGTATCTGTATGTGCTGCATAATGCCTGTGTATGGCAATTACAGTAACACCTTGTATCTGTATGTGCTGCATAATGCCTGTGTATGGCAATTACAGTAACACCTTGTATCTGTATGTGCTGCATAATGCCTGTGTATGGAAATTACAGTAACACCTTGTATCTGTATGTGCTGCATAATGCCTGTGTATGGCAATTACAGTAACACCTTGTATCTGTATCTGCCGCATAATGCCTGTGTATGGCAATTACAGTAACACCTTGTATCTGTATGTGCTGCATAATGCCTGTGTATGGCAATTACAGTAACACCTTGTATCTGTATGTGCTGCATAATGCCTGTGTATGGCAATTACAGTAACACCTTGTATCTGTATGTGCTGCATAATGCCTGTGTATGGAAATTACAGTAACACCTTGTATCTGTATGTGCTGCATAATGCCTGTGTATGGAAATTACAGTAACACCTTGTATCTGTATGTGCTGCATAATGCCTGTGTATGGCAATTACAGTAACACCTTGTATCTGTATGTGCTGCATAATGCCTGTGTATGGAAATTACAGTAACACCTTGTATCTGTACTGTACAGGGATTTCCATCCATTATAACCCCTTGAATATCATCTCTGTATAGCAGTGAGTGACCCAGAGCTCTCCCTGTATTTTGCTCTCAGTAATATAGAGTGATAGGAGTGAGATCTCACAGAGAGTTTCATTTCTCTCCAGTGGATACACTAATTTGTCATCAGAAAAGTATGCAAGGTCTTACATGTTAATTATTGCTTTTCATTGTATCACAATAAGGCTTACACCTTTTTGGTAGTGAAAGTGTTAATTCAACAGTAACCCTTATTAGAATTTTCATATAAACGTTTAGAATCTCTAAAGGGGTTATTCAGAGAGAGCCGATCTGGCCCCAAAATGTAACCGAATGCCGAAATTCAACATACGGTGACATTTCGTGGCCATTTAGTTATTCAGAGATCAGGCAATTTGCCAAATTTTAGGCAAACTGCCAGCAAGTACGGTGCCTGTTCGAAGGCAGTGAAATCCCCCATAGAGAAGTAATGGTTAATCAAAGAAAAGCAAAAAAAAAGAGATTTGTTTTAATAGTGATATTTTATTTTATCGGATGTATGAAAATAATTTTTGAAGAAGAGGTTAACAGACACCAAACAGCAGAGAAAAGTTGCTGAAGTGCCCTGCTGTTCAGTGTTTTCATTCGTCAGGTTTATTCAGGAGAATCCCATAGGCTTCAAAGTTAAAAATATTCCCGTTTTAATGCAATATCTAATAAACCATTTATTATTTTATTCTGCCGTAAAAAGTCTCTTTATTTATAGATTTTTTAGGATGTTTCAGACATTTTTCGTGATTTTTTTTGGGGAATTTGTTTTCCCCGTTTTTTTTTTTTTTTAAAAGTACCGTTTTTTCTTTTTTTTTGTAACAGACCTTTTTATTATCATTCATAGGATCTTATATGTAAATTCCAGGCATTTTCATTAAGTAGGTTTTTGCAAACAGCATTTCAATTTAGAAAATTTCAAGCGTACTGTTTTTTTTTTTTTACCCCGTTCGTCAACTTGTCGGCTTTTTCCGGCGGCTGGTCTGCGCTGTGAACAGCTGCTCGGTGGCTCCTTCCGGCAGGTTTTTGGAGGGATGTTTTGCAGGATTGCGGCAGGTTCGCAGCAGGTTTTTCCCTTCACTCCGGGGACCCTGCAGTGAATGCTGAATTCAAGTGCAGGGAAAGAGAGAGCACCGAAATGTCGCCAACATTTCGGTGCTCTCTGAATAACCCCTTAAGAGTGTATTTATTTCAGAGAATTCATACACATCTGCGTGCAAAGTGTGCAGTCCTTTGTTTACCTAATGCTCAATTTTTGATATTTTTCGTTTTGCTTGCTTTTATCTAAAAATCATGAAAATAAATCAAAGAAAAGCAAAAAAAAAAAGGGATTTGTTTTAATAGTGATATTTTATTTTATCGGATGTATGAAAATAATTTTTGAAGAAGAGGTTAATAAATGTAGCAAAACAATTACAAAACCGTTATTGGTCGTCGACTAGACGGTGGTGGTTATTTGATGGGTGTATTATATATTATGTAACAATGTATTCAATATAGATTGTATAGAATAAACATGTATTTTATATTCTTTTATTCGCTGGTACCAACTCGCACACTTGGATCTATCAATTTTAAACTGTGCTTTATTTGCAGTAATCATTTACATTGCATTTGGCTCAGATGTGTCATTTTACTGACAATCATACAGCGCAGGAGACTTCCTATATAAAAAGGCCATCTACAGAAAAGTCAGATAGCAATTGATTAAATTGATTGATCAGCATATCAGTTGAGTTAATGGAGGTGGCATCATTTAGCCAGACAACATAACAATATAAATTAGCTACAATATAGAACGTGATGTGCACATTCAATGTTTTATTAAGGCTGCTGACCACAGGTTACATTGTTTCTGTAATAACAGTCGCCTTTGCTTCACTCTGTTCTTTGTCTATCGTTGTTGCTATTATTTTGCATTTAAAACAAAAACAAAACAGATTTTATAGTAGATTCAGAGACAGCCGATCTGGCCCCGTAATTGCACCGAACGGTGAATTTCCCCCTTATACGGTGCACTTTCGTGGCCATTCGGCTGCTCAGAAAGCAGGCAGTTCGACAAATTTTGGCGAACAGCCTGTAAATACAGTGCCTGTTCGACGGCAGTGACAGTCCCCATAGAGAAGTTGATCTATTCAGAGAACACTGAGCAGCAGTGAAACATTGTCGAAATGCCCTGGTGTCCGGTGGTTTCATTCGGCAGGTTTAATCAGGCGAACCCCATAGACTTCAATTTTAAAAATGTTCCCATTTTTATTTAATATCTAATAAACCATTTATTCTTTTAATCTGCAGCAAAAAACGATTGATTTTTTTTTTTGTCAGGCATTTTTCCGCCAATTTTTTTTTCCGGATTTTTGTTAGAGTTTTTTTTCAATGTAACAGACCTTTTTATTATTATTCATAGGACCGTATATGTTAATTCCAGATATTTTCATCCTTTTTTTTTTCTGCAAACAGCGTTTCAAATTTGGTACTTTCAATCGTTTTTTTTTTCCTTTACTCGTTCGGTGGCTGTCGGCTGTTTTCTGCCACTAGATACCGCTAGGAACGAACTCATACCCTGACTGTTTAAGTCAATATAGAAAGTGAAACCACCCTGACCTCGTCACAAGCGGCGTATAGAACGGAAATGACATATCGAAGATAAACTGGGAATGATGCATCGGAGCCGATAACGAAACTGGAAGTGAACGCCAGCAAGAAGCTGCCAGACAGGAGAGATGGAATTAGGAAGTAAAATCTTCGACACACGACATTGGTTATATGTATTTTTAAAGAAGGCATCAAAGAGTGAATTTTTCACATTCAGAACTGCCCTCGACTTATAACAAAACATTATGATTAATTTTTATTTTGATTGCCAGCCTCCTTATCCAATGATACGGCAGAACATTGCAAAACATGTGTTTTGGTCCATCGGCCGTGATGTACGGTGGCCTGTGTAAACATTACAGGCCCTATGTCAATCTTAGCGCAAACGTCAGCGTGTGTGCAAAACCCTTTGCGCAGAACGTCATATTACTATGTCAGCGCATCAAACTTCGCGTATACGTCTACCTCGGGTGAACCTGCGGGAACGCTGCGCGAGCTTACTGTACTTCGCCCGTCCTGTACTTAACATTGTGAGCGCAAATGCGTTTGTACGCTGGTACGCGGATGGTATTACAATCTATGCGCAGGAATTAACGCACAGCCTTTGCGCGCATAATTTTAGCAACTCCTAAAAGCTGGTGTTAATGGCAAATTCTATCAACCTGGTCGAACCCAAATACACCAGCCCAAAAAAAAATACGCAGCAAAGTATAGTTACACATTCTACACATACCCAAACCAATAAAATGGAGAAGTTGTATGTGTTTCTTTTATTGATGCAGCATATATTCACAGATTGACTTTGACAGGCGCAAAAACTTAACATGAGACAATTGTGGTTCTTAATTCTGATTGGCTGAATTGCATGAAAAAAACAGTCCGCACACTGATTTCTGTGCGCAACGTTGCTGCTTGTGCGTTTGTGCACGTCTGTTTTACGCCCTTTATTTTTTGACGGATGAAAAAATGTGCGAGGATTGTAATACCAGCGTTGATTTATGCGCGTTAACGTTTACTGCGTCCCGCAAAAATTCACGTGTTGCGCGTGCGGTTTTGCGTGAAGAATGGAATAGGGCCCTACAACTTGCTGATTTCTTGAGTATAAACAGGCACATTTCTGGGTTTTATTTCATTGTTATTGTTTAGAATTAATGTTTCCTTTATACAGCTAAAAGTAACAATTATATTATTAATATCGTACACATTTCACTTTGACAATGATATGCATTGGACGCTCTCTTCTAGCGGACAATTTGTTCTCTAGCGTCCGGCTTCGTGTCTCCTCCTCTCTGAGACTCAGCAGCTGAACTCAGCAGATTTTAGCAGAACACAAACTGTGCCAAGATCGACTTTAGGACGATGGGAGATCCAAACAAGTTCGCATTTTCTTTGAAACTTACAACTAAAGCAAAAATCCCCTCCCTAAAAAAATTATGCTACATTTTGTGCAGCAGAACGTGGCACATTAGGGGTTATTCAAAGAATTGAAGATTTTCCCTTACGGTGCAATTTCTTGTTAATTCGACTATTCAGAAAGCTGGCAATTCACCAAATATGGAGGAATTGCCAGGAAATACGGTGCAATTCGGCGACCTACGGCGACAGTGAAATTGCCCCATAGAGAAGTAATGGTTAATCTATTCAGAGAACGCCGGAGAGCGCCGAAATGTTGGCCAATGCCCAGATTTTCTGTGCTTTCGTTCAACAGGTTTAAACAGGCGAATCCCATAGGTTTCAACACAAGAAAAATTCCTCGTTTTTATAAAAAAACTATTCAACCATTTATTCTTGTCATTTGCAGCAAAATGATATTTTATTAGTTTATTTTTTATAATTTTTGAGGCATTTTTCGGGATTTTTTTTCTGTGAAATTTTTGGTTCCGATATTATTTTTTTTAATGTCAATTCTTTTCTGTAACAGACCTTTCTATTGTTATTCATATATTTATATTTATACATTATTTCCATGCATAATTTTGTTTAAAACTCCTTTTAACAATTTACAGGGTAATTCAAAGAGAATCGAAAAGTCACAGCACGTTCGGTGACTTTTCGTTCTCCGCAATTCAGTTTGATTTGGCGATCCCATTTCGGCGACCCTGCGGTGTATTCAGCAAGCACCACAGGGTCCCCGAATTGCAGCCAAAAGTCACCGCAAACCCGCCGAAAACTCACCGCAAAACCCGACGAAGGCACACCGAAACCCGCAAAAACATCTGGATTAACCCCCGCCGAACACACCGGTGAAGCCCGAGCAGGAGCCGATCACACACAGCGCAGCTGCCGGAAAAAGCCGACACCGCAGACGAATGAAGTGGAAAAAAATCGTTCGTTTGAATTTTTGAAAAGTGAAACACTGTTTGCAAAGAAACTACTGAGCGAAAATGTCTGGAATTTACATATAAGATCCAATGAATGATAATAAAAAGGGCTGTTACAGAAAAAAGAAAAAAAGTTTAAAAAAAATCGACATAAATTTTTTAGCAAAAAAATCCCCAAAAATGCTTAAAAGATCCTAAAAAATCTAACAATAAAGAATATTTTTACAGCCTAATTTTATAATAAACGGTTTATTAGATATTGGATTAAAACAGGAATATTTTTAGCATTGAAGCCTATGGGATTCGCCTGAATAAATCTGCCGCATGAAGCCACCGAATTGCCCTGGGCAATTCGTCAACTTTTCACTGCTGGTTTTTGTTCTCTGAATAGCCGAAGCTATGGGGATTTCACAGCCCTCGAACAGGCACCATATGTGCAGGCAATTCGCCAACATTTGGCGAATTGCCTGCTCTCTGGATAGCTGAATGGCCAAGAAAGGTAACCGAACGCTGATTTTCAGCAATCAGTTACCTTTCGGCAGCCATTCGGATCTCTTTGAATAACCCTGATAGTTTTTTTTCTTTACCTCTGTTTGGCGGCTGGTAGGCCTTTTTCAGCTGCGTTCGGCGGCATTCGGTGGTCTGTTCAGTGGATCGTCAGCTGCGTGCGGCGGGTTTATCGGTGGCGTTTGGCGGATCCACTCGGCTCACTCCATGGAACCTACGTTGAATGCTGTATTCACCGCAGGGTCAGTGAACTGAACTCGCCGAATCGCACCGAAGTGAACCGAATGACAAAGCACGCAAATTTCGGTGCTCGATGAAAAACCCTTGAAGTGCTAGGTGATGATATTCTTTAGATTGTAAATTCATGGGTCATCTGGCACAGAAAGTAGAGATAGCGATGTAATTGTTAGATTGTTACCCCATGGGTAGGGTCTTCTGGCCCTTCGATTAGAATTATTAATAAAGTGCCAACATATTCTGTTGTGTTGTACAATGAATAGGACAAACCAGGTGTAGAATTAACAAAAAGGTTTGACACCAAGAAAAACAGTAAAAGAGGACCCTGCTCCAGTGAGCTTACAATCTAAGGGCCTTGACACAGAGGAGAGGGTAATTAGCGTGTGAGAAGAAATGGGGTGCATGGGGGGCTGTGTGGGAGATAGATCAGGAAAGGTGCCACCGGGGGATTATGGAGCGAGCAGATAGGCTACCCTAAAGTAATATGTTTTTAGAGACATCTTGAAAAAATGGAAGCACAGGGAGAGTCGACTGTGGTAAGGAATATGTCTTTGGTTAGTATTTTCCCAGTTGTACATCTCTGCGGCTTATGTTGGTGCTATATCAATACAAGATAATAATAATGATGATAATTATAATATTCTTTTGGTAAATCTTTAATTCAAAGTTGCGATCGCACTCAGCCAATGCCAAATGATTTTCGCTTTTTAATCTCTATAGTTTGGAGCTTTCTGAAACGATAGCGTAGATATTAAGAGGTGAGGAATAAACCCTAAAAAAAAAAATGAGACGCTTATCTCTTCGACGGAAAAGTCAAGACAGAAAAAAAAAATGGTTTTAAAGTGCGATGCGCAAAGTATTATTTTTCTGCGTTTCGTTGTGTAACAAAGTAAGTGCATAACACTCTAAGGACAGGTATGAAAAATAAACAAGAGAAGCAACATAGTTAAAAACAACAACAACAACGCTTAATTTTCAAGAACAGCCATATCTGAGCTCTCAAACTTCTAGAAGGACTTTGTTCGGCGCTGGATACTGTAGCCAGGGCACCTGTTAAAGTCAGGAGCCTCATTTAGCCAGTAATTACATTCTAATGATTGATTTGCGGATATTAAGCATCCATTACTTGTTCGGAGTTTCTGTCTCGGCCTTTTCTGCCAACGTTCCCCCTGCTTGCGACGATACGTTTTTACCGAGGCCGCCTGATGCGCCACTGTCCTTTTTAGAGCGGCTTCATTCGATTCAGAACCAAAGAGCAAAGGTCCTTACCTCTTTAACCAAATTTCAATGTCTGCCAAATTCAATTGATGTCATTCTTGTAGAAAAAAGACTGCGCCGTCCATGCATTCTGATCTAATCTTGGAGGAAAAGACACGATTTACATACTGTTTATTTAGTTAAAGAGCTAAAATCAATACCTTTGTCTGTACCTCTTTAGTTCAAAATACATCACGGTGTTGTACATTGATATATAAATGAATTTTTCAAAACCGCACATGTTGTTAAAGCTTTCCAATTGCTTTCGTTCATTCTTTTTTTTTTTTTATTATTATTTTTTCCTTTTACAGGCTTCAATCCCACTATATACTAGAATGTTCTAAAAGCGTTGTGATATTGGATTACCAAGGAATGTTAACTTTTACGTTTGGAAAATTATGAATTTTCTTTTTAAAGGTCAGATTGCTCGCCAAAGATATATATATATTTTTTTTTCTTAATAATTACAGTGCGAACGAGCGTCAGATGAGACTTGAAGCAGCCCGGTGGACACGTAACACACAAAGAAACAATTTTATAGGTGATTTTTTTTGCTACAGTTGTGCGGATTTGAGACAATTTGTTGGAAGATACCACCAGGGCCGACATCACGGGGGGGTGACAGCCCATGATATATTCAAGGGCCCAGTGGCTCCAGGCGGCCGGGTCTGCCAAAACCTGCACAGCTTGTCTAAGTGCCACAAATGTAAGGGTCCCTCCATATGTCCCAGATCTGGCACCCCAAGACACCAACAAATTTCCCAGTGGACTATCACTGCGGCATCAGCGGCCAAATTTTTTTATTTTTAATTAGTTTGCTCAATTGGACAGCTGAGGGAAGGGGCCCGGACCAGTGGTTCAGTAAGGGGCCCCAAGAAGTCTGATGTCAGTTTTGGACACTGCCAGGGTTATTCAGAGAGTGGTGAAAAGCAGGAGAATGGCTGGAGAATGGAAAACTCTAGGTCAAAATAGCCAAACCGGAAAAATTCTCCCTTTCATCTCACTTTCCAAATTGGGTATTTTGACCTAGAATTTTCCATTCTCCAGTCATTCTCCTGCTTTTCACCGCTCTCTGAATAACCCTGTGTGTATTGGACACAAATATAGGGTGATCCCACTCCAACGAATATTTGTGAATAAAAACCCAAAATGGCCATGCAACAATTGGTGATTGCCACTAGATATCAGTAAAGAGCAACTGGACATGTGTTTTGGCCAGGATGTGACATAAGCCGGTTACCCCTCCCCCTCCCAGGAAGGTCACATGACATTCAACCAATAGAACCCACTCTGGTGGGTGGAGACACTAGCCCCACCTCCTCCGGATTCATTCCAGACAGGAAGTGAAGCGCTCTTTTCTGCTGATTGATGGAGGGCGCACAGGCAGTTGAGCAAGCTGCTCGTGAGGTCCCTATCTGGATGGATAAATGACTGCTGCTCTTAATCCCTTTAAGATTTAAAATGTCTTATTTTCTTGCTAGGATCCAGAATTTAGTTAAATGTTTTTATTTTAAATAATGTTTTCATTTTCTTATGTTTAATCTCTGGGGAGAGCTATTATTATTATTATTAATAAACTTCAGACCATGAGGTTATATACAGTGTAATCTCTGGGGAGAGTCTCGTAATAGTTAAATATTAATAGTATAATGACCAGGACCAGACGATTATATTGCTTTTAATTACCTTTTACTTCTACTAAAGTAAATTCATTTAATCATCCATCTGTGTGTCTCGTTACTTGCTATATTACGACCACGTTATTGGCTGATATAACGTTTACTATAAATGGTATTGAATGTGTTATATTTAGCAGTTAATTATGTATATTAACCAAATAACTGCTGCAGAGTCTTCAACTATACCGTGTTGTATAGTCTCTGAGTGATCAGATGACCAGAATTTGATTTGTTTTTGGATGCTATTAAGTGCATTTTTGGTTATGTACAACTGTTTTGCTTGTTACTTACTCATTGGACACATGGTTGTCAGCCATCTTCTTGGTGGTCATATAAGCCACATGGTGACAGCCATCTTAAGACTCACTGAAGCCACATGGCCACGGCCGTTTTGGTGCTCACTTGAGCACATGCAGGGCTGCCATCAAGGCAATACGCCCCATGCCATCGGCTGCGCCCTTTTTAACAGCTCTGATATCGGACTCTATGAGTCCGAATCCGGAGCTGTACTTGGTCTCCAGGGTGACTGGCTGGGCGGGCAAAGCAGCATGCGTGTGACTCCCAAGCACACTGCTTTGGCGCCACCCCCTCCAGTCATGTGTGTGATGCACGCGTCACACACAAGTGTAGCTGCCACGGGCCACCTGGGAGAAGTAGGGAGAAGAGGAGAGAAGATAGAAGTAGGAACAGAGGACATAAGATGATGGAGCGGTGAGCCAAACTAGGGCCCAGCCAGACCCCAGGCAAAGCCAGATCCCTTCCTATGGCCCAGCCAGACCACAGCCAAGGCCCAGCCAGAGCCCACCCAAAGCCGTGCCAGACCCCAGGGCCCTGTCAGACCCCCAAGGCCCAGCCAGACCCCCGGGCCCAGACAGACCACAAGGCCCAGCCAGATCCCAGGGCCCAGCCAGACCCCAAGGCCCAGCCAGACACCAAGGCCCAGCCAGACACCAAGGCCCAGCCAGACCCAAGTGCCCAGCCAGAACCCAAGGCCCAGCCAGGGCCCAGGGCCCAGCCAAACCCCAAGGCCCAGCCAGGGCCCAGCCAGACCCCAAGGCCCAGCCAGACCCAGGGCCCAGCCAAGGCCCAGCCAGACCCCAGGGCCTTGGGTCACACACATGGCTGTGGCTCCACTGTCTCTAGGTGGCATCACGATGCCATGACAACTACATATGCGAGATATGAGCAAAACATAATCACGTCAATCAATACGCGCAGAGCCGAAATTGACACGTCACTTCCGGGTATCGGGTTGACGCGGTCAGAGGCAGCGTGGTACATGGTTGGTGAGTAACTATTGTTTAAGGATATAAAAGTACAGATTGTTATTATTGTTTTAATCCTTGATAAAGGCTCTTGCTTTGAGCCAAAACGTCAGAGTTTTAATGACATACAAATAAATAGTTTTTTTACTTTTCCATAAGTCCGTGAGTGCTCCTTGTTTGGTCGATATATATATATATATACAGTATACATATATATGCTGGAGTGTGGGGCTCTAGTCTATGTATAGACATATATAATTATTTTATAATTGAAGCATATCTGAAATAATTATAAAATAAAATCCACGATAACTGACTAAGAAAAATTAATAACAAAAATATTTATTGTAAATAAGAAGCACAGGATTCATTTACCGCCCGGCGCACTTTATTTCAAAGTCCTTCATGGTCCAGTTTGCGTCTGGCTAGCACCTTTATGAAAGCTTGCCTGGAAATGACAAGAGTGACAGTCCCATGGCGTGAATCAGCATTATTTCCTGGTGCTTGATGTTTGCTCTTGCCAACTGTTTATTTTCGTGCATGTGTGAGATATACATATACATGTATCTTAGATCTATTTATAGAAATGTATCAGAAAGCCCAAAGGAAGAGGCTACAGTTTTATTTTGAGGGAAGAAACGTGAATGTAACAGAGCAGCGTTTACTTTTTATTTTGCATCACCAACCCTTCTTCAAACCTGGCCCAGTGTTGTGTTTAGTAGTCAGGGCTGAAACACGTTATGGGTAATACAAACATTTTATGTGACACATATCCGGAAAATACAATTTTGTTTCTTTCTGGGAAAATCAAATGCATAAATCATTCTGTTCTGTCGAGAGAGAGAGAAAAGCCGGTGTTTGGATGTGACAACTTATACAAGATCACGCAATCTAATGTTATTTTAATAGCAAACAAAATGTTTTTGTTGTAAGTGCTGGAGTCTATGACACCCTGAAGAATTATTTCCCAGCCGCGAGATGGACTGAGGGATTTGTGGAGGTACACAGCGCCCGCTGACTTGTTCCTTGATATAGCTTTCAATGGTGTCTACTGCATTCTTGAATTATCACAGTCCGGGCGGCGAACACTTGACACGGCTGTCGAGATGTAGTCAGTCAGAAGGTATAGTCAGTTACACTTTGATAATGTGCCTGTCATTGCGCTGAAACAGTCATGCGCTGACACATTCGCAGGAAATGAACATGTTTCTGAGTCAAGGAAGAAGGATTGGCCTTTAAAAATAAGCAAGAGCAATGCTTTTCGTCCTACCACAAGACATACAATCTAAAATAACAGTGCACTGCTCAACAGCGCTGGTGGGGAAACGGAAGAAAAAAAAATGTTTTAAAAAAAAAAAAAATAAAAATAATAAAAAATAATATAAAACTATAAATATATAATCAGCCTGAAGGTGTTACTGTGGGGTAAAACAACCAATAATGACACCTCTCATTGTATATAAATATATATTTATATATCTATATATATATGAATAAATTATATATATATATATGTAATTTATTTAAATATATATATATATATATAGAAATATAATTTATTACTAGTATTATTTATTTTTTAATTTGGGCTTCCTTTATCTCGCTGTAATTCTCTCAATGCTATGTATTTCTTACATCCAAGGTTATAAATGCAAATTATGTAAACCTCAGTAGCAAAATGATTTGGAAAATTAAAATTACCGCTTAATCACAAAATGATTCTTTAAATTGCACATTAATTTTTTTTGCGTTGAGTCTTTCCCGACGAGTTTTACTAAGTCGCTGCTGAAGTTTCATTCGGCTTACATCACTTCCATTCAATTAAATCTCACAATGAAACAAATAACTGACTTCTGTGTAAGTTCACTGCGTGAATAACAGACAATTAGCAGAATTAGCAAGAAAAAATTATAGTTAAATGAGTATCTGCTGCTTAAATTAGTCACATATATTCAAGGAGTAATTAGGCATAAAATCCAATAAAATTGAAAAAGAACAATCATAATAATAATAATATTAATAATAATATTAAACAGTTGAAGCATTCCCAATACAGCAATAAATATATCACTGGTATAAAAATTTATATTTTTCAATTTATTTTTTATAAAAATGCAACTTTTTACTTTTTTTTGCATTTTTATTACAGACAGACGGAAATTTCAAAAAATATTAATAACCGTACTAGAATTTAAAACAAATTAACAAAGACTTTTGCGCAAATTATCGTTAGCAGGAGCAATTATAACAATCAGCATTGAGTAGTAAAATAAATACTATTTATTAATGTGATGTGTCAAGTTTGCCTAATTTCATAAAAATAGCAATTTGCGTTAACATTGTTGAAAACATATTTCCTTAATATTCATTAATACGTAAAAAAAAAAAAAAAAAATAAAAATAATAAAAAATAATATAAAACTATAAATATATAATCAGCCTGAAGGTGTTACTGTGGGGTAAAACAACCAATAATGACACCTCTCATTGTATATAAATATATATTTATATATCTATATATATATGAATAAATTATATATATATATATGTAATTTATTTAAATATATATATATATATATAGAAATATAATTTATTACTAGTATTATTTATTTTTTAATTTGGGCTTCCTTTATCTCGCTGTAATTCTCTCAATGCTATGTATTTCTTACATCCAAGGTTATAAATGCAAATTATGTAAACCTCAGTAGCAAAATGATTTGGAAAATTAAAATTACCGCTTAATCACAAAATGATTCTTTAAATTGCACATTAATTTTTTTTGCGTTGAGTCTTTCCCGACGAGTTTTACTAAGTCGCTGCTGAAGTTTCATTCGGCTTACATCACTTCCATTCAATTAAATCTCACAATGAAACAAATAACTGACTTCTGTGTAAGTTCACTGCGTGAATAACAGACAATTAGCAGAATTAGCAAGAAAAAATTATAGTTAAATGAGTATCTGCTGCTTAAATTAGTCACATATATTCAAGGAGTAATTAGGCATAAAATCCAATAAAATTGAAAAAGAACAATCATAATAATAATAATATTAATAATAATATTAAACAGTTGAAGCATTCCCAATACAGCAATAAATATATCACTGGTATAAAAATTTATATTTTTCAATTTATTTTTTATAAAAATGCAACTTTTTACTTTTTTTTGCATTTTTATTACAGACAGACGGAAATTTCAAAAAATATTAATAACCGTACTAGAATTTAAAACAAATTAACAAAGACTTTTGCGCAAATTATCGTTAGCAGGAGCAATTATAACAATCAGCATTGAGTAGTAAAATAAATACTATTTATTAATGTGATGTGTCAAGTTTGCCTAATTTCATAAAAATAGCAATTTGCGTTAACATTGTTGAAAACATATTTCCTTAATATTCATTAATACGTAAAAAATAAATAAAATAATCATAAGTGAAAAAAAAAATAATAAAAAAATACATCGCTTAAAGTCAATGGCAATATGTCACATGCATAAGGACAACCCCAGTCCGAGATGATCCCGAATGATTTTATATTGCTTGATGTCCGTTTGTGTATTTCTTTTTTCTTTCTTTTTTTTTTTCATTAAGCTAATTAGTACTGAATTCTACATTCTTTCTTTTTTTTCATCTACCTTGTTCCTTGGGCTTGATCCTTTCCCAACCCTGAATCGACTGCAACTGAGCAGTTGAAGCTGAACAGGAAGGAATTGCAGGTGTCAACTCACAGTTTACAAATATGACATCTCCTCTGGCAGAGCTGGAAATATGAAATATTGATTTATGTGCAGTAAAAGGTCTTATAAAAATGATCACATACACATGAGAGATTAATGCGCAGGAGATCAATAGAAATTTCATTCTTGACGCTAGACTGTCACCTATGGTGAAATGCTAAAATACAGAAATCAATATTATCTATGAAATGTCAAATTTATTATAATTATGAAGATGAAAGCTGGCCAAGTGGTTCCCAGGAGAGGAAGAAGGATAGGTTATTGTGCTGAAGCATCCTTCACGTCCCTTGTTCAGTTGCTGCCAATTTGAGAGCAATATTGGTGTAGGGGTTTTCAGATTTTTATGTATCACTGTGTAGTAACAAATTCCACCTGGAATATTTAACTCTTGAAACAGTCAATAATACAAGATTCCCCCCGCAGGCTCAAGGTGTGGAACTTTTCGGCAGAAATTAAGAGCATTCGAAAGAAAGGAGCGGATCTCGCCTGTGATAAATAAAATGTAGGAATTGCGCGTCAGCCAATTCAGAGCAGGCTTTTCTGCCCTACCATGGATTGTAGCGTTTTTCTGTCTCTGGTTCAGGGCTGAAGAAGATAAAACGATCCATTAATGATTTTCAGAATTCTTTTTTCTCTTCTGGCTGCGGATACTATTTAATTCACAAATTGCCACAATCTCTTGCTTGTTTCGAAAGGATTCTTCATGATGTTGTGAGTTTCGCATCACTTATCATTGTACTTCGCATCACGTAAATATTTTAATTTCAGGGGTTAGGGCCGAACTTGCCAACGAATGGCAGATTTCACCGTACGGTGCAGTTTCGTGGCAGTTCGTCTATTCACTAAGCCAGGCCTCAAAATTTCAAGTCCTGAGCTACTAGCCAGGCCTTAAGAGTTACTCGCCACTAGTTGCCCCACCTAACCCCTATCCAGCATTGCCTCTGCATTCCCACTCGCCCTCATGTAATTTCCACTCGCCAAATGTGAGCAGGCGAGTGGAAATTTTGAGTCCTGCACTAAGCTGTCAAGTCGCCAAATACTGGCGAACTGACAGCGAAATACGGTGCAGTTCGCCGCAGATCACGGCAGATCAGCGATCTTTGGCAGCAGCGAAATGTGGTTGCAGAGTTTTAAGTCTTTGTGTGGGGGTAGGAGGGCTGGATTTTAACACTCTCCACCAGCACTCAGCTGATAGGTTAAAAGAACTGAGCAGGCTGTGGTGTATTGGCACTGGTTTTCCATCCTGGGGCAATTGGAAAGGTGTATAGAAGGAGAGAGTAGCTTTAGAGATTTATGTTGAGGAGTCCATAAAGTTCACCCCCTTACAGACTTCTACCTCTCCTGTCACCTTTGATTTCCTCTCTGGTATAATTGAGATCCCATTCAGTAAATCAATCATTGTTGCTGGGTTCTATCGTCCACCGAGCTCTCCAGTGCACTCCCTCTCTGACATATCTCAAATCCTTAATAAGCTACTTGCCCAAAACCAAAAAAGTGAACTGCTGGTCTTCGGCGATTTTAATACAGATTGGCTAAATCCTAAAAACAATAAACACTGCTCGCTGTTTAAAACTTTGCCGCTAACTCAATTAATCTCCTCCCCCACTCGCATTAATATGAAAAGCCCTAACCATACCTTGTTGGACTGGATTCTCTCCTCATCTCCTGATAGAATACAGGAGGCAGGCGTTCTTGCTAATAGCTTTAGTGACCATTGTCTAGTGTACTGCGTGCGCAAAATTAAGGCCTTGAAATCTCCCCCAAAGGTAATAACCACCAGATCTTTCAAGAAATTTATTCTTGAATCCTTCCTAAGTGATCTCAAACAGCTCCCCTGGTACAGGCTAAACCTAATCCCAGACCTAGACTGTGCAGTTGAATACTTTCAGTCTGAGCTCCTGCAAGTCTGGAATTCTCATGCCCCGCTGCGTAAAGTGCGAGTAAAAGGGACTCATCTCCCCTGGGTTACAGCTGATCTTACACTAATGTACCAGCTTAGAGATTCACGGTGGTCAAATTTCAAGAGTACTGGTTCCATGAACGATCACTACGAATACCGAAAATGCCGAAATGAATGCACAAAACAAACAAAAATGGCCAAAGCCCATTACTTCAATGAAAATCTAAACAATAACATATCAAACCCTAGAAACTTTTGGAGAACCATAAGTAACATACAAGCACCCCCAGTCCACTCCCAGCCAGCTAATGTCAAAGTAAACAACCAAACCCTGGAAACACCCCCTAGATGTAGCAAATGCCTTTAATGAATATTTTGTTGGATGTGCCACCACTTTGATTGCCAAGCTAGGAAATGACATGCAATCAGAGAGGCCTCATGCAGGTCAGGCCCCCCCAACTGTGCAAAGTCCCTGTATCAGACAGGAATTCAGTTTTAGACCAGTGCCTGTCAGTGTCATTACTAAACTTCTCCGTAAGCAAAAAATGAAATACCAGTCTGGACCTGATCAAATACCAGCAATGCTGCTGAAAATCAGTGCGCCTGCAATTGCAAATCCTGTTGCAACCCTAATAAATGAGTCACTGGCGACTGGATACATACCCAAGCTCTGGAAGACTGCCAGAGTGGTACTTATCCATAAAAGTGGTGACAGTACTTTGGTATCCAACTACCGTCCGATATCGTTGCTCCCTGTAATGTCAAAAGTCTTGGAAAAATGTGTCTACACACAATTACGTGATTATTATCAATATTGGAACTGCTTAACCCCGGATCAATCAGGCTTTCGTCCAAATCATTCAACTACAACCGCCCTTCTAAAAGTCTGCAATGATATCCAGGCTGGGATGGAACAAGGAAACCTAACTGGAGCCATCTTCCTTGATTTTGCCAAGGCCTTTGACACGGTAGACCATGGCATCTTGTTAGAAAAACTTAAAAACTCTGGCATTGGTGATCGCACGCTAACCTGGTTTCAATCATATGTATCCGACCGATGACAATATGTGTCAATTTCTGGCAGCTCCTCCCTCCCGCTCCCAGTCACTTGCGGTGTACCCCAAGGCTCAATACTAGGCCCCCTGCTGTTCACAATATTCATAAATGATCTGCCCAACGTCTGCAAAGCCTCAACTGTACATATGTACGCAGACGACACTGTGATCTACCAGCAAACCAAATCTCCCACAGCTGGAGGCCGTGCTGCAAGAACAATTCACAGAGGTAGAAAAGTGGATCAAAAACAACAAACTTTTTTAAATACTGACAAAACTGTAACGATGCTCTTTGGAACCGCACCTAAACTACACAAATTGCAAAATCCCCATCTATGTGTTGGGACAAAATCAAATGGCACGCTGACCACAGTCACTTCTCTCAAATATCTAGGTATGTGGTTGGACCCTAATCTATCCTTTGGCCCCCACATCGAAAAACTCTCATCTAAACTTTACCCCAAACTAGGTGCCCTGTACAGAAACAAATCTTGCCTGAGTCCCACGGTAAGAAAGCAGATTGTACAGCAAATGCTTATGCCGGCTATTGATTACGGAGATGTAATGTATGCAGCTGCCCCGCAAACACACCTTCATAAACTTACTACATTGTATAACTCATTGTGCCGCTTTGCGCTACAATGTAACTACATGACCCACCATTGTGACATGTTAAAAGAGCTAAACTGGCCATCGCTGGAATCCAGACGCACCCTTCACCTTTCCAGCCTGGTGTTTAAGAGCATCTCTGGGAAGCTGCCACCCTACCTGAATAGACTGCTTCCCCCAGCAGTTCCCTCATCCTATAACCTCCGATCCAGGACCAGCACCTTACTTGCTATACCACAATACAAAAAGAAAGTGTCTCGATCCTCATTTTCCTACAGAGCACCACAATTATGGAATAACCTCCTAGACACCATCAAATCTTCCCCCAGTCTTAAGTCACTCAAAAGCTCCTTACTAACATACCTCAATACAGAATGCACCTGTAAACATGTAACCTAGTGACTATATTTCCTACATATTTTTCAGTTAATCTGTATATTTGTGTTGTTTTTTTTTAATATCTTGCATTGTATTACTTTGTATTTCTGTAACTGTAACACTTCAATGTTCTTGAACCCGGGACATACTTGAAAACGAGAGAAATCTCAATGTATCCTTCCTGGTAAAATCCTTTATAAATCAATAATGGTTACTCTATTCAGAGAAAGCCGAACTCCACTGAAATGTCAGTGAAATGCCCTGATTTTAAACACGGGTTTAAACAGGGGAATCCCATGGGATTCAATGTAAAACAATATTAGCATATTACTTATTCAACCGCTTATTCTTTTCATTTTCAGCAAAAAGTCTTTTTATTTATTTATTTTTTTGAACACCTTTTTGTATTTTTTATATTTTTTAGATGAAAGTTTTGATTCCCCATTTTTTTTAAATGCTTTTGTTTTTTTTAATTCTGTAACATACCCTTTTATTAGATTTTAAAGGACCATTTTATTATTTAGATACATTTTAATGCATTATTATTGGTTTGAAACACCTATTGGAAAAATAGCAGTAGAGTTTTTTTTTTTTTTTTTCTTTCTGTAGTTCAGCGGTCACTTCGGAGGTGTTCGGCGGTCACTTCAGCACTCTTTGGCAATGTTCGACGGTCAATTCAGCGGTCTTCAGCGATTACATCATCGGTGAACTATGGTGATCCTGCGGTGAATAGTGACTTTATTGAAGACTTGGCGAAGTGCACCGAAGTAAAAAGCACCGATATTTTGCAGAATTTTCAGTGCTTGAAGTAAAACCCCTTTAGATTTCCGTACTTGCAACAGGATTAGAGTCTTCACGGCTATCAAAGGTTTTATAATGTAAAAAACATTCCTATAAGACATATTCTTAATTAATAGAATTCTGGGACTAGAACTCCTAAATCTCTCTCAATATTCTAACAAGGTTTGAGACAGAAGAACAGATAGATCAGACAGACGTAGATCATCATAGTCAGAGATGCTGTTGACTTGTAACATACTTTAAACTCGCTGTGCAATTTTCATAACAAATATTTCATTAGAAGTCTAGAATGCAAACTCGCTGTGCAATTTTCATAACAAATATTTCATTAGAAGTCTAGAATGCACCAAAAATAGTTTCCCTTATCAACATTTTTCTGAAACCGTACATAGATCAGGCGTTAGAACCTTGGCCCTCCAGGTGTTTTGGAACTACATTGCACATGAATCTCTGCCAATCTTAGAGTAGCTGAGAATCATGGGAGATATAATTCTGAAAAATCAGAAGGGCTAAGTTTGCTGACCCCGACATAGATATTGGTGGAACGGTCCTCATTCAAGTAGTAATTGTGATCATGATTAACCTGTGTGTTAAACAAGAGAACAATAACATGCGATGTTAAGCAAGAAGTCAAAGAGAATCAAAAAGTCACCTCACTTTTCGTTCTCTTCAGTTCGGTGGGATTTGGCGATCCCATTTCGGCGATCCTGCGGTGTATTCAGCAAGCACCACGGGACCGTCGTAGTGAAGGGAAAAGCCGCCGAAAACCTGCCGAACACTCACCGCAAAACCCAGGCGAATGTACACCGAAACCCACAAAAACATCTGGATTAACCCCGCCGAAGACGCCGGAGAAACCTGAGCAGGAGCCGATCACAGCGCAGAGCAGCTGCCGGAAAAAAACCGACACCGCAGACGAATGGAGTGAAAAAAAAGAAAAACCGCACGCTGGAATGTTTGAAAAGTGAAACGCTGTTTGCAAACAAACTACTGAGCAAAAATGTCTGAAATTTACTTACGAGGTCCAATGAATGATAATAAAAAGGGCTCTTACAGAAAAAAGAAAAAAACTATTAAAAAAAAAAAAGGAATTTTTTTTGCGAAAAAATTCCGAAAAATGCTTAAAAGATCCTAACAAATCTATAAAGAAACTTTTACTGCAGAATATTATAATGAACGGTTTATTAGATACTGAGTTAAAACGGGAATATTTTTAACATTGAAGCCTATGGGATTCGCCTGAATAAACCTGTAGAATGAAGCAACCGAATGGCATGGCATTTCGGAAACTTTTCACTGCTGTTTTTTGTTCTCTGAATAGACGAAGCATTACTTCTCTATGGGGATTTAACTGCCCTCGAACAGGCACCGAACAGGCACCGTATGTGCAGGCAATTCGCCAACATTTGGCAAACTGCCTGCTCTCTGGATAGCCGAATGGCCAAGAAAGGTAACTGAACACTGATTTTCAGCGTTCGGTTACCTTTCGGCAGCCATTCGGATCTCTTTGAATAACCCTTTCTGTCTGTAAATGAGTTTAAAGGAGCTCATGTTCGGGTCCATACATGTATTGGGGGGGGGTCACATAGGGGAGATGGAAGCAAAATATGTATTTTCCTCGGGTGCTCAAAATCTGTGCACCAACCCTAGATGGGATGAACATTTGTCCACGAGAAGCACATGCAGGCATGAAATACACAACTTTTCTGCCATGAACTCTGTTTCCTAAGCCAACCTTAATCTACCATCGAGGTCTAACAATGGTCTAACGTTCTGAATTTCCGCTGCTTGTGCATGCGATGCGAAAATAGCATGAAGAGCCTAATAGAACCTTTGTGAAATGCAAGTAATTTAATCATGAGTTATAGTGGCTGGTGGGTTTTGATTGTAATTTGATTAAATTCTATGAAATCAATAAAAGGGAGCACTAACCCATCTTTCTTCTCAAGGAAGACAAAGCCACAAACCGGTGACTTAAACAGGGTTTTTAATAAGCAACCAAATGAGGTATTGCATGTGTTCTTTCATTGCCAGATTTCCTACCTCTCACAAATGAAATGACCTGTCTGGAGAATTAATGATGCTTTGGGAGAATGTCATGCAAATCCATTGTTATACATATATCTTTGAAAAATTTGCCAAATTAGGCAGATCCTTGTAAGGTCTCTCTTCTTGCCCCAACCTTTCCTAATTCTGCGAAACAAAGTCCTTATCCTATCTGTGAAACCTGTAGGTATGGAGAGTCGTTTCCATTGAGGAATATACCCGTGCTTAATAAAACATATTATTTTTGTCTATTGTCACATTTTCCGGAAGAGGAACTTTAAAATGCAATCTGCATGATGAAAAGTTTGGTTCAGTTGGATCTGTGATGCACCAATGTCACCATGACTTCATTTAAAAGGTTGCAACGTCTAGGATGCTTGTGATAGCTGTTAAAGGTCACTATGGTGGTTTTTAAAAAACCTTCTTCAAATCGAGTCTGGTAACAGGAGTATTTACCAATTTTAAATTAGTCACTCAAATTCATCTTAGTGATTCGACAGTATACAGTAGTCCAACGGCAATACCTGAGGATGCTGTCATCTCTTCAGATGAGGGTATGTTGATGAACGTTCCTCCTCAATTTTGTGTGTGCTGAGTTTGCGGGCAAGTATAGAGCTAGGCTGACAGATGGATAGAAGAAGACATGGAGGATCTGATGTAAAACCTACAAAAGCACCAACTGCTGTGTTATTTAGCTACAAAAGCAAAGTCATTACCTGGCAAGTCTTAAAGAAAATCGCAATGCAACTGTAGTAGAAAGACTATAAATAGGGTATAAGGAAGTGCCACGGTCTTCCGACGGTGGGAGTCCTCACCACTCAGTCCCGCTGGGTCACCACCACCGTAGATGCCGAAATCTTCATTCCACGCGCAGAACAAAAGGCAGGACTACCAGGCTGGGACCATGAGTTATAAATCGGATATAACTGAAGACTACAAGAAAATCCCTTTTTAATTTCATGAACTAACATTTCACTACTAACCACTTTTTGCTGAAAGTAGTTTTATCATAATGTGGGATGAGTACACTTGTTATCAAATGTAGGATAAAATTGCAGTTTTAAACATAATGGTTATATTGTGAAATAAAGTAACTGTATATTTGTGCATTGCTAATTTATTTGTACTGTACAGAAACGATGGGATGAAAGGTTCTAGACGCTAGATAGAGTCCTTTATTTTTCTCAAATTAAAACCTGGTCTGCATTATTACTATCCTGGTAGAACTGCCCTTTGCATCGCATGCAGTCAAATGGATAAAAATAGAAGATAAAAATGGTCAGATATCTTGGTTTTGGATATTTTAAGGGATCTTGCTTTGCAAAAACTCTTCACTTTAAGTATCTTAAAAAAAAATAAAAACAAACTTATCTCTGGTCCCGCTGTGCATGGAGTGGCTCGATCCGCAACCACTTCTGATGGTATGGTGGTTGGTGATGATTTGAGCAGAGTGTGGAGTGCTAGAACTTTGTAATCATATCTTTGTGAACTGCTAACACTGACGTCTATGGGGATTAGGAAATTCTGCTGCCGGTTTGAGCCCTCTGAGCATAAGATTTCCACCCTGAACCTATCTGGTGGCATCTCTAATTAATAAGTTCTTTACTAAGACTGAACTCTCCTGCTTTCCTATTGCAGCGAACCCTAGAAGGCTTGCGTTCCTTTCTTTCAGATTAGCAAGTATATTCTTAAGTGAGATACCCATGACTGTACATCCTGTCAGCATTCACACACTAACTCATCTCACCCGCAATTAGATAGCTCCTTGAAGAGCCCTACGTGAGATTTGTCTGCTGCCCCATTTGTTTGTGACAGTTTGTTTCTGCCACTTTTTATCCTCAACTTCATTAAATGTTAAGTTACTATTGCTATATTACTATAGTCTGCTACTATTCCTATCCTAAGATTCTATATTGACACCTCTGATGGTGTGCAGAAGAACACTCTGATCAAATACTTCCCATTTTCCTTCTGTGGCCTCGGAGTGACAATGGTTGCGCAGTCTTGCACAGGGTGACACTTTTCTCCGTGGTGTCACTCCTAGTATCATGTAGTGGCTTCCTGCTGTTAACACTCAACATACAGTTGTGTTCAAAATTATTTAACCCCCACTGAAATTGAGTGTTTTGGCCAGTTTGACATTGATTTTGATCATTCAGTCATCTTGCTTACAATTAAATCAAAGAGGCACGTGTAGGTCAGACAAATATAACATAACATTTATAATGAAATAACCACAAATGTCTTTTCTGTGCTCACATCATTATCAGTTTTATTCAACCCCCAAGTGACATTCAATCTTAGTACTTAGTACAACATCCTTTTACAGTTATAACAGCTTTTAAACGTGAAGCATAGCTTGACACAAGTGTCTTGCAGCGATCTACGGGTATCTTCGCCCATTCGTCATGGGCAAAAGCCTCCAGTTCAGTCACATTCTTAGGCTTGCGCACTGCAACTGCTTTCTTTAAGTCCCACCAGAGGTTCTCAATCGGATTTAAGTCAGGTGACTGCGATGGCCACTCCAAAATGTTCCAGCTTTTAATCTGCAACCATGCTTTAGTGGACTTGGAGGTATGCTTGGGATCATTGTCCTGTTGAAAGGTCCAACGTCTCCCAAGCCTCAGGTTTGTGACGGACTGCATCACATTGTCATCCAATATCTCCTGGTACTGAAGAGAATTCATGGTACCTTGCACACGCTGAAGCTTCCCTGTACCTGCAGAAGCAAAACAGCCCCAAAGCATGATTGACCCCCCGCCATGCTTCACAGTAGGCAAGGTGTTCTTTTCTTCATAGGCCTTGTTCTTCCTCCTCCAAACATAGCGTTGATCCATGGGCCCAAACAGTTCTAATTTTGTTTCATCAGTCCACAGAACACTATCCCAAAACTTCTGTGGTTTGTCCACATGACTTTTGGCATACTGCAGTCGACTCTTCTTATTCTTTGGAGACAGCAAGGGGGTGCGCCTGGGAGTTCTGGCATGGAGGCCTTCATTACGCAGTGTGCGCCTTATTGTCTGAGCTGAAACTTCAGAACCCACATCTGACAAATCTTTTCTCAGTTCCTCAGCAGTCACACGGGGACTTTTCTCCACTCTACGCTTCAGGTAGCGCACAGCAGTCGAAGTCAGCATCTTCTTTCTGCCACGACCAGGTAGCGTTTCAACAGTGCCCTTTGCCTTGAATTTGCGAATGATGCTTCCTATGGTCTCTCTTGGTATGTTTAACATCTTTGCAATCTTCTTATAGCCATTGCCCTTCCTGTGAAGAGTAATCACCTCTTCTCTTGTCTTCCTGGACCATTCTCTTGACTTCACCATGTTTGTAACCACACCAGTAAATGTCTAGAAGGAGCTGAGTATCACAGTCATTTTAAAGCTGCCTAATTGGTGCTTATTATGCTTTATTGCTGCTCCGTGACATCCACAGGTGTTTTCAATACCTGATTGAAAACACTTGAATGAACCTCTGTTCTTCAGAGTGGTAGTCTTTAAGGGGTTGAATAATTGTGTCAATGAAGAATTCACAAAAGAAACATTTACTACTGTATTACAAAACCAATTTATGTCATTTTAGTTGCATATGGTTCTTTAAAAAGTCCTTGTAGGATTTCATTCTGAATACAATTACAAATGTACACTAAATTCCCTAAAACCCTTTACAGCATTGGGGGTTGAATAATTTTGAACACAACTGTAAGTATAAAGAGGCTCGGTCATCTTAGAGCCAGATACAGGGAGCTAATAAGGGTTATCACCTCACACTGTTATTCAGGAGCCAGTCCAGACACAAATTTAGTGTGATAGTGTTCAGTATGCTGTGACCAAGAGAAGCAAAACAGCAAGGACTGCCCTCATCCCACTCACTCTACACAGGAACAATCCCTCACAGGGTTTGTCCTCCTGCTACTCAGGTGACACCTTCCAGACGCCACACAGCAATGTTCCACAGTGACAATGGAGTGAGTTATTGCAGTGGCATTCTTTGCTTTATAATTGAAAAGAAGACAATGTTGCTGCTTCGGAAAGGATATTTTTACTTCTAATTTTTTTGATCATTTCATGTGGTCATTTTGGTATAATCGGAATGGATGGACTCCGATCTTTCTTATGATGCAGCACTTGACCTTGTGTCATGTATCGAACTGGAGACACAGGGGTCCAAATGACCCCTGTGCTTCTTTCCTGGATCCACCGGGGCTGGTTTACCTTTAGCGCGTCCTTGTTATAAAATACAGGCTCTATTCCTTCCTTGGTATAAACTTAAGCAGAGCTGCTGTAAATGTCCAAGAGTCATTAAAGTCTAAGGAGTCGTTCTGTTTACACCAGCTCTGGTTAAGGGATGAAATACAGTCCGTAGTCGGAGGAGGGGCCTAAATATGCAAAGTTATTAGCAAAGACTCGCTGCTGTTATAAATCAAAAATCTATTTCCACAGAGTATTAGTAAGTCGGGGTGTGCAAGCTTATGCAATCAGGCTTTTTTTTTTAATAAAAAAAATTTGTTATAAAAAATGTTCATAACAATTAACTATTTATTTTTTCTCTGAATTTTTGTTTGTTGGAAGACTACATCACAGATGGAAAAGGTCTTACATTTAAATTGTTGTCATTTCTCTCTTTACAAGTAAAAATACCCGAGTTTGAGTAGACTTTTTCACGTCCACTTTTATATACTCTCGAGAAAGCAATGTGTTTTTTAGCTCCAGACTCTTTTTTTAAAGATATGACAGAATTTATTTTGGCTGAAAACATAATTAATGTCTCTCTCTTTTTATTTTCTCTTATTTATTTTTATGTCAGAAATAAAGAAAAGGCGCATAATTGGATCCTTAAAAAAAACCATGCTGCCGTGTCCCTATGATAAAATTTGTATACAGAATTAAAAATACAGTATATATATTTTTTAAATTCTCTCCGCGTTATATCGAAATATATATTTTTTAGCCATAACCTTAAATAAATCTAATTATAAAGCATGTTTTCTTGTTCTATCTTTTCCCCGTTCATTTTTTTTCTTCTTCTTCAAGTTTCTGTCTGATAAAGCGCCTAATGCATTTAACGTTAATATTGAATGCTGCGCAGTTTGAGAGATAGGGATTTCTAGCAGTCAAGCCTCAATTAAGAGATAAAAGGCATAAGTGTTAGGCATTTGATAAAGCCAGGAATACAAGGACAGGCATAGATGTTCCTGAAGGTGTCTATAGCGATAACTGAATAGTCAGCTGGAATCGTCTTCAATTGGAGTGGGTGCTCCAACTTATCAAATTTCACATATGGGAAATTATTGGTGCCTACAGTGATGATTAGCACTAACCCGGTGGGTCAACAGCATGCTGGGATAAAGGTGAAGACTGTATCTCACTATCAACACCACATACATCCATTTACAGAGAGATAGCAACATTTATTTCTAATATCCTTCGTTGTACAGGCTGTGTGCCTAGCCTTTTTAATGCTTCCTAGGAACAGTCTATTTGGGACATTTACAATATATATTTTACGTCGATACATTTACCGGAACACTAAATAATAAGCTACTGAAGATGTATATTGAGGGAGAATTTTTTTTATATTGTAACACTAAATTTATTTATTTCCTTTTTAGTTTTGAGAACTAAAAAAAATAATATTTTTTTTATATCCTACGAATACATTTATGTTCCCTTTTGTTATACACAAATTAAATTTGGAAATAATAATAAAAAAAAATCAGGTTAAACAATACAATTTTTTTTTGACTCGGTTAATAAACTAGAGGTATATTTCAAAGTAATAGGAAAAGATAACACGTGTGATTTGTTTTATCCTGAAAACATAATGACCCCCCCCCCATTTTAATATACGAGTTCATTCAATTGTAATATAAAACAGAGAATATAGGAATGTCTTGAGAAAGGAAAGGGATATTTTGTATCGTATATCTTCATTAGGTTTTGCTTATGTATAAATCGTATTCTGCAGGAAATCACATGCAATAGGGAATTAATTTCCCGCTGCAGCATATGAATTGTGCATAGCATTTTTCTACAGGATTTAAGAATCTAATTACTAATATGGAGAGTGGGTTTCTTACAGCATATGAATTCTACCTACTACAGGGAAGGAAGTCCCTACTAAAGATATACATTCGGTTCGTAAAAATTCGGAATTTGGAACGAAATTTGATAATTCGTATTCGGAAGTACTTCTGAATAACGAATCGATACGATACGAATTCGAAATGAAACGAAACTGTATATAACTAATTTATTTCGTTTTACACTGTGTCATCATCATAAAAGAAAAATTTGAATAACTGATATCAACTATCAAATTTGAAATGAACTATCAAATTGATATCAACTATCGTATTGATCTTAACTTACAATACAAGTAATAGTCAGCAAGGGACTTTATGAAACAAAATAATTTTGTTTCACTGTTTAATTTGACTCAAATACTAAATCTGTGACAGAGCTTCAAATTTAACCCTAGCTTTTCTTTTAACAGCAAAATTTGATTAATTGGGGTTTTATCTAGTGATCCAAAATTCAAATTGATATCAACTATCAAATTGATATATGAAATTCGAATCGATTTGAAATTTCAAATCAATCCGAAACTAAACGAAATACGAAACCAAATTAGTTACGAAATTCTGAAAACAAAATCATTTAAAAACGTAACGTAATGAAATGAACAAAACTAATTTTTCAGCCATGCACATCCCTAGTTCCTACAAGTTGTAAAAATCAATTCACTGATAGAGAAGTGGTAGTGTCTTACAGCATATGAATTGTACCTACTAAAGGGAAACATATGCCTACAGTATGCAAAAATCAATTCACTCAGGGTAATTCAGAGAGCGTGAAAAGCAGGAGAATGACTGGAGAATGGGAAATTCTAGGTCAAAATCGCCAAACCAGAAAAATTCTCCCTTTCATCTCACTTTCCAAATCGGCTATTTTGACCTAGAATTTTTCATTCTCCAGTCATTCTCCTGCTTTTCACGCTCTCTGAATAACCCTGTAAGTCTTAGATGATGTGATTTCCTGCAGCATATGAATTGATTTAGATTATGGGATTTCCTGCAGCATATGAGTTGTACATACTACTGGGAAGCATGTCCTTACAGGATATAAGAATCAATTCACTGATTTAGATGATGTGATTTTCTGCAGCATATAATTTGTGCCTACTACAGGGAAGCACATGCCTACAGGATACAGAAATCAATTCACTGATTTAGATGTGATTTCTTGCAGAATATGATTTGTGCATACTACAGGGAAGCATAGCTTACAGGATGTAGAAATCAATTCACTAATATAGAGGTTGTGGTTTCCTGCAGCATATGAATTGTACATACTACAGGGATGCGTGTCCCTACAGGATATAAAAATCAATTCACCGATTTACATGATGTGATTTACTGCAGCATATGAATTGTACATACTGCAGGGATGCATGTCCCTACAGGATGTAAAAATCAATTCACCGATTTACATGATGTGATTTGCTGCAGCATATGAATTGTACATACTACAGGGATGCATGTCCCTACAGGATGTAAAAATCAATTCACCGATATAGATGATGTGATATCTTGCTGCATATGAATTGCAAAACAAGTAGCAAAACAAGAGGACATAGTCTTAGATTAGAGGGGCAAAGGTTTAAAAGTAACATCAGAAAGCATTATTTTACTGAGAGGGTGGTGGATACATGGAACAGTCTTCCAGTAGAAGTGGTAGAGGCCAAAACAGTAATTGAATTTAAGCAGGCATGGGATAGGCATAAGGCTATCCTAAACAAAAGATAAATCCAGGTTAAGTATCCATGTAATTGGGCAGACTAGATGGGCCGAAAGGTTCTTATCTGCCGACATGTTTCTATGTTTCTATGTTTCTATGTTTTTTCTATATTACAGAGAAACACTTTCACTGGAGCAACAGTAAATTCATTTCTTCATTCTGCAGGAAAATGCTTCCCTGAAGTATGCAGAATTCATATGATGCAGGAAATCACATTGCCTTAATAAATCCTTTTTCTCCCTGGAGCACTTCAATTGTAGATACTGCAGGGAATCGCTTTTCTACAAGATATAGAAATCAATTTGATACAGACCATGAGATATCTTGATAGTGTTTCCCAGCAGTATATAGATATGTTTGCAGCAGCACATGAATTCTGCACACTGCGGGGAAGCAATTTCACATACTTTCTTTTGGCATGCAGACGATATATGCATCTTTCGAAATATGGATGGAATTAATAAATATTTCAACTTAAGTATTTTAAAACATATGTTTTTCCCCTTCAAATTTTATATGTTTATTTATTATAGCTAATTAAGTGTAAGGAGTTAAAATGTCCAATAGGTGGGTATAATTGAAGATGTAGGTGGAGCCTAACACCCCTCCCCATAAACACATCGCCACCTGCACCTACACTTTACTATGAAAAACATATTTTTATCACCAGTAAAGCATTACAAAATAAAATAACAGAAGTAGAGCCCAGAAGTGCAGTTTCTCCTTAAGTGAACCCTTTTCTTCTTTGCTTATTAATGTAGTTAATGCCCCATATTAGTGGGATAGGATGGTCATGAACACAAAGTAGCTGGAAAAGTATCGTGTTTTTCAAAATAATTTGTTCTTTATTGGTTTTCAACACATCTTTAGAATACACAATTACTCCCTGATCACTATGGATCCATAATAAGACACTATTTGTTCCGTCTCACTCTGCTCCCTTTGGATCAAGCCACCCTTTACTCCTTGGGATGAGAAGAGATTAAGGGATTTTTGTCAGGGTTTAGTTAACCCTTTCACTACCAAAGTTGATTTTGCACTGTAACACTTCAAAAAGCAATCATTAGCGTATCAAACCGTGTTGGCGTATCTGTTTAAGGCAGGGCTAGTGTGCCTCCTGTGGAGAAACAAAATTCACTATGAAAATTCACTCCTGTCCCTCTGTAATATTGTAAAACAAGCTGCAAAGAGCAGCCCCAAACCCTCACTCTAACAAAGAGTTCAAAAACTTTACTGCTGCATTACAACAGCCAGGGAGAGATCAGAATACAGGGAGAGCTCTGTGTCACTCGCTGCTGTATAGGGGTAAGATTCAAGAGCTTATATTGACTGAAAATCCCTGTAAAGTACAGCTACAAGGTGTTACTGTAATTTCCATGCACAGCAGGCATTATGCAGCACATACAGATGCTATTTTTACATTCTGTTGGTATTTTTTGGAAGCTGCATTGGTGCTAATAATCTCATTA
Source organism: Leptobrachium leishanense (assembly GCA_009667805.1). Classification (NCBI taxonomy): domain Eukaryota; kingdom Metazoa; phylum Chordata; class Amphibia; order Anura; family Megophryidae; genus Leptobrachium; species Leptobrachium leishanense. Next base: position 35,621,944 of record CM019069.1, on the reverse strand, counting down.
TAATCACTACAAATCTTCATAAGCAGATCTCACCACTTTATTATCTGTCTTTAACGCATTTACTGCATTTGAGACAATCGCTATTTCTGCCTGTATGCTAAAAGTGCAGACCCCACGTAAAATTGTGCAATATAAAGGACACTAGCTAGAGTTCAAAACTTTTCATTCCAACAATGTTTCCGTAAAGGATAAACAAATTCATGATGAATTAAAACTAAAAGAACTAAAAGAATGTAAATTTACTTAAATATCTCAAAACAATAATTTCTATGCAAAATTTCAATTTTACGCTATATTTAATTGTTAACTTCCCATCCCACCTATGAAATAAATGTTATGATATTTTTTTGCGTAATCAAAAAAGTGCTTGGTAGTGAAGGGGTTAAGTGTGTTTCGTGATTTTTCAAAATCAGAATCACTTAACACCAGATTTTAGGAGAAGGGATTTCTTTTAGAATCTGTATGAATCATGTGATCAGAAACATCTCCCGGGTGATCCACGGTTGCATGTGTTTGAATTGGCGATAATTGAATACAATTTAGTTCTATATCATTGGAACTAATTTAAATCCGTGTGATCTATTTTTGGTAAAGGGAATTATAATCTGCGATTTATAAGCGAATTCTGTAAACTGAATTGTCTTCCTTAAGGGGAAATTGTTATAGATAACAAATTGCTCCACGTTTAATAAATAATTGCACTAAATATCCAAAATGAGACATGCTGGTCACAGTGTACAGTTTTTCCAGCTAAGTGGTAAACTAAACTCACATGACTCCAATCAATGTCAAAGTTGAAAAGTAAAGCCGTCTTCTTCCGACTCTAATTAAGAACTATATAGACTTAAAAGAGCTTGTTAAGCAAATTCTAATTATACACTATGGGAGATATTGGTGGCTTTGAAGCATTCTGTCACACAATTAAGCTTTCTGGAATTATAAAGTGGAGTCACCTTTCCAAAGATACCCAAACGATACCAAGGTTTTCTGATTTTTACATTCTCATTTCTGTTAGAACCTATTCATTCTGATTTACCACCTCCATGCTTCCTTCCGGGCCCGATTCTGGCTGAGATGGTACAGGCAGCTTCTAATGAACAAATTTGGATCATGCCATTATCTTAATAATATATGGGAGTCATTGGCCAAAACGTTGCTAATTTCTTAATAAAAGCTACGCTGTTTGAAGCCTAAGTAGAGTGCGTCGACCTTCTCCTTTTTAGTATGTATGCTTGGAGCCTGGGCATGTTCTGGGTCTCAGTGAGATCATGTGTATGGTTGAGTAGGGCTAGCAAAGGACAATGAGATCTATTTGATCTCTTTATCTTTACACTTGTGGCAAAAGGAGGTGAAGGATAGTTCAGAGGAAGAGTATCAGACTCATGTAAGCAAGCCAACAGTCAGGGAGCCAGAAGGTCGGAAATGTAGTCAAGAGCAAAGCCGGGTTCAGAGGGCTCAGGCAGAGTGTCGTAGTCCAGTTAGCAAGCCAATGGACGTATATCCGGGGAATCTGTACAGGAACATGAGGGATGGGAAGCGGAGACGGGAGAGCAAGAGTGAGCAGGAACACTTGGCCTCAGACACAGAGGCTTGAGAATAACTGAGCACTGAGGAACTGGTCAGTAAGTTATTTATGTGGAACAGTTAAGGGGAGGGACTTTATGTGAATGCATGACAAACCTCATTCAGGGTCCAATATCAATACTGGCTGTCCTGGCACCATTCCTCTCAATCCCTGTGTCCTTTCATCATTTCCTTGGTGGCACCAAAATGATTTGGATGGAATGCTAGAACTGATGTATACATCATTTTCTCCAATGAAGGCCATTAAACGGTGGGTATCCCATCGATTCATTTCTCCAATGAAGGCCACTGTTTTGATGCTGGTTGGGTGGCCGCGTCATTATGTTGTGTTCACGTCGGTTGAATTGGAATAGCATGCTGAGACACCAACAAGGTCTTTTAAAAATACAGAAAAGTCAAAAAAGTATTTTAAAAAATTAAAAAATAAAAAGTTTTTTGCTAAATAATAAAAATAATAAATGGTCTTTCAAAAAGGATTTAAAAAAGATATTCCATTTCTTATATTGAAACCTATGGGACTTGCCTGTTTAACCCCTTTGCCCCTTTGCTGCTGAACCATTTCACCCCTGGGTGCTGAGTTAATTTTCACCATTTTTTGCTCATCATGTTTAAATGTGATTTGAATTAATGTTTTATTGTAGAATCCAGACAAATTACATATCCCTTTTTTCAGCAGACTCAGGAGATTAAAAATATATAATTTCTATGGTTATTTGTCATGACTCGTCAGAACGCTATAAAGAAATTTTTTAAGAAAGTATAAATTTACTTTGGTCCAGCGATGCCCTCTGGCATCCTACTTTCTTTTGCGGCGCCGGAGCTATATGGCGATTGCTGTTTGGTTCCGTTCATCGAGGAGAGTGGTGGTCGATCTGCTGTGGCTCCGCTGCATGGCCTGCTCTGTGAATTGCTCTATTCTCCTGCAGAGGTGTCCTCCTCGACTGGCCTGTCCCTTCTCCTTCGCTGCCGATCGACGGTGCATCCTGGTGGCTTGTCTTCTACGATAGTGCCGGAGCTCCATGGCGATGCATGGCTGGCCCGGGTCAACGGAGATTGTAGTGACTGTCCCTCCTGCCTGGCTGCTGTGGGTCTGCTGCCCCCTTATGTGATGGCTGGCCTCTCCCTCCCGATGCAGGGTACCCCGTTGCCCGCTCAGCTGTGTCTCCCTCTTGATATGTTGGGTGCCCTGTCCCCCCCTGTATTTGGACACTGGCTGAGATTCTCCTGCCTACCTCCTGTCTGTGCCCCTCATTTTTGAAGAGTTTATGGCTAATGACCCACCTTATTTTTTTCCCCTGTTCCCAAATTTCTTTTTTGCTTGAGCTACTGGACCAGGGATGTTGACGTCTCCCCCTCCCCCCCTATTCTGGACTTTCTCTTTGTGGACTCTATTTTTGCATCCGGATCTGACTTCTTGTGTGTCAGTTGGGGCATTTGGATGTTTTCTCCTGTCCCTTGTTTTTGGTGAGTGGGACCTTGGGTTGTTCTGGATGATGAGCCCCTGGAGCATATACCATGGCTCTGACTGCTTCCTCTGGCCCCAGGTCACTCGGCTATGTGACCTATTCTGCGGCCTCCAGTTCCCTGCGGGATCGACGGAGGGAGCCGCGAATGGCACTTCTTGTGGGCGTCCCCCCCCGTTTTATTTTCTTTACCTGCATAGATGACCCACCCGTTGCTTGCCTGCAGACTCAGCCACCTTCTCGGTACTGCTGTCCCCTCCCTTACCATTTATGTTTCATTATATTCTATGTGTTATGGAGACACTTACTGTGGTCTACTTATTACTTTTGCTGACTTTTCTTATATGTGTTGATTGTTTTGCCTCCTCTTGCTGTACCTTTCTGTGACAGCCTTGAGCAGCAATTTCCCCGTATAATTTTTTGTGACTTCACAAAATTATAAATAATTAAAAAAAGTCTAAATTTCCATTCGGATTTCAATCATTTGTAGCGTGTAAATAAATTTTTCAACATTTCATAATCCAAACCTTTGTGGTTATATATTGTAGGGGTTAGTCTTTATGAAAAAAAAACCATAAATGGAGAACCTGTTACAGTTTTTTACCCAATAAAAAAGCATTTTTAATCAAAACTGAAAAAAAAAAGGATTTTTTTTGCTAGTATTGTAGCGCATTATGTATTATGAAAAATATGACTATATATAAAACAATGAACTTCGTGCAAATTGAGAAGATGAGCAATGGCAGTGGTATTACTCATTTTATACGTGAAAATTGGACAATGTCACAGCCTGAAAAATAAAAACAATTTTTTCCCCTCAATTTTTTTGTTTTTCTCTTTTTAATATTTTATATGGTCATGTTTGGTATCATTGGAAAGGACAGACTGTGTCCTGTCTAATGACACTTGACTTGACCAAGTGGGGTGTAAAGAGATGCAGGGGACCAAATGGCACCTGCCTCTCCTTGTCGCAGTTCAACGGATTTTGTTTTAGATGAAATAATGCGTAGTAACGCATTATGCCATCACTTCCAAACTTGCTGACAGTGTGGGAAATTACAAGGTGAATTAGTGCAGTGACATTGTTTGCATTGTATGTGAATAATGCCACTGCTTAGAACAGCGGGGGAAAAAAATAGACACATTGCAATTGATTTCCTTCACCTTTTTTATTTTTACACATTATATGGTCATGTTATGCACCATTGGAAAGAGCACGATCTGGCCTTTCCAATGCTACATAAACCAACCACATCTGTTACACAGAACTAAGGATACAGTGGTCCAAAGGATCCTGGATATTTTGTATTGGGATTCCACTGCCGAGCAGGGGGACTCGCTCTTTATGACGTCATCGCACACATGCATGATGACACCCGCAGCCGGGGGGCAATCCCACAGCGAGGGCTGACATGCAAGATGTCACCCTAATGTGGTTGAAGCCCCAGATCGGTGCTGAGCTGGGGCAACGTGGCGACATGCGAGGAGCGTCCTCCTCGCACAAGAGTGAAATTGGAGGATGCACCATGCACGTCCTACACATTCAAGAGGTCAAATCTGTCAAATTGAACCACTGAAAATCAGATCAATTCGCCAAAATTTCAGTGCAATTCGGCATTCTGTGAATAGACAAAACGTAGTTTTTAATGAGACAATTTCGGTGCCGGTGAACTCCACCGAATCGCAGCGAATTGCAACGTATTTTGCAGTAAATTCACCTGTATTTGGCGAATTGACAGCTTTGTGAATAGACTAATTGCCCCAGAATTGCACCTATGGTGAAATTCCTTGTTCGGTGCATTTCGGTGGCAAATACGGAGGTTAGTGAATAACCCTTTTGGTATTGTGTAAATATTTCTAATTATATACAGTGTATATATACACAAATGGAGTGTGCTGGATATGGTATGGTATATATATATACAGTATATACTCACACTGGGAATGTTCTTGCAGTTAAATATATCTGTATATATGAATAATTTTATCACGGCCACATAATGAAATCTAATGTTAAATCCTCAGCACACAGGCTCTTCAGTCAGAGGTGCCCAAATGAAAGCATCTAACACTGCAATCATAATTCATATCCATCTATTTATATAAATCTATACGTGCATTTACTTAACATTAAACACAGCTTGCTAAACACGGCAGGGTGTCAGAATAACTCAAGCGGGAGACTTTTGCTTTCTTTACCCTGCTTTTCCTGACACTCATTATCTCTTGGCTCTTTCGCTGGCGATGCACGTAAATTTTTTTTTGATAGATTGTTAGAAAGAAGAATACACACATACGTACACATAAATATAATTTTTGCACTGTTAATAACAGACGCATAACACGTTGCCTTTGCGTGGAGGGTAATTATTTTTGCATATAAACGTGCATATTAAGTATAATAGATGCAAATTCTGCCGTCTTATCCCCTTTTTTTTTTCTTTTTTCACAGATGCAAACTTGTCCGTGTTTCTTTCTTATTTAATACATTACGGGCTCTATTACATTCTCTGCGCAAATTCGTACGGGCAGCGCATTTTTTTTTGCCCTCGGCGTTAAAAGTTAACGCGCGTAAATTAATGCTGGTATTACAATCCGAGCGCATTTTTTCATCCGTCAAAAAATATTGTGCGTAAAAAAGATGTGCAAAAACGTGCGCGCATTAACGTTGCGCGCAGAAATCGGTGGGCGGGCTTTTTTTTCATGCGATTCAGCCAATCAGAATTAAGAACCACAATTGTCTCACGTTCAGTTTTTGCGCCTGCCAAAATCAATCTGAGTATATATGCTGCAGCAATAATAAAAACATGCACAACCCACAACATATTATTGTTTGGGTATGTGTAGAATGTGTAACTATACTTTGCTGTATTTTTTTTTTAATGCTGGTGTATTTCGCTTCGGCCAGAACGTTCAGATTTGCAGTTACCACCAGCTTTTAAAAGACGTTAAAATTATACGCGCAAACGTCGCTCGTAAAAAGTTGCGCATCGATTGTAATACCATCCGCGTACCAGCGCACGAACGCATTTGTGCTCAGAATGTTAAGTATGGGATGCGCGCACGAACGTGCGTTCGCGCAGGGTTCGCGCAGGGTCACTCACGTTAGACGTTAACGCGCATCGTATGCGCGAATGTCGGAATACGACGTTCTGCACAAAGGGTTTTGACCCTCGCGTTAATGCGTTTTTGCGCACGCGTTACAAATTGCTCAAAGATTGTAATAGGGCCCTATATCTTTTAGTGGAAAGCTGGTGACGTGAACAATTGTCTTAATTCTGCTTGATCTATTTTACGTTCTCTATTTACTTTCTCAGATACTCCGCCTCCATAGACCGGAAGAGGTGACTCCTGATTGGCAGAGCAGCTTCCTGCTCTGTTCTGAGAATCCAGCATCCACGTGCTAAACTGTAGGTGAGTATCATTTTCTTTTATCTATTTACTTTTGTTGCAAATGACTTGATGCAGTTGCATATTGATGGTGGATATTGGCTTACATGGCCATCGTGCAGCGATAATTCTTCCGGACAGAGTCTTGCAGTTATACATAAATATATACGTATATGGTTTACAACGAGAGGCTGCAATGCATGTAGGGCCAGTTTCTAAGTCAATTAATAGTGTTCCAGCTTGGCAGTCCTTATTGAGAGGTAAATGAATGACCCCGGCCAATGGGGTCAAATAAAGCTGTGCAAGTCTTTTCCCATGTGCGTCTTTCCATTAACAGCTCCATCCAGACAGAGTCGCTCTAGGAGCAGCTCGAGCCAGAATATTTTCCAGACGCCGACAGAGCCACTGCAGGTATCGACTTCAAAGGACTTAATGGAACCCAGCGCAATTCTGTGCAAGCTCTGCAAGAGATCACAGGGATGTGTAGGAGCCACGGAAGAACCCTGGAAACTATTTGTTTACAGTCATTCGCAGCTTGTGGCCAGAAGAATCATGCGCCCCCTCCAACATTGGACCTGGGGTAAGAAAGATATTTTTCAGTCCGTTTTGATTGATGTGTTAAGTGTTTTTGAAAAAAAACTTTGAAAGCCAGTACCTTTTATTATTATTACTAGGTGGAAAGCCTGCCCAGAGGGCAGTCTATTGTTAAGTGAGGTGTGCATGAATGTTCGCCGAAATGAAAGCACAGCAACGTCAAGGAAAGACAATTGTTTTTTTTTTCTAATAGCGGGTTGTCTGTGTTTGTAAGGGGTGTGAGCTTGTGTGCCCAACTGTTGTTGTTGTTTTTTTTATTATTATTTGGAGTATGTGATTAGGGAGCCCAATTTTTTTTTGTTTTAGTTATTTAGTAGTGGTTGCTCAGTGCTCCGGGTGCTTTGTGCTCTGTGCTGGGGTGGGTCTGTGCTCAGGGGTTGCCCAGAGGTTCGGAGGCTCATGGGACCCCTTAGATTGTAAACTCATGGGATCCCTTAGATTGTAAGCTCCTGGGACCCCTTAGATTGTAAAATCATGGGATCCCATGGATTGTAAACTCATGAGACCCCTTGGATTGTATGCTCATGGGAACCCTTGGATTGTAAACTCATGGGACCCCTTGGATTGTAAACTCATGGGGCCCCTTAGGTTGTAAGCTCCTGGGACCCCTTAGATTGTAAGCTCCTGGGACCCCTTGGATTGTAAACTCATGGGATAGATTGTAAACTCATGGGACCCCTTGGATTGTAAACTCATGGGACTCCTTAGGTTGTAAACTCCTGGGAACCCTTAGATTGTAAACTCCTGGGACCCATTGGATTGTAAATTTATGGGATAGATTGTAAACTCATGGGACCCCTTAGATCGTAAACTCACGGGACTCCTTAGGTTGTAAACTCCTGGGACCCCTTAGATTGTAAACTCACGGGACTCCTTAGGTTGTAAACTCCTGGGACCCCTTAGATTGTAAACTCCTGGGACCCCTTGGATTGTAAACTCATGGGATAGATTGTAAACTCATGGGACCCCTTAGATCGTAAACACATGGGATAGATTGTAAACTCATGGGACCCCTTAGATTGTAAACTCATGGGATAGATTGTAAGCTCATGGGACCCTTTAGATTGTAAGCTCGTGGGACCCCTTAGATTGTAAAATCATGGGATAGATGGTAAACTAATGGGACCATTTAGATTGTAAACTCATGGGATAAATTGTAAGCTCATGGGATAGATTACAGTATAGATACATTATGCCCGAGTTATTTTGGTCCCTTTAATATTGTAAACATAAAAACTTCCACTCACTCTAATGATGTCACTTTCAAAAATCTGGTTATCCCAACATGGGTTCCTTCATACCTGCTCTTGCGCTTTTGTGGCACCAAATGACCATTTTTTCTCAATACGTATCGTAGCTAATATATCATTTTGATGACAGAAGCTTCACAATCAGGGTTTATTGAGCATGTATAATAGTTCCAGAGAGTCTGAAGCCAAACTCTTGCTGTGTCCTGGAAGAACTGCATGTTTGCCGACCCCCACAACCCACCTTGCATAGGGAAAAGTTCTACCCTGCAAGCTCTACCAATCTGGCTGCACTATGGTCCAGATAGCTCATAACCCACAACAGAGTTGTGCACCACACAATATATTCCCATCACGTAGCGAACAGGACAGAGAACATTGGCTCCTCTCACCCCCCGCAAAACCCAGCTGTTGTGCCACATCAATAAAATAAAAGAGTTACCTATTTTGTTATCTATAATAAGAATTTTAGGGAGAGCTTAGGTGAGAGTTGACGTTCCTCCCGGCTCCAAGATGGCTGACTTTGCTTCAAGTTGGTGTCACGTTTACTCCGAGTACTCGAGATGCGATTGGGTGCATAGCGTCACGTGGCTGGAGTTTAACGCCCGCCCATTTCTCGTACGTTCGGAGGCCAGTAGTTTCTGTAAAGGCGAGGGCTGCGGGCACGAGACAGCGGAGGCCCTGCGACGCTCGGCGGCGGGGGTTTCAGAAACCGCCGGCTGCCGCCGGCAGGTCCCACTGGGCAGCGCGACGGCAGGTCCCAGGGGGCGGGGTGGTCCCACTGAGCGGTGGGGCTGCCGACCTGTGGAAATTGCCGCCATCCAACCGCCGCGGCACGTGCACAGCCAGTGGCGGTTTGATGCGCGCAGCCAGCAGTACGCTGGTTGCGCGCGCATACGCATAGGCAGCGTGGCGACGGACAAGCTGGCCATTACTATATTATTGTATAGATTATTATTATTATTATTATTATTATTTTTTTTTTGAATACTGAGATAAATTGGAATAGCTGTTTCTTCTTCTTCAAATTAATGGGTCCAATACATAGTACAGGAGACATTAATTTACAAAATTTACAGCAAGCTGTTAGGCATAGTGGCTCAAGCCGTTACCTTATCAGCTCCCTGCATAAGCATAACGACTAGGTGGTGGACCGGCTCAAAGTCTGTGGAATTGCTTTGAATATATTGTGTACACCCCATTAGCTTCAATGCAACTCCTTCGCCCTGCCCACCAGTTGGCGTGCGCCATTGACTGCAGGTGGACGGCATGAACTCAGGCCGTCGCCTGCAGCCAATGATGAGAGCCACGCATCAGCTTTGTAGGAGAGCCAGTGGAGGGGCCCACCACAGAAGGCGGCAAGTAGGGTGTACTAGTAACAGCCCTTTTTATTATCATTCCCTGGACCTCATATGTAAATTTCAGACAATTTTCCTCAGTAGTTTCTTTGCAAACAGCGTTTCACTTTTCAAACATTCAAGCAAACAGTTTTTTTAATTTATTCACTGCATTCGTCTGCGGTGTCGGCTTTTTCCGGCGGCTGCACTGCGTGTGATCAGCTCCTGATCGGATTTTTCCGTGGTTTTCGGTGGGTTAATCCAGATGTTTTTGCGGGTTTTCGTCGTGCATTCGCCGGGTTTTGCAGTGAGTTTTCGGCGGGTTTGCGGCGATCTTTCCCTGCAATTCGACGGCCCTGTGGTGCTTGCTGAATAAACCGCAGGGTCACCGAAATGGGATCGGCAAAATTAACCGAATTGAAGAGAACGAAAAGTCACCGACCGTGCAGTGACTTTTTGAATCTCTTTGAATTATCCTGTATGTGTGGGAACTCTCCAAGATGTCTGCTCATCACTTAACCATTGACATGTTGTGTGTAATCCACCATGCAAAATTTATATCAGTGTTTCAAAATAAAGACAGGCTGAGTTTGTTACCACGCGTTTCCGTTTGACATGGCCCCTGTTTCTTTTTCTACCTGTCGGGGTGTCATTTTTTACACTTCATTGTGTATCATACCTCTCTTTGGAAACTATTGTAGTTTTAAAATGATGATGATAATAACAATAAATGTTATAGTTTTAAAATGATAATAATAATAAATAATAATAATATTAGTAAGTACATAACGAAAAAACATCTCTTGAATGTCTTACCACCTGCAAAAAAACATTGTGTCAACCTTGAGTTGGGGTTGATTTATGAAAAGGAATATATCTGCTGTTCCTGGCTCCGATTTTCCTGTTGCGACCCGGGAATTGTGATATGAAAGCTTGGAAGATATCTCATTTTGCTTATTGTACAGCATATAAGGGACACCAGATAAAACACACCTTCTAACACTCTGGAAGGTTATGCTTTGCACGCTTTCATATTTGTCTCATAAGCCTCATTTTTTTATACCCTCTATTCTCTTTTCAAGTGTTTAATATGTGGATTTAATATGTTTTGGAAAAATCTCTGGTACAGAATGCATAGCATTTAAATCCTAACTTCCCCTGTTGCGTTTCTGAAATTAATAAAGTTAGTTTGAGTCTTAAATGTCACTTATTTGCTTTCTTATTTTCATAGGCAATTTCACTAAGCAGAGGAACTTGCTAATCCTGCATTCACATAGATAGAAGGTCAGAGTTGGTCATTGAGCCAAGAAATAGCATATCAGGGTTCCTTTCCTCTGCAATTGAAAGAGGTATAAATTGTGGAATTAGTGTATTGATTGAAGGCTACAACTTCAAGCAATCAGTTTTTCTGGCTTGACAAGATTATTTTATCCTACTTTTCTTTTAGTATTATGTCTTCTATTTGAGCCATCCTTCAGGCAGATGAAGTGACAGCTTGAATTTACTCAATAAAATCTAGCACTTAGGAAACCTACTGAGCCGAACAAAAGATGAAAACGATTGCGAGGGGAAGGTGCAGTTAGTGTAAGCAAGCATAGCGCGCTATAAGAGAAAATATTAACTGAAATTATGCTCTAATCAATAGATTTCTATGGAAACATGCGAGAAGTTTGTAAAAAATGCTCCAGGAAGGCCACCGAGCAGATAATGCCACGTTTACAGGAAAAAACGAGAATCGTTACAACTATTAAATGTTACTGAAAATGATGATTTCCTAATTGTCGAAAATTGCTTTAATTACAAGACATTACACACGTTTTAACTTCCAGGGCTCTTGTTTATACAAGAGGACGTTATTTCCATTTTTAACCGCTCGTCTTCTTAATAAGTTCATCCGTTTCTCGGAATGTTGCAACCCGAAAATTCTACCTTGACTGGATACGGAATTTGGTTGTCGTTTTCTCCTTTAGAATTCAACAATAGAACACAAAGGTGTGAGACAGATAATGATATAATCATACATAATGGCATCATAAAGTGAACGATAACGCAAAGTCAAACCGTGTACTCTAGCACACCCACACAATACTGTCTATTAGATGAGGAACAATATGGCCTCAGTTTAGTTCTAGTGGCCGTTGTTTTGGAAGAAAAATATATGTATATATCAGCTGCTTGCGAGCGACATTTTTTTTTAAAAAATATTGGCTGATTCTGTTGAAAAAAATTTGGCTGGAGAAGATATTCAAAAAATGCCACTGGTCTAAAGAAACTGTTGGTTGGAAAAGGACATAAAAAGCATATTTTCCACCATCATCATACAGATTTGCAACTTTAAGAAATATCTGATATTTAGAAATCAATGTCAGTCTTATTCTTTCTAGCAATTTTTTTTGGAAATCGGCATAAATCGGCATCGGATAAATTGAATCATATATTATCATTGAAAAATATAGCCGCGAGAATCAAATTTTTATCGGGGATCGAAATGCTAGTGATCCTGCATTCGAATATACAGAAATGAAAAATTGTCGAAAGTTGTCCAGATAAGGTCCTGATTTTGGCCATCGTGCTGAATTAAATTGAGCCTTGTATTCGGTGGTAGTCACCAGACGACTCCGAACTCCTACCAGCCAAAATAGGATCTTAACACCAGTTTTTCAACCATTTTTTGCTCATCGAGTCCATGAAATAACATATTTAGTAGACCCTGGGAGAGGGGGAAGCTAAGAGACTTATAAACTACTACTCAAACCCATCAGGTTCAACTCTTGATATCTGTTTTTTTTCTTTAAGAAAGTATTTTACCAGGAAGGATACATTGAGATTTCTCTTGTTTTCAAGTATGTTCTGGGTGGTGAGTATGTACCGTTAGGTGTCTTGCCCAAGGACACTTACTGGAGAGGTGCTCTTGACAGGACTCAAACCTGTGTCTACACGGTCTCCAAAGTCATAAGGTAGTGATGTTACCTCTACATCTGTTGCTGCTACAGATAAAAAAAAGTTGAAAAAGAAGCACTTGAAACCATTTCCAGTTGTGCCACAAAAAAATAAAAATATCTATTATGATTATTAATGATAATCAGATTGCTGTATTTTTTTCTAAAATCTTTTTATCTCATCGTTCATAGGGACAAAGATTCTGTGTCGATAGGCCATGGATGCTGTACAATATACTGTATAGTAGGCTTGTGCACCGATTTTTTTTTTGGTTCGATTCGGTTCGATTTGTTCGGATGTTTAAACTTTTCGATTCGGCTCGTTTCGGCCGATTTCTGTTTCGATTCGGTTCGGCTCGACTCGTTTTTGGTGTACATTTTTTTTCGGAATATCGACCATTTTTCGTATTTTCGTGTCACTGCTCGTTTTTTGTATCGACTTTTCGGAAATTTCGGAAATTTTCATTTTTTCGGAACTTCTGTTCTCCTCGTTTCAAAGTGTCTACGATAATTCTGGCAATTCTATCGTGTTTTATTTTATTAAATAAAGATCCGAAATCACGAATGGAACCGAAATCATGAATAGAGCGAAAATAAATTTCGATTTGACACATTTCAAGTCCATTCGAAAATTCCAAAAATATTTCGTTTCGGCTCGGAAAACTTTTCGGATCTGCCATTTTCGGATCTAAAAATTTTCGGAAAATCGGCCGGATCCGAAAACACGAATCGTGAAATTTCGTGAAAATTCCGAAATTCCGAAACCCGAAACGCACATCCCTACTGTATAGCCTTAGGCTTGTTGATTTGAAGACTGAGATGATGTTGTCCACAGCAGAACCCCTGCCTTGACGATATGTGAATTATAGGCACCAACAAGTGCAATTTAGCTGTAATTGCAGAGTTGCACTTGTCATCAGCCAGCTAATCCCATAGATAAAGTTGGTTAATGCTCCTTGGCGTAGCCAACGTTTCTCTATACTATTACCCAAACTAATGCTGACATGTACAACTCATCGACTTCAGCAGAGTTAGTCTTGCTAGTTGCTGGCACCTTCGCGCATCTTTGTGAATGGAGCCTACTTTCTATTCATGTCATGGTACATTTCCTACATCTCACCTTCTCTATAATACCATTCTGTCTCTTGATGTGCCTGAAAACATGGGAAGATTCCGATAAACACAAAAGACGCATAAAATAATTTCGGTAACAAAAGAAAGGAAAATAAACGTGGCTTTTTAAGACTCTCTCCAAACCGCCATGGAAATCTGGAAAATAAACAAATATCAAGATCAATCTTTAGAGAATAGATCTTTTTTAAAAAGTAAGAATAATAACTACACAAATAAAAATTCCAATTTACGAGAGGTGAGAACTATTACTATTGAGTGTCAACTTGGGAAGAACAGTCTGAAGCACGGTAAGCGAAGATCTCTTTGAAGCTTGACGCAGAATGTATTGGGGTCACCTGGAGCAGAGTCTCAAAGGGATCTGCGTGTGTGTGTGACTGGACAATCTATTGAGTGAAACATGCCAATCTCGAGGTGCATCTTGCTGGAATAGCATCATATTAAAGAGCCAGCTACAAAGAATGTGGATGGTTCGGAAATACTCCAACAACACAGAGTGGTCTTAGAAGCCGAACTGAATTTCTTTGGTCTAAAAAAGACACGTTAAACATCTTGCAATGCATTAAGACAAGTGTAAAACTTAATATTTGGATAGTTAAAACTAAATACACTAAAAATATAATTTTCTATCAAAATTAAACTTGTAAAAAAACCAGCAAAATGAGGAATTGTTTCTTCACCAGATGGAATTGTGTGTGGTCAATTCAGCTGATAGAGTCATTATTATTGTGATTATCATCATTTATATACAGGGTTATTCAAAGAGATCTGAATGGCTGCCGAAAGGTAACCGAACGCTGAAAATCAGCTTTCGGTTACCTTTCTTGGCCATTCGGCTATCCAGAGAGCAGGCAATTCGTCAATTGCCTGCACATACGGTGCCTGTTCGGTGCCTGTTCGAGGCCAGTGAAATCCCCATAGAGAAGTAATGCTTCGTCTGTACAGAGAACACAAACCAGCAGTGAAAGGTTGCCGAAATGCCCTGCCATTCTGTGGTTTCATTCGACAGACTTATTCAGGCGAATCCCATAGGCTTCAATGTTAAAAATATTCCCGTTTTAATACAATATCTAATAAACCGTTTATTATAATATTCTACAGTCAAAAGTCGCTTTATTTATAGATTTTTTAGGATCTTTTAGGCATTTTTTGGGATTTTTTGCAAAAATAATTTTTTCGATTTTTTTTTTTATTCTTTTTAAACCGTTTTTTCTTTTTTCTGTAACAGCCCTTTTTATTATCATTCATTGGATCATATGTAAATTTCAGGCATTTTCGCTCAGTAGTTTGTTTGCAAACAGCGTTTCACTTTTCAAACATTCAAGCGTACTGGTTTTTTTTATCACTCCATTCGTCTGCGGTGTCGGGTTTTTCCGGTGGCTGCTCTGCGCTCTGATCGGCTCCTGCTCGGGTTTCTCTGGCGTCTTTGGCGGCGTTAATGCATTCGCCTGGGTTTTGTGGTGAGTTTTCGGCAGGTTCACAGTGGCTTTTCCCTGCACTACGACGGCCCTGTGATGCTTGCTGAATACACCGCAGGGTCGCCAAAATGGGATTGCCAAATCGCACCGAATTGAAGAGAACGAAAAGTCACCGAACTTGCGGTGACTTTTCGATTCTCTTTGAATAACCCTGATAGCGCCAACAGTTTCCGCAGCACTTTACAATAACAAAAGTGAGCAAGACAAAATAAAAAACGTAGGATGGACACAAGTGGTGAAGAGGACCCTGGTCATAGGAGCTTACAATCTAGAGGGATTGAGGTGGAGGAAGACAAGAAGAGTTTTATTGGTTGTCAGAATCACTAGCGCCTGTGGTTAAAAATGTTGGCTGCCATGGAAGTGAGATTTATCATTATATGCATGTAGGTGAGGAGAGGGATGAGTTGCATCAGTAATATGATATGCTAATACCCCACATATTATCCCCACAACCCCACATATTATCATCCAAACCATTATATATTTGACAGGGTACCCTTTAAAAAAAAAAAAATGGAGAATATTTTACTGCATTTTTTTCTAAGGAAATACACGTTAACCAAAATAAATTTTTTTTTTTACAATTTGTTTTTCTGTTTTTTTCCTTTTGTACATTTTACATGGTTAATGTTTGGTATCAGAGTCTGGCCTTTCCACTGACACTTCAATTGACCATGAAGGGTGTATGGAACCAGAGAAACAGGGGTTTAACATTCAAAATGTCCCCTGTATCTCCTACAATAGGATTGCAGCTCAAGGGTGGTGGGCAAATGCCCCCCGTGCCCCTCGCATGATTTGCCAGTGTGTGAAGGTCAAGAACTTCAAATCTCTCCATAGTATGAAGCAAAGCATAAGCATATACTATTATTTTTAATGAACTTGATGCGTTGCGCCTCTCCTGACTCAAGCTCCTAAAAGACTGTATATGAGTCAATAGCATCCAGTCAGGAAGACTTTGTTAAATGCGCCTGACAT
Source organism: Leptobrachium leishanense (assembly GCA_009667805.1). Taxonomy (NCBI): domain Eukaryota; kingdom Metazoa; phylum Chordata; class Amphibia; order Anura; family Megophryidae; genus Leptobrachium; species Leptobrachium leishanense. The sequence continues at coordinate 35,605,806 of CM019069.1, read as the reverse complement.
TGTCAAGAAAATATAACACAAACATAGTAAAATGTTCAGTAGTTACCTATCAAAAATAACTCATTTCTAGGAGCATGCCACTGGAATGACAGCTGTGAGCAGAAGAGCTGTCCCTCAGGACAGCCCTCCACTTTCCCAGGCAGTTGATTGACCGTCGAAGCACTGATGTCACCACTGAGGGTCAACCACACAGCATTGTGCGTTGATTGGTCTATATCAGTGTTTCCCAACCCTGGTCCTCAAGTCCTCCTAACAGGCCAGATCTTTAAGGATTCCCTTGGGGAAATGAAGACTGAATCCTGCAATCACTGATCAGCAAATCATATCACCTGTGCTTCAGATATTTGGCAAACCTGGCCTGTTGAGAAACCAGACCCTTGATCCTGGTTAGATACTCAAGATACTGCTCTATAATCTGAAACGTGGACGGAGGAAGCCAAGCTCCCCAAGTTCCCTGTTTGAATATTTGTTTTATCACATACAGGTAGCTTCTTCTGCTGAGCAACCTACTATGAAACTGGAAATATTACCTCGTCAAAGCTTTATCTGAAGGGACTGATTTGACAATCTCTGCTTTAGAGTAAATATGTGTTATCGACATGCCATTGTGACAGTTTATTTTATTTATTTATTTATAAAGGATTTTACCAGGAAGGATACATTGAGATTTCTCTCGTTTTAAAGTATGTCCTGGGTTCAAGAACATTGTATTTCTGTAACACTGTAACATTTCAAGGTAATAAAATGCAAAATATTAAAAAGAAATTGCACAAATATACAGATTAACAGAAAATAAATATATTCACAAACAGGGTTATCCAAAGAGATCCGAATTGCTTGAGAAAGGTAACCGAACGCTGAAAATCAGCGTTTGGTTCCCTTTCTTGGCCATTCGGCTATCCAGAGACCAGGCAATTCGCCAAATCCTGGCGAATTGCCTGCACATACGGTGCCTGTTCGGTGCCTGTTCGAGGGCAGTGAAATCCCCATGAAAAAGCACTGCTTCGGCTATTCAGAGAACACAAACCAGCAGTGAAAGGTTCCCCTAATGCCCTGCCATTCGCTGGTTTAATTCGGCAAATTTATTCAGGAGAATCCCATAGACTTCAATGTTAAAAATATTCCCGTTTTAATTCAATATCTAATAAACCGTTCATTATAAAATTCTGCAGTAAACAGTCTCTTTAATTATAGATTTTTTAGGATACTTTAAGCATTTTTCTTAATTTTTTTTTTTTTAAAAGTTTACTTATTTTTTCTGTAACAGCCCTTTTTATTATCATTCCCTGGACCTCCTGTGTAAGTTTCAGACACTTTCGCTCAGTAGTTTCTTTGTAAACAGCATTTAATTTTCACAGATTCATACAAACGGTTTTGCTAATTTATTCACCTCCCTCGACTGCGTCTCAGCTGCTTCGGCTCTGTGTGATTCGGCTCCTGTTCGGCTGCTTCGCTGAGTGTGATCGGCTCCTGCTCGGGTTTTTTCGAAGGTTAATCCAGATGTTTTTGCGGGTTTTCGGTGTGCATTCGCCAGGTTTTGCGGTTAGTTTTCGTCGGTGTTTGCGGCAGCCTTTCCCTGCAATTCGGGGGCCCTGTGGTGCTTGCTGAACACACCGCAGGGTCACCGAAATGGGATCGGCAAAAGGAACCGAATTGAAGAGAACGAAAAGTCACCGAACGTGCAGTGACTTTTCGAATCTCTTTGAATAACCCTGTATGTTACATGTTTACAGGTGCATTCTGTACTGAGGTATGTTAATAGGGAAGTCTTAAGTAATTTTAGACTTGTGGAAGATCTGATGGCGTCTGGGAGGTTATTCCATAATTGAGGTGCTTAGTAGGAAAATGAGGATCGAGCCACTTTCTTTTTGTATTGTGGTATTGTAAGTAAGGTGCAGGTCCTGGATCGGAGGTTATAGGATGAGGGAACTGCCAGGGGAAGCAGCATATTCAGGTAGGGTCAAAACAATAAAATAAACTCCGGATACCACAACATTAATTCAAGTGGATAGGTAGGGTGGTAGCTTCCCAGAAAAGCTCTTAAACACCAGGTTGGAAAGGTGAAGATTGCGTCTGGATTCCAGCGACGGCCAGTCAAGTGAGGATTCATTGGAAAGGTCAGTCTGGTCTTTCTGACTATGCCATATATGACCATCAGGGTTATTCAAAGAGATTCGAAAAGTCACCGCACGTTCGGTGACTTTTCGTTCTCTTCAATTCGGTTTGTTTTGCCGATCCCATTTCGGTGACCCTGCGGTGTATTCAGCAAACACCACAGGGTCCCCGAATTGCAGGGAAAAGCTGCCGCAAACTTGATGAAAACGAACCGCAAAACCCAGCGAATGCACGCCGAAAACCCTCAAAAACATCTGGATTAACCTGCTGAAAACCACTGAAAAACCCGAACAGGAGCCGATCGCAGCCTCCGACACCGCAGAAGAGGCAGTGAATAAATTAGGAAAACAGTTTGTAGGAATGTGGGAAAGTGAAACGCTGTTTGCAAAGAAACTACTGAGCAAAAATGTCTGACATTTGCATATGAGGTCCAGGGAATGATAATAAAGAGGGCTGTTACAGAAAAAAGAAGAAAACTTTAAAAAAAATCAAAAAAAATCGGACTTTAAAAAAAAAAAATTATGAAAAATGCTTAAAATATCCTAAAAAATCTATAAATAAAGAGACTCTTTACTGCAGAATTTTATAATGAGCGGTTTATTAGATATTGAATTAAAATGGGAATATTTTTAACATTGTGGCATATGGGATTCTCCTGAATAAATTTGCCGCATGAAACCACCGAATGGCAGGGCATTTCGGGAACCTTTCACTGCTGGTTTGTGTTCTCTGAATAGCCGAAGCAGTGCTTTTTCATGGGAATTCACTGCCCTTGAACAGGCACCGAACAGGCACCGTATGTTCGGGCAATTCGCCAGGATTTGTCGAATTGCCTGCTCTCTGGATAGCCGAATGGCCAGGAAAGGTAACCGATGGCTGATTTTCAGCGTTCGGTTACCTTTCCCAAGCAATTCGGACCTCTTTGAATAACCCTGTATGTCTAGATTCCAGTGATGGCCAGTTTAGCTCTTTTAACAAGTCACAGTGGTGGGTCATGTAGTTACATTGTAGCACAAAGCGACAGAATGAGTTATACACTGTAGTAAGTTTATGAAGGTGTGTTTGCGGGGCGGCTGCATACACTACATCTCCATATTCAAAAGCTGGCATAAGCATTTGCTGTACAACCTGCTTTCTTACCGCGGGGCTCAGACAGGATTTGTTTCTGTACAGGGCACCTAGTTTGGGGTAAAGTTTAGATGAAAGTTTTTCGATGTGTGGGCCAAAGGATAGATTTGGGTCTAACCACATACATAGATATTTGAGAGAAGTGACTGTGGTCAACATGTCATTTTTTTTTTTAATTTAAAATCTTTATTTTATATATGTCAGCGTACATTCAAACATATAAAGTGAGGGCCACGCAGGGCCACCCAAAACTGTCAGCATACTCACAATGCAAGAAAAGTAATAAACATCCCCAAATAGGGGGGGTCTCAGCAAAGAGTGTCAAACAATAGGGGAAAAACACATGCATGAATCAAAACGAGTCCTCAAGGCTTATACTAGGGGTGAGAGGGTCATAAAAATAAAAAAAAATAAAAAGTCAGTTTGTAGCCAGCTTAAATCAGCATAAAAATGGGGAAAATCTCTGCATGGGGGAGTCATCTCAGGGAAGCATGGGTCAGCAACAGGCAGGCCAGCAAAAACATATAGCACCCCAAACTCCTCAGCCTGTGTCTAGCGAGTAGGCCGCATAGGAAAAAAAACCCAGCATATGAAAGAGAAAAAACAAAAGTCGGCTAAGTACGGCAGGTAATCAAGGGGGAGGACAAAATGTCAGCAAAAGTAGAAAACAGCGGGGGGATATGGGGATCTCTCAAAAAGAGCACAGCAAGGGGTTGCCGCAGAAGAGCGGAAACATGGTCCAATAGTCCCATTCAGCCCATATCAAGATGCGGCCACAACCGCTGGACAGGCAGCATACCACACAAGAGGCTGAGGCATCCGACCATAATAAGACCGAGTCCACAGGTGCGACCTCCGAGCCACATCGGAAACCGAGCTGCTCCGTGGTCTCCTTTGCCAAACGCTCGGGGCCGGTTCATACGCAGTGTTGGGGAACGCATCCGCTCTATCCTTACTGCTGGCCGTGGGGGATCTTCCTCAGCAGGCATCTGACGGGGGTCCGCCGCTACCGGGTCCGGCAGAACTGGTGTCACCTGGCTGGCGCAAGACGCCGACCCACCTCCATCACATGGAATCAGGGAAGTTTCCGGGGGTCGGGGCACCCAAGATAGCGCCCCAGCAAGGTCCTCACTTCCAACGCACTCCTCTAACACATTAGCCTCTCTCTTGCAGGGTTCAGCAGAGCATCGAGTCGTGGCAGCCCCAGCTACAGCCGCCTCCCGGCAGCTGCCTAGTGCGGCCATCATTCTTTGCCAGATCCCTTTAGTGATTGGGCCATCAGCTTCCTCTTCCTCCAGAATCCTTAGGCAGACATCCAGGCCAGAGACCACAGCGTCCCCCTCTCCAATGGGGGAGGGGGTCCTCCCTGCCACTGACCCACAGGTCCGACCACCTCATCTGTAAAAATTACATCCAAAGCAGCTGGGGGATGTGGGCCCTCCATCCCCACAGCGTTAAGCACATATACAGGTGGGGAAAGGCAGGAACCAGGGGGAAGGCCGCAAGATGGCCATCAGCGTCTCGGCCCAGCCACACTTCTTCTGCCCTAAGGCATGTCTCTGGTCCGGAGGGGGGACATAACGGGCTCTGGACAGCTTGGCTCCGGTGGCCAGCTACTTTGGTACCCAGTGTGAAAGTTAGTATCGCGTTTAGAGTCATCTGGGGGTCCCCAAGAGCGGCAGACGTGTGGAGCTCCATCTAAACACGTCTCCTCCCAGTGGTAGCCGGCCACGCCCCCGTCATCATGTCATCTTGTCCTGACACCTAGATGGGGACAGTACAATGAGGTATCATCTTTAAGCCACTGTCTTGGGGGCTTTAAATTAACAAGCAGAATTATTGGTATATATTTTATTTAGTATTTTATAAAATGAACAAAGATGCAAAGTCCTGATTCTCAAGCTGGCAGCTTCATGCTCTGAAGAGAGCTTTATTCAAAGTGTCACTAAATGATGCAAAGATCTAAACAATGAGATGAGAATGAAGCCTAGGTATGAATTTATACAGACGAGGGACTTATTTCTACTGCTGCTACTGGAGTTATATTTTGCACATTTGATCTCTACTTACCGCTACTCACTGTTTAGTAAATGCCCCCATAGTGTTTCATAAATTATTTAAATATTGAAGCTTAGAAACTCCTCTTATGCTCATAAGTCTGTTAATTGGCCGAACCTGTTAACCTTTTCCCTATCTGGATTTAGAAACAGGGTTATATGTGACTCGTTGCACGCTGCTCAATGAAAGCCCCACGCAGCAGACGGAAGATAAGGGAAGCCAGCTCTAAGCTGCTCTCATTTAAAAATAATTCTAAAAAAGCCATTTCCCCTATATTGGTTTTTTTAATAGATACATGTTGTAACATATTTGTGCTTTAGAATAATATTTCTGTATCTACTAGACTAAAGGGTCTAGTCACAAACCACCGAAATTGTGTGCAATTTCAGTGCTTTGCGTTCTGGCCCATTACGGTGCACATTGGCGTTTCCATTTTGCCGAAACTATGGTGAATTCACTATTTTTTTTTTGAGAACGTATTTTACCAGGAAGGATACATTGAGATTTCTCTCTTTTTCAAGTATGTCCTGGTGACGAGTATGTACCGTTAGGACACTTACTGGAGAGGTGCTCTTGCCAGGATATTTATTGAATGGTAACCGTATTTTGCTGAAAGCAGTTATCGGACGTCTGTGAAAATCGCAGAATTGCGCCGACATCTGCTGAACTGTGCCGAATTAGCATCGGTGAGCTCCACAGTGCTAATATAAATGAATAAGGAAGTACCCTATCCTCCTAACAGGAATTTCAATCAACAAAAATGGAATAAAAATGTGTCTACTTCATAAAAAAGGTCCTTTAAAAAATAACAATAAGGTCTGTTACGCAATAAAAAAATATTTAAAAAAAATAAAAAAAACAAAAGTGTCATCTAAAAAAATACAAAAAAGCAAAACGGTCTTTTAAATTTAAAAAAATAAAATAAAAAAGGTTTTTGCAAAAAATAAAAACCATAAACTGTCTTTTATTTTTTAAAAAATAATAAAGATATTCCATTTATTGCATTGAAACCTATGAGATTCGCCAGTTTAGACCTGATGAATTGAAAGACCGAAAATCGGGGCATTTTTTCTTAGTTTCGGTGCAATTCGGCGTTCTGTGACTAGACACGATAGTCTTCTATGCGACAGGTTTGTGAATAGACGAATTGACCTGAATTTCCAACGAACTGTAAAATTCACCGTACGGTGCAATTCGGGGCCAGTTCGCCGGTAAGTGAATAATCCTTTCAATAAACAAATACTACATACCTTTCTCTGAAGAAGTGTCACAAATGGATCCATTTGATGGTATGCGACAGAAAAACCCTATTATCTTTCTAATTGATAAAAAAAACTGCACCCTAATGAAGAATTACGGTTCGTAAACATTTTATTCCAGTGTGAAATATTAATATTCAATTGTTTACAAACAGCCGCCGCAATTGTGATCTGACAACGTGAAAATTCTTACACTGTCCAAAAAGTTATGTCCACGCATGAACATTTTAAGGTGCAGGTATGAAATATGAGTATCGCTTCTCCGGGTTCCGCGGCGCTAAATAGGTGTATAAATCTAATAATTGCAGAGCAGAGGATTAGCAGAAATCTTCCAAGACGGAAAGTACGGCCGGGGTTATTGCTTTTATCATTCTAATCAATTATGTATGGTGGAAACATACACACTGAAGAGCTGGCTCTCCAATGAGGTTATTTGTGGCGCTGCCGCTCAGCAGGTTTCCTTAAGTCTGAAGATCAAAAAGCCTGCAAAGCCACCGGAGGATTAGGGCACTGGTTTCAACTATAACTCTAATAGGGACACACACCGTACAAATACAAGTAGGCGATTTTTTTTTATTATTGTTAAATGAACAGGGCATCATGTTATAGGAGAACAAAGCAGAATCCGTTTTATTTCTTGTAATAACAGATTATTGTTATAATAATAATAAAATAAATCTGAAATGCTTCTTCTGTGATGCCCGGGTGTTAAAGGCATTATGTTGCCTTTAGTATAAAAATTGTACTTATTTTCGTTGAGTGGGAGAGAGAGTATAAAAGCAACAAAGGAAAAACTCTTAAAAACAGTGTAAGAAGAATACTGTCAGGGTTATTCAAAGAGAATCGAAAAGTCACCGCTCGTTCGGTGATTTTTCGTTCTCTTCAATTCGGTGCGATTTGCCGATCCCATTTCGGCGACCCTGCGGTATATTCGGCAAGCGCCACAGGGTCCCCGAATCGCAGGGAAAGGTCGTCGCAAACCCGCCGAAAACTCACCGTAAAACGAGGGCGAACGCACACCGAAACCCACAAAAATATCTGGATTAACCCGCCGAAAACGTCGGAAAAACCCGAGCAGGAGCCGATAACACGCAGCGCAGCCGCCGGAAAAAAGCCGACACCGCAGACGAGTGAAGTGAATAAATTAAAAAAACAGTTTGCTTGAATGTTTGAAAAGAAACTACTGAGCGAAAGTGTCTGAAATTTACATATGAGGTCCAGGGAATGATAATAAAGAGGGCTGTTACAGAAAAAATAAGTAAAGATGAAAACAAAAATTAAAAAAAAAAAAAAAATCGGAATTTAGTTTTTTAAAAAACAAATCCCGAAAAATGCTTAAAATATCCTAAAAAATCTATAGATAAAGAGACTCTTTATTGCAGAATATTATAATCAATGGTTTATTTGATATGGAATTAAAACGGGAATATTTTTAACATTGAAGCCTATGGGATTCACCTGAATAAACCTGAAGAATTAATAATTAAATTTGTTATTGCTGCAGCATATATGATATATGCATTTGCGCTCACAATGATAGGTATAGGACGAGCAAAGTACAGTAAGCTCGCGCAGCATTCGCGCAAGTTCAACCGCGGTAGACGATTACGTGCGTTTGTTGCGCTGACATTGTAATACGACGTTCAGCGCAAAGGGTTTTGCCCCTCGCGTTAATTCATTTTTGCCTGCGCGCAAACGTTTGCGTGAAGATTGTAATAGGGCCCCATTACGGCACCGTAAATATTGTTTATCCTCTCCCCTGCCTGTATTATTATTGATGCTAGTCCTGTGTGCTGTCCTGTTAATGAACATGTTAAAATAGATCTGTTTGTGCTTTACACATTTTGTATATAATATTCTGTATTTTAATTGTGAAAGGAGATAAATTACTTTTGTCGTCTTTTTTTCTTTAATAAAATTTTTTCCCCCACTTTCTTGAATATACCTCATGCAGTTTTTTTTAACATATCCCACACTATAGAAACATAGAAAAATGTCGGCAGATAAGAACCTTTCGGCCCATCTAGTCTGTCCAATTACATGGATACGTTACCTGGATTTATCTTTTGTTTAGGAGAGCCTTATGCCTATCCCATGCCTGCTTAAATTCAATTACTGTTTTGGCCTCTACCACTTCTACTGGAAGACTGTTCCATGTATCCACCAACCTCTCAGTAAAATAATGCTTCCTGATGTTACTTTTAAACCTTTGCCCCTCTAATCTAAGACTATGTCCTCTTGTTTTGCTACTTTGTTTCCTTTTAAATATACTCCCTTCCTCTACCTTGTGGATTCCCTTTACGTATTTAAATGTTTCTATCATATCTCCTCTGTCTCGTCTTTTTTCCAAGCTGTACATGTTAAGATCATTAAGCCTTTCCTGGTAACTTTTCTCCTTCAAGCCGTAAACCATTTTAGTAGCCTTTCTCTGAACTCTCTCTAAGATGTCTATATCCTTCTGGAGATACGGTCTCCAGTACTGCACACAGTACTCCAAGTGAGGTCTCACCAGTGCTCTGTACAGTGGCATGAGCACTTCCCTTTCCTACTGCTAATACCTCTCCCTACACAACCAAGCATTCTGCTAGCATTTCCTGCTGCTCTATTACATTGACTACTTACCCTTAGATCCTCTGAAATAATAACAGCCATAACTATCGTATCTACTTATTTTTCTTCCAATCTCTAAACCCCAAGTCTTAGCAGGAGATCTTTAAAATAAACAGCGCTATCAACACGAACCATACTTTCTCACTGGTATATGGTGAACGCGGCTTATTATCTTTATTTATTTAGGAGACAAGGTCCCCTCTCTCACCTTTACTCACAGACCGCAGGAAGTGATAATATTAAGGCACTCGCTGGCACTTTTTTCTCCCCCTGCAATCCCGGTGGCTCGCTGCCAGTTCTGGCTGTTAATATCTTAAGAACATTTGTCAGGCAAAGTTAAAATAAGCTCCTTTTGTTGAGGTGTGTCAACATTGTGAAACACTCGTTCCACGATATGTACCTTAACGTCAGAGCGATCTCGAACAATAACTGAAAACTACAAGTTTTAAAGTAATTTTGAAAATTGGCCGAGAATGAAGATATTTACATAAAAAAACTGAAATAGAAAAGAAAAAAAATACAGAAAAAAATAAAAGAAAATATTGGCAGCTATGGCTTAAAATCCCGCAAACTGGTTATAACTCCTCTCGTTATTCCACATGCAGATCCCAAATATTCTTGAACTCATGAGGGCTTATTCACTAAACTCCATTGCATTATTGCAGTGCATTACAGATACCGGCTGGATGGAGTAGAGGTAACATCACTGCTCTATGACTCTGGAGACACAGGTTCGATCCTGGCAAGAGCACCTCTCCAGTAAGTGTCCTTGGGCAAGACACCTAACGGTACATACTCGCCACCCAGGACATACTTGAAAACGAGAGAAATCTCAATGTATCCTTCCTGGTAAAATACTTTAAAAAATTTTTTTATTGAAATATTTATTAACCCTTTCGCTGCTGAGGCTTTTCCCGCCCCTGTGCTGAGGTCATTTTTTACCTGTTTTGCGCATCATGTTTAAACGTGTTTTGAAGGCTTATTTTAGTATATGACACCGACATATTATATATCGTTCTTTCCGTCAGACTCGTAGATTCATAATATGTCATTATTATATGTATACGTTATGTCATGTCTGTATATTATAACAAAAAATGCAATAAAATATGTATTTTCAATAATTTACAACGTGTAAAGTGTTTTTTTCCACATTTTAACATGCGAGCAATTGCGGTTATATTTTGTATGGGGTGCGCTTGTTAAAAAAATTAGAGATGGGGTCTCGTTACATTTTTTTTTGGGGAAAATGACACTATTTTTAACAAACGCACCGCATACAAAAATCGTTAGTGCAGCATCATTGTTCACATTATAATTGAAATGGGAACAATATTGCTGCATTAACAAACCCAAAAAAAAGAAAAAAAAGTGGTTATTTTTTTTTTTTTTTTTTTTTTTAATTTTTTTTTTATTTTTATTTTTCTTATTTTTTTTTTTTTTACAACATTTTTAACTTTCATGTTTGGTATCGTTGGAACGGCCATGCTCTGGCTGATCCAACGATATCAAAATTTAACCCCTAGCTGCCACGGATCGGGAGATAGGGAGTTCATTGGAACTCCCTATCTCCACACTTGGTGGCAGTTAGGGGTTAACTGTAGGACTGGCGTCATCGTGCTACGCACGATGACGCCAGTCCTCTGGGGGAGTTCCCGGAAGCTTGGCCAACATCCAAGATGTCGGCCAGCTCCCGGGAAGGATCGCGAATCGGCGCTTTTCAGCGCCGATTTGCGATCCAGCTCCCCAGGGGTTAATGCCAGGCATCATTTGGAAGGGCAGGCTGTGCCCTTCCAAATGATGCCTGGGTTAACCCCCTGTGCGCCGCCGATCGGAGGGAGAGAGGTCCGAAGGACCTCCCCCCCTCCCTTTCAGGCGCCTCCTCCGCACATGCGGGGGGGGCGCCTGAATTAGGTGTCATCGCGCCCCCGCGATGACACCTAATAATGGCGGCTGCTGGTCCGGATGCCGGGCTGACATCCAGGATGTCAGCCCGCACCGGAGGGGCCAGCGATCGGCCGGACCCGGCCGAACGCTGACCCCAATGTGAGGACGCGCTCAGCGCGTCCTCAGCACACCAGCGGTAATGCTGAGGACGCGCTGAGCGCGTCCTTAGCATTGAAGTGGTTAACAGGGCCAGCCCAAAACAAAGTGTTGCCTGGATCCAAGGGTGAAATGCACACGTGGTGTGCGTGAGTGTATCAATGAGTTCCACAGCAATAAAACTCAGAGTAATGTGCGTTGTGTATGATTGTAGCACACACCCCCACTCGCGATCACACATAGTCACATATCCACACACACATATACACACACACACACACACACACACACACACACTAAGTGACATATCCCCCCACAAAGTCACATATCCATACACACATCCACATACAAACCCACACACTCCCTGCCGAAGAGGGCTAGCTGAGATTCCGTCGGCCGCTGGGCCTAGGTGAGAAACCGTAGGCCGCCTCGTGCCTCGGCCAAAATGTCACCTTTGGCAAAGTGCCGCCTGGAGCCATGGCCCCATGGACGGGTCGGCCCTGTTTGTTATTTAACTTTGGCAAATGTAGGCGAACTTTGGTGAAACTATGGTGAATTCACTATATATGGAAGTTCTCCCGGTGGTTTTTATCGTTGTTTCCACTGTTTTTTAAAAAAGTTGTTCCCTGTTGTATTCAACGTATTTTCTGCTGAAGTTGTTCCATGTAGATTCCACCATGGTTTTCACTGATGTTCCAGTCAAGGTTGTGTTCTAATTGTTTTCACAGTTGCTGTCACTGCTGTTTCTATCAGATTTCAATGGATTTCACAGCTATAAAATCACTATAGTATGTTCATTGCTGTCGTAAATAACATTAGTACACTGTCAGGCCTCGAACTCCATGAGCAGGTAGAGACAGCATGTCAGTGTGGTGAGAGTGAAGGGTGTCTATGTGGAAGCATGATTACTATTTTTAACACAATCTGGAGCTATACTGTATCATTTCAAATGAAATTCACTTCTTGCAAAATAAGTTATTTTTGCCTTTGGGCTCCAGAAGGTTCCCCTAACGTTTTAGCACCCAGGGCATGATGCCAGAGTGCAAACACAATTTAAAACCAGATGGGGAATGTCTCCAATGGACCTTTCCACAACTGAACATGAACAGAGCTCAGAACTGCAGTAACCCAATTTGGACAGCAGTTGGCGACATTTACCTGCCAAATATTTTAGTACAGTAAGCTATACGCTGGAAATAGTCCCAAATATGTTTTACAGTGTAAGTAAAAAAAAAAAGGATTTTCAAAAAATAAAATAAATATGTTTGTTCCTGACAGTGGGCCCTATTACACTCTGCACGCTAACGGTAGCGCTCACCTGCCTGAGCACTACCGTTAGCTGCGGTGTTCAGGGCATATCCCAATCCAAACGCAAACGGGTTAAAAAACCCATTTGCGTTTGGGACCTTGCGCTGCTCAGTGCGAGGTCACTGCACTTTGCGCTCCCTATACTTAACATGGGGAGCGCAAAGTGTTAATCAGCGCTGGTATTACAAAGTCCCAGCGCTGATTAATGCCTGGCTCTGGTCAACGAAAAGTTAACCAGAGCCAGGATCTGGTGTTAACGGATTCAGCTTCTGCAGAATCCGTTAACAACAGCTTAAAACAGTTGAAAAAAAAATCATATACTCACCCTCTGTCCTGCGGCGAGGATCGCGGCTCCGGTCGCCTCTTCTGGCCGGCGGGAGCAGGGAAAGACAGGGGGAAAAAGTCCCCCCTGTCTCTCCCTGCGTATCCCTACGCCGACCGGCCGGATCTCACGATGCGAGATCCAGACGGTCACGTGACCGGCAGAGAGGACCTCAATGGAGTCCTATGGACTCCAGCGAGTGGATGCTCGCGGCTGTGCTCAGCGCTGCCGCGAGCATCCTGATTTTTAACGGGCGCTACAATGCAGGCAGCATTTTTTTGCGCCTGCATTGTAATCTGGTGTTAAAAAGCGGGTGCAAGGGGGAAAACTGCGGGCGCAGTTTTTCCTCCCTTGCGCCCGCGTTTTAACGCCCAGATTGTAATAGGGCCCAGTGGTTTTTTGGAAAATCACTTTGTAGTGAAGGGGTTAATAATGTCTAGGTATGCATCGACAACAAAAAAGCAATAGAATTAATATAAATTTTAGATCACTTTCAAATACACCTGTCATACATAGGGGGGGGCTTCCCGTTTACTGTATACATGCGTGAAACATATCATAGGTAGCTGTAAATTTACTTGACTTATAAATTAGTAAAGGTAGGTTCAGGTTGTAAATAAATAAACAATACTAAATAGTCGCCACCTGCATTCAAGACCCCCTATTAGATTAAACAATTGCATATTGTATTGGAGCAACAGATATATGAAGTAGAGATGTGCATTCGTTTCGGCAAAATTCGGAATTTGGAATGAAATTTGCTAATTTGTATTTCCGATGCACTTCCGAATAACGAATCGATACGATACGAATTCGAAACAAAACTAAATGGTATATAACAAATTTATTTTGTTTTACACTGTGTCATCATCATAAAAGAAAAATTTGAATAATTGATATCAACTAATGAATTTGAATTGAGCTATCAAATTGATATCAACTATCGAATTGATCTTAACTTACAATACAAGTAATTAATAGTCAGCAAAGGACTTTATGAAACAAATTAATTTTGTTTCACTGTTTAATTTGACTCAAATACTAAATCTGTGACACAGCTTAAAATTTAACCATTGCTTTTCTTTTAACAGCAAAATTTGATTAATTGGGTTTTATTTAGTGATCCAAAATTCGAATTGATATATGAAATTTGAATCGATTCGAAATTTCAAATCGATCCGAAATTTCAAATCGATCCAAAACGAAACAAAATATGAAACGAAATTAGTCACGAAATTCCGAAAACAAAATGATTTAAAAGCGGAACGAAACGAAACAAAACTAATAGGGTAATTCAAAAAGATTCGAAAAGTCACTGCACGTTCGGTGACTTTTCGTTCTCTTCAATTCAGTTCCTTTTGCCGATCCCATTTCGGTGACCCTGCAGTGTATTCAGCAAACACCACAGGGTCCCCGAATTGCAGGGAAAAGCTGCCGCAAACCCGACGAAAACTAACCGCAAAACCCAGTGAATGCACGCCGAAAACCCGTAAAAACATCTGGATTAACCCGCTGAAAACCACGGAAAATCCCAAGCAGGAGCCGATCGCAGCCGCCGGAAAAAGCTGAGACCGCAGACGAGGCAGTGAATAAATTAGCAAAACAGTTTGCATGAATGTTTGAAAAGTGAAACACTGTTTGCAAAGAAACTACTGAGCGAAAATGTCTGAAATTTACATATGAGGTCCAGGGAATGATAATAAAAAAGGCTGTTACAGAAAAAATAAGTAAACTTAAAAAAAAATCAAAACAAAATCGGACTTTTAAAAAAAAAAATCCAGAAAAATGCTTAAAATATCCTAAAAAATCTATAAATAAAGAGACTCTTTACTGCAGAATTTTATAATGAACAGTTTATTAGATATTTAATTAAAACGGGAATATTTTTAATATTGAAGCCTATGGGATTCTCCTGAATAAACTTGCCGAATTAAACCACCGAATGGCAGGGCATTTCGGGAACTTTTCACTGCTGGTTTCTGTTCTCTGAATAGCCGAAGCAGTGCTTTTTCATGGGGGTTTCACTGCCCTTGAAACAGGCACCGAACAGGCACCGTATGTGCAGGCAATTCGCCAGGATTTGGCGAATTGCCTGCTCTCTGGATAGCCGAATGGCCAGGAAAGGTAACGGAACGCTGATTTTCAGCGCTCGGTTACCTTTCTCAAGCAATTCGGATCTCTTTGAATTACCCTGTAATTTTTCAGCCATGCACATCCCTAATATGAAGCTTATATCAATTTGGAGAATTTGTGTTGAGATCGCTCCTTGTTTTCACATCCATTTATTTACCTTTTGGATAAATTTTTATCTATTTTATTTGTGTTTAATAGCTTTTTAGTTTGTCTACTGATTCTTCCATACTGTAATAAACTCTTGTCGGGATGTTTATCAATACTCAAAGCCATTTTGGTTTTTCGTCTCTAAACATAAAGGGTTAATGTACTGTTACATTTAATGACAGTGTGTCACATAATATACGGGTGATGGTGTAACTGTAGCAAGTACTTTACTGCTGATTTTTTTAAGCGGAGGGCTCCATTACAAGTCGAGCGGTAGAGATAATGTAACACACGCTCATGAGTGCCTGTCTTGGTATAATAAGTCAGATGGTGACCGGGTCGCCGCTTTGCTTTCAGCGAGGTTACTGTGTGTGTTTGCTCGTCCTATACTGTGGAGTAAGAGACGAGCCGTATTGATTTTCTGTTAGCTGTGTTTTCTGAAGAGGCCAGTGGAAGTGGCACTGGTGAAATGGCCCCAATTTATAGAAAATACACAACAAAGAATCAGTTCACATACAACGTAAACAGTTCCATACATAAAAAAGAGACATCTTTAACTGCAGGGTGAAATATGGGGACATGCTCCTCCCATAAGTCACATTTACATTTAAATAACCCAATATTGGGCAATATTACAAACTTACTGATAACGTTAGGGCTCAGCTGTGTGAGCGTTAATGTTAGATTAACCCCTTCCATGTAGAGGACTCGCTGAGCGCATCCTGCCGCATGTGCACTTCGCTACGGAGGACGCGCTGAGCGCGTCCTCCCTTTGCAGCGGCGATCGGCCGCGATGACATCAGTTCTGCAATTAACCCCTAGCTGCCACCTGTGGTGGAGATAGGGGGTTCCAATGAACCCCCTATCTCCCGATCCGTGGCAGCTAGGGGTTAATGTTTGGTATCATTGGAACGGCCAGAGCATGACCATTTTTAAATGTAAAAAAAAAAAATTAAACATAAAAATAAAATTAAAAAAAATAAAAACAAAATTAAAAAAGTTTTTTTTTGTTTTTTGCTTTATTAATGCAGCAATATTGTTCTCATTTCAATTATAATGTGAACAATGATGCTGCACTAACGATTTTTTCTATGGGGGCGTTTGCTAAAAAAACACGTAATTTTCCCCAAAAAAAATTTAACGAGTCCCCATTTCTAATTTTTTTAACAAGCGCAACCCATAGAAAATATAACTGAAAAGGCTCGCATGATAAAATGTGAAAAAAACACTTTGCACCATGTAGATGATTGAAAATTCAATTTGTATTGCATTTTTTGTTATAATATTCAGGCAGGACATGACGTATACGAAATATATAATATAGGAAAGAACAATATATAATATGTCTGGGTTGTATAATAAAACGTGGCTTCAAATCGCGTTTAAACATGATGAGTGAAAGCAGTAAAAATGAGCTCAGCACACAGCGGTGAAATGCCTCAGCAGTGAAAGGAGTTAAGTGACCCATAGCGCGGACCGACCATATTACATTCCGAATGCTAACGGCTTAAAAAAACATTAGCGCATCGAATTTTGTGCTGTTACTGTACTTTGCGGTCCCTATGTTTAACATGTTTAACATACAGGGTTATCCAAAGAGATCCGAATTGCTTGAGAAAGGTAACCGAATGCTGAAAATCAGTGTTCGGTTACCTTTCCTGGCCATTCGGCTATCCAGAGAGCAGGCAATTCGCCAAATCCTGGCGAATTGCCTGCACATACGGTGCCTGTTCGGTGCCTGTTCGAGGGCAGTGAAATCCCCATGAAAAAGCACTGCTTCGTCTATTCAGAGAACACAAACCAGCAGTGAAAGGTTCCCGAAATGCCCTGCCATTCGGTGGTTTAATTCGGCAAATTTATTCAGGAGAATCCCATAGACTTCAATGTTAAAAATATTCCCGTTTTAATTCAATATCTAATAAACCGTTCATTATAAAATTCTGCAGCAAAAAGTCTCTTTATTTATAGATTTTTTAGGATACTTTAAGCATTTTTCAGATTTTTTTTTTTTTTTTAAAAGTCCGATTTTTTTTGATTTTTTTTTCAGTTTACTTATTTTTTTTGTAACAGCCCTCTTTATTATCATTCCCTGGACCTCCTGTGAAAATTTCAGACATTTTCGCTCAGTAGTTTCTTTGCAAACAGCGTTTCTTTTTCCCAGATTCATACAAATGGTTTTTCTAATTTATTCACTGCCTCATCTACGTCACAGCTGCTTCGGCTCTGTGTGATTCGGCTCCTGTTCGGCTCCTGTTCGGCTTCTTCGAAGGTTAATCCAGATGTTTTTGCTTGTTTTCAGCGTGCATTCGGTTAGTTTTCGTCAGCTTTTCGGCAGCTTTTCCCTGCAATTCGGGGGCCTTGTGGTGCTTGCTGAATACACCGCAGGGTCACCGAAATGGGATCGGCAAAAGGAACCGAATTGAAGAGAACGAAAAGTCACCGAACGTGCGGTGACTTTTCGAATCTCTTTGGATAACCCTGATAGTGTTAGGATTACAAAGTCCAAGCGCTAATTACACCCCGCTGCGGTGTCTGAAAAGTTAACCACAGCTAGGAGCTGGTGCTAACTGATATGGATCATTTAGCTGCAGCTGAAAGTCCCCCCAAAAATCAAATACTCACTTCTCATCCTGCTGTGAGAACGGAGACCCGATCCACCACTTCTGGCCGCTGGGAGCAGAGTGAGACTGGGGGAAAAAAGTCCCCAGTCTCCCTCCACAATCACTCCGTGAACCTGCAGGATCTTGGTAGAGAGTGAAACGAGATCCTGCAGTTTGCTGACCCGGCAGCGCAAGCCTCTATGGAGTCCTATAGACTCCATGGAGGGATTACTCAGGGTAGAGCGTTAGCGCTGCCTCGAGTATCCTGGACGTAAGCGTTGCATTGCGGGGCAGGCTGCTGAATTAAAGAATACCCCGTAATATGGAGCTAAAACGGGGATACTAAGGGGAAACCTGCAGGTGCACTGTTTCCGACTTAGCAACCCTGTTTTAGCATGCAGATTGTCATACTGCTCATTGATGGGTTCTACGTTATTCTCGGCATGACAACCTAAAAGTTCTAAAAGAATAAAGGGTCCATTCACAAAGCACTGAAATTGCCTAATTTTTTTGGTTGGTTTCAGCCATTTTTTCGGTTCAGGAGTAGGGATGGGCTGCCGGTTTGAATCGGCTCGATGTTCATATCGAACAATCGGCTGTTTGAAAGTTCGCGAACATTGAACTTTTCAGGCCATTCGCAAAAAGTTTGAAAAAAAAAATCCTAAAATATCTAAAAATAAAGAGACTCTTTACTGCAGAATATTATAAGCAACGGTTTATTAGATATTGAATTAAATTGGAAATATTTTTAACATTGAAGCCTATGGGATAAAACAATCTTGTTGCTAAAACATCAGGCAGATGAGGCCCTTTAATCAGGCACTGTAGAGGGCACCCGGGGCCTCCCAAGGATCCCTTGAGGAGCATGCGGCCGCCGGATGACAGAGCTGCAACTGTGCGGGCAGGCCGGCCGGTTGCATGTGGCAGAGAGGTGGTGCAGGGAGGGAGCCACTGCACCTGAGGCCACGGCAGACCCCCCCCCCACAACCAGGATCCAGGGAGCCTCCACTGACTGACCACCAGACTAAGGTAAGGTGACACATTTCTAAAAAAAATAAAATCCGAGGACATTTTTAAATGTCACAAGGAACATAAAATAAAACTTTTTTTTTCTTTCTAATACTCACCTGATTCCTGTATCCACCAACAAGCGCAGCCTCCCGTCTCCCACGCTGTTAGACGCTGCATACACCGGCGCACTGTGTGCAGCTTCTGAGAAGATATGCTATTAGCGTAGAGGGAGGGATGCAAAATGTGCAGCCGACTTCCTCGCTACACTAATAGCGTATGTTCTCAGAAGCTGCACACAGTGCGCCTGTTAAAGCTAGCGTCAGACTGTTGAGGTGCTGCCTGGGAGTGTGAGGATTCCTATGCTGCATTAATTCTTCTTCTTACAAATTTGGTTACTTAACCCATTTGCGTTTGGATTGTAATATTGTGACATCCAGGGCCCCAGGTGGCGATTGGGGGTCCTGGACGGCGGACGCATGGTGCCTCCAGCTGGCCGAATGCCAGGAGCTCCGGTGGCACCCGGCGCAGCTGTGAGTGATCAGGGGACAGGGCGTGGCGTGATGACGCGGAGCCGCCAGGACCTTTAAATCAGGAGCGCGCGCTTATACCTCGCCTTGCCGTGGAGTTTCATTCCCGCATCGCTAGCTTACCGAATCAGTTTGTATACTTGTTACTTACCCTGCTTGTTCTGAGGACCCGATCTGTTGCCGGCTTTGCCTGCCATTTGACTATTCTCTCTGTTTGCCTCCTGTTGCTACTGGTGTGCGCCGATTCTCACCATATACAGTAGCGCAGTACAAGTGCCTAAACGTTGCTGACCTGGTTTTGTTATAACAAATATTCTCGCTCTGCGCCCCTGTCTGGTATATTCCACTGCTTGTTGCTGCTGGTGCGCTTTCATCCTGCCATATACTACAGTGCAGTACAAACATATATTGATCTCAGTCTGTGGTGTATATTGTTGGTGCTGTCTCCCTGGCCTGTGTGGCTGCTAGAGGTTAGGTTTAGTGGTCCCGAGTCCCGACCATCCTAAGGATCGGAGGGTTAGAGGTCTGTTACCAGGGATCCTACCAGGTCTGTCCTGGGGAATCGTTACAAATATGGACGCCGCAGCAAATGTTAATGCTCACGCAAGTTGCGTTTGTGTTAAGATCGTATTTTTTCCCACTCGTTGTTTCTCAAACATTTCCCATGGCTTCAAATTGCTTTTAAACATGAGCAAAAGTGGTAAAAATTAGCTCAGCGCACAGCGGTGAAATGGCTCAAAAAACATTTTTTGGTTAAAAATGCTTTTTTTAAAAAATTGTTTTTTATTGTTTCCTGTCCGCCAGGGCAGTACCCGGACCCCCATACACCTTTTATGACCAATATCTTGCATATATGCCCTCTTGGAGGGCACCTGAATTTTCGAACGTTCGAGCCCCATTGACTTGCATTGCGTACGAATCGTGTTCGCGTTCGAATTCAAACTTTTTCAAATGTTCGAGTTCGAATGCGAACCGAACACGGGGGTGTTCGGCCCATCCCTATCCAGGAGCAGATTTACCCACATCTTTTTTCCTGATAAAAATTCAGATAGAATGTCGCTTCTCGCTGTCATATTTTTCGATGGAAAAAAAAATAAAAATCTATAGGAAGACAACGAAATGGAAGTGGTGTAGCGATCACAATGTTCCTGTTAAAGGGTGAGGGTCACAGTTTCCAATAGTATATTTGGGCTTTCTTCTTTATACAACCTCAGATGAAGCAAAGAAATGTATCATAGTGCAACCCATATGAACATACTGGTATATGCATAAAAAGGTAGCACTCACATGATGTAGAACACTCCTGGTTCAAGGTGAAAAACCTTTAGGGTAGTTGACCGGCCACCCAGATGCCCATCCGATCTTGAAATCCTTTGATACCTTAAATATAAAAGGCAAGGACCATAGCACAGACCGTAGTAATGTGGATAAGAATAGATATACAAAGTATACTCACAGAGTATAGGACCTAGCCTAGGTCCGTAGGAAATGTGCCCAGAAGTTGTTTATCAGGTACAACATTCAAAAAAACCTTATCCAACGAAAATCAGTAGTAGTAAAAACTTTAATAAAACAAATAAAACATATAAAAAATGCCAGAACGCGTTTCACCTGTACACAATATGTTAGTGGCTTCCTCAGCTGGCTGCCCCTCGTGTTTCAGCGATTCCACCAGGACATTTATCAGCGCTACCAGATTTTTCCGTTTTGTACCTCCATCTATGTTGTACCCATTATGCTCTGTGGAATATGTTGGCGCTATATAAATAAAGTATAACATATCCGACGCACTATACAAGTAGCAGTTACATTGCGTCAGCATGGTCTTGCCACGTTCTGTGATCCACAGCCTTGTTAAAGATAAACCTATGAATGGAAATCTCCTCTTATCGAGCCCTGAATAAGGCCATTGTTGATGCCGGGATATCAGAAGGATTGAGGATTGAGTTTTTTGCTGTAGGTCTCAATGAAATCACATCCACCTGACTTAGCAGGCACCGAGCCACTCATCCAAACTCCACGCATGTATCTTCTGCTTTGTAAAACACTAACTATGAAACGTTTTATTGGCCATATAAAACTAAACAAACAGCTAGGAGAAAAAAAAAGGCAAAGTAATCCTTTTCCTGCTCAAGATAAAAGAGTTGTACACGGAACACAATGCAAGTCTTTATCCACAGCTCCGGAACATAAGAATATTAGCAATAGAAAAACAGAAGATTTGTTTTCTTGTACCTGAGTATTCTCTTCTAAGACTCAATTCATAGCTTTCTTTCTGTAAAGAATAAATTATGATTTTTATACCTACTATAAACATGCAAATGGAATGCATTTATTGCCTTGCTCCTTTGCTATTAAATAATTATATATATATATACTATATACATTATATATAAATTAGACTTGTGCACCGATTTTTTTTCGGTTCGATTCGGTTCGATTCGTTCGGATGTTTAAAATTTTCGATTCGGCTCGTTTCGGCCGATTTCTGTTTCGATTCGGTTCGGTTCGGCTCGTTTTTCGTAAACATTTTTTTTTCGGAATATCGACCATTTTTCGTGTTTTCGGGTCACTTTGCTCGTTTTTTGTATCGACTTTTCGTGATTTCGGAAATTTTCGTTTTTTTTGGAACGTCTGTTCTCCTCGTTTCAAAGTGTCTAACTCTATTCGTTTTGACGTAAACTACTATGGTTTACTTTTTTTATACTTTATATATTTTTTTATAATTAATTTTTGGTGCGTTTTTCGGATCCGATAATTCATTCTGTCGATACGATAATTCTGGCGATTCTATCGTGTTTTTTTTTATTAAATAAAGATCTTTTTTTCTTATGAATATACATTTCACAACTTTATTTAATCATATTAAAATGTTATGAAAGCCAAGGAACAAAAAAAATGAACAAAACGATTTAAAAAACGCTAAACTGACCCAAATGGTCTGACTTTAAAAATAAAAACCAGAACAAAAGGTTTTGATACGCATTTACAAATACAAAATTTACAGAATCAGCGATATAACCGATAATAGTTAAATATACGATGTCCAGAATTACCGAAATGGAACCGAAATCACGAATGGAACCGAAATCATGAATAGAGCGAAAATAAATTTCGATTTGACACATTTCAAGTCCATTCGAAAAATCCGAAATTTTTTCGTTTCGGCTCGGAAAACTTTTTAGATCTATCGGTTTTCGGATCTGATCTGATTCGGAAATTCGGCTGAATCCGAAGACACGAATCGGGAAATTTCGTGAAAATTCCGAAATTCCGAAACCCGAAACGCACATCCCTAATATAAATATAATATACCACGATCTCCTCTGTTCCATGTATTGCTCCGGTGCCAGGAAATGGGCTGCCCCAGTAAACCAATGCACGATATCCTGCAACACGGAGACTTGTTCAAGCAATAAAGCATTTTATTAACACTTCATTATCCACGTTTCAGTCCCGAAGGGCTTTTTTCAGGACAAACATACCATCAATAAACAAACACCTTAAATAAAAACATTAAACCAATGACCCACACTTTAGCCCCACACGTGACCCCCCTCAAAGGGTGGACCCAATAATCACAATCAAGGGAACACCTGTATTCCGTAGCTAAGAATCCATCTTCCAAGGTCACAGCACAGGGCTACAGATTAACCCTTAAGGAAAACAAAAAACACCCCAAAAAAAATGATTTATTAAACCAATCTAATCATCTTAATATAAAACAAGCAGGTCAGCGCCACAAATCACATCCACCACCAATCTCCCAAAAGCTTGATCAAACACAGTGGTCTTCCCTATCCCAGCTGAGGAAGTCGCCTAGTGCGACGAAACACGTCCTGGCTACCTGTTTTTATCCATTTGTTTTACATGTTTTTATTTTATTACATTTTCTTTGGAAAAGAAGATCTAGCCTGTGTCTTTTTGGTGGTTTGTGGATTTGCCCGAGCCTGAAAAAATCCATATGCGCAAACCTTAGAGCTATTGAAGCTCCAACAAGTGTAAATGAAAAATTGGCTGAAAAGCATATATACACTTATATTTTTCATTCTGCACAAGGAGAGTTGCGCTGTCTTTTCTTGTCTTATTTGGTTCCTTGATATGTGAAGGGAAACAGCCGTGTAAGGTGTGGGTCACCTGTTAACAATATAGAAGAAAAAACAACCCAAACGTGCAGTTACACTTAGGCTAGGGTCAGATGAAAGCATTTTTCCCCGAGAACGTGAAAAAGTGCGTCCGAACGCATTGACGTATTTTTTCACGGAATGCGCAAAAACGGTCAGACGACGCGCATTTTCGGGCGTGATTTTGTACGGATCGTCAATAAAACTCTTTTTGCATCTGGACGTTATGTAGGCCGGACATTAGCAGTGTCTGCCATCTCCTAATCACGCAAACACGCCGCTATGCCGCAGCTGCGCACTCTGTACGTCCGCACTAGCGGTTCTGCGTTCTCAGAAAAATGCGTTCAAATTCCACTAGCGTTGCACGGCCGGACTTTTGTGCGGCCGTACATCGTATATTGGCCGTCATTGCCCGTCATCTGCTGCTAGTGCGGCTGTAATTATGTGCGCCAGAACGCACGTTAAGGCTAGGGTCAGACGAGCATGATTTCTACGGACTGTACGTCCGTGGACACGGACGTACGTCAGTACGGAAGACACAGTAGCGGCCACACAGTCCGTTTTTTTCACTGATGTATATTTTGACGATGTAGGAGGGAAAATAAATTAAAAAGCAAAACCATTTTGTCCGTGAAAAATGCTGGACGTATAAATGCAGTCCGTCTGACCACGTTCCATCACTCACACACAAAGCTATGCGGACGCAGCGCACTTTGTGCGGCCGTTCTAGGGGTTGTACGTTCTTGCCTGCCTTGCGTCCGTTTGCCGCGGCCGTGGTGCGTCCGCAGTTCAGTGCGGACGTACTTTGTGTAACAGGCTACAATGGACTTTCTTTCATGCTATCACGGACGTACTTTTAGGTGCAATCACGGACGTGAACACTACGCTCGTCTGACCCCAGCCTACAAGTGGGCTGGTCTGACCCCAGCCTTAGAGTCAGTGCTAGGCTCTATGTTTGTGAGTGAAACATCATTCATTGCATTTTATTTATAGTATATATTTGATATACTTCACCATTGTGTATTTTTATATTTTGTTTTATGTACCAAAATATGGTCTGCTGATCTATGAGAGACACCGAGATCCCGATAGCAATTTTTATTGCGCTGATCAAGATACGTATATGTTTTTTTAATCATCTTAATACTCTAAAAATACAGGATTGTCACCAAAAATAGGAGTACCTGAACCTATAGTACCATCACCGTACTGGTATAAAGCACTGAAAGGAATTATTCTCATTTAACCCTTTCAGTTAATTCCTTTCAGCACTTTTTACCAATAGGTTAATGATGAGCCTAAAAACTGTGGAGACTCGTGTGAGCTAAAAACGACTGGATGACTTCCTGCAAAAACAGAATATTAAGGGTTATAATATTTAATATGTGGGTAAAAGCTTCTTGATCCAAGGATAAATCTGACCCCATTCTGGGGTCAAGTAGGAATTTTTTTCCTTTATGTTGCATATTGGCGAGCGCTTCAGACTGGGTTTTTTGCTTCTTTTGGATCAACAGCAGTAGGTGATGTATGAAAGGCTGAACCCGATGGACGCACGACTTTTTACAGCCTGTGTAACTATGAGAACTATATTACTGTCAATAAAATATTATTACTTTAAGTTATAGTGTTGATGCATTCAGATTCTTTTTGTGGTTTATTAATTATTTAAGTGTAGTATATGAAATTATGAAATGGATGGGATCATGGGAAGGCTGACATGTAGACATGGGAATACGTGGTCATTTTGCCAAGGGAGTAAGCGGTCTTCTTCCACTAAAAAGCGAGAATTATCTTGGCATCGAAAAATATCTCTACACAATCACAACGTGGCCATGTAGGATGTTTTAGCACAGCAGAGAAAGGCGATATGCTATATGGATTTTGAGTATCAGGTGGATAGTTATCGTCCAGACTGGCCATTGGGCAAGTGCCCAATGGGCCATGGCGGTCATGAGTCATAAGCTAGTAGGCGACCGAATCTCCCAGACGTTCTGGGCCACAGACAGTGCGAAGATCCAAGAATCCTCCTCAATGCAGAGACCCTGGGGAAACACCACCACAGCTGCATTAATAAGAGCCCTGATTCATGCAGCCGTGCCCATAACCCGAATCCCCATCCACAGCTTACCCAGGATCCTGCCTCAAATCACCCATTAACTGACTAATGACCCTGTCCCCTTTCTGGTCCAAAAATCTGCCCAGTCTGGACCTTGTCCACTACATAATTAATCAATGGATAATCGTCTGAACAAACAGTAGACAAAAATTTGTATTTACTAGCAATTTTGACCCCATCCCACCAGGGGCAATAGACAAGCTCGTCCAGTCTAAGAGAGATCCTGTGAGCAGAGAAAGACATGGCAGCACCTCTGTTTGAGGCCGAAAATTCAACAGGGTTATTCAAAGAGAGTCGATCTGGCCCTGAAATGTAACCGGACACTGAAATTCAGCAAACGGTGCCATTTGGGGGCCATTTGACTATCCAGAGAGCAGGCAGTTCGCCAAATACTGGTGAATTGTCTGCACATACGGTGCCTGTTCGAGGGCAGTGAAACCCCCATAGAGAAGCAATGCTTCGTCTATTCAGAGAACAAAAACCAGAAGTGAAAAGTTGCCGAAATTCCCTGCCGTTCGGTGTTTTCATTCGACAGGTTTATTCAGGCGAATCCAATAGGCTTCAATGTTAAAAATATTCCCATTTTAATCCAATATCTAATAAACCGTTTATTATTTTATTCTGCAGTAAAAAGTCTCTTTATTTTTAGATTTTTTAGAATCTTTTAGGCATATTTTGGAATTTGTTTTGCAAACATTTATTCCCGTTTTGTTTTTTAAACGTTTTTTCTTTTTTCTGTAACAGCCCTTTTTATTATCATTCATTGGATCTTATATGTAAATTCCAGACATTTTCATTAAGTAGTTTTTTTCCAAACAGCGTTTCAATTTTCAAACTTTCAAGTGTACTATTTTGTTTTTTTTCACTCCATTCTTCTGCGTGTTAGCTTTTTCCGGCGGCTGCTCTGCGCTGTGATCGACGGCTAGTCGGGTTTCTCCGACATGTGCTGCGTGGTTAATCCAGCTTTTTTCTGCGGGTTTCGGTGAGGGTTCGGTTAGTGTTCGGCAGGTTTGTGGCATGTGTTCGGCGGGTTTGCGACCCGTGCGGGTTTCCCTGCACTACGGGTGCCCTGCGGTGCTTGCTGAATACACCGAAGGGTCGGCAAAATAGGATCGCTGAATCGCCCCGTAGTGCAGCGAACGAAAAGTCACCGAACGTATGGTGACTTTTCGATTCTCTTTGAATAACCCTGCAAGAAAAAGTATTACACGTCCGAAGCAGAGTTTTCTTGTGGATGTTTCGAATCATTGGCTTTATTTCATAAAGTAAAACAAAAAACCTTCCAGTAAACATTGTATCCGCTAAACCTGTTTATATTACAAAACAACACTGTAAACATCTATAACAAACAGTACATTTATTAAAGTGAAAATAGATAAATCGCACCGCTTGGCCGTGATTCTAACATGCTCAGTTTTGTGTTTTTTAATTGCGGTAGAAGATAATCAAAGTTGACTTAAGGATTAGTCGCTCGACTTTATTTTTATTAGGCAACAAGTAAAACCTATCTCAAACAAAGTAAAGTAAAACGCTTCTCTTAAAGGGAGACACTAGAGATTAAAGATAAATCCTTTGATATATGAGAATCTTGAAGTCCCCATGACCATAAAACTAATAGGACAACGTTTAGAAGAAAAAAAAAATCTGTGACGTTCCAAAACTGTCCAATATTTATTAAAAACTCAGTAATGTGTATACGCGGTAAAGTGGATATGGCACGTGTTTCATCGCCAACTGGTTTGAATTAGGGATGTGTGTTTCGGGTTTCGGAATTTCAGAATTTTCACGAAATTTCCCGATTCGTGTTTTCAGATGCGGCCGATTTTCTGAAAATCTTTAGATCCGAAAACGGCAGATCCGAAAGGTTTTCCAAGCCGAAACAAAATATTTTCGGAATTTTCGAATGGACATGAAATGTGTCAAATCGAAATTTATTACTTTGAAACGAGGAGAACAGACGTTCCGAAAAAACGAAAATTTCCGAAATCACGAAGAGTCGATACAAAAAACGAGCAAAGTGACACGAAAATACGAAAAATGGTCGATATTCCGAAACAAAAATGTACACGAAAAACGAGTGGAGCCGAACCGAATCGAAAAAGAAATCGGTCCAAACGAGCCGAATCGAAAAGTTTGAAAATCCGAAAAATCGAATCGAATCGAACCATGGCAGTTCGTCCATTCAGAAATACTGGCGAATTGACAGCGAAATATGGTCCAGTTTCCATAGAGAAGTAATGGTTAATCTATTCGCAGAACGCCGAAATGCACTGAAATGTCAGTGAAATGCCCTGATTTTCGTTGGTTCAGTTCGACAGGTTTACAGTAAACAGGCGAATCCCATAGGATTCAATGTAAAAAATATTATGGTTTTTATTATTTTTTTATTCAACAGTTTATTCTTTTCAGTCTCAGCAAAAGCATTTTTATTTATTTCTTTTTTTATAATTTATCTGGAATATTTCTGGATTTTTTAGGCGAAATTTTTGAGCCCCATTTTTTAATGGCTTTTTTTATTCTGTAACAGAACTGTTTACAAATTTTTATTAGACCTTTATTTATTATAAATTTTTATTGGACTTTTTTTATTATTATTTCACAGTCCGCTGACCCTGTAGTGAATTTATTATTCCCGGGAGGGTCCCCAAAGTGCACCGAACAGGATCTGCCGAAGACTGCCGCCTATCAGCTCGTTGAACACCACCGCTGAACAGATTGCTGAACACTGCCGAAAGTAGCCAATGATCCACCGAACGTTGCCAAACACCGCTGAACCGATATGGTGGTCCAAAGACCCCTGTATCTTCTCCATAGGGAATTCCCTGCCTGGCTGGGGGGAAGTCCCGCTTTTGTCGTTATCACCCCCATTCACGATGAAGTGAGTCCGTGGGAAGGCACAGATTTTCCTCCTTAGCATCCCCGTTTTAGTGGCAGTATTGTAATACTGCGCATGGTCTTTATCATACCTCTATAAAGACCACTTGCTGGTCAAAGCATCTGTGTTTGTACAATATGGATTTTTATTAAAAACTCTATTACTTTACCTGAAAGTCCTAGAGCGCATCCTCAAGATTTGCCAATTATATATTTCCCATCGCAAACTATCAGGGTTATTCCAAGAGAATCCAAAAGCCACCGCATGTTCGGTGACTTTTAGTTCTCTTCAATTCAGTGCGATTTGGCGATCCCATTTCGGCGACCCTGCGGTGTATTCAGCAAGCACCACAGGGCCGCCGTAATGCAGGGAAAAGTCGCTGCAAACCCACCGAAAGCTCACCGCAAGATGAGGGCGAACGCAATCCGAAACCAGCAAAAACATCTGGATTAACCCGCCGAATACACCGGAGAAACCCGAGCAAGAGCTGATCACAGCCCAGAAAAAGCCGACACCGCAGACGAATGGAGTGAAAAAAAAAACAGTACGCCTGAATGTTTGAAAAGTGAAACGCTGTTTGCAATGAAACTACTGAGCGAAAATGTCTGAAATTTACATATAAGATCCAATAAATGATAATAAAAAGGGCTGTTACAGAAAAAAGAAAAAACGATTAAAAATGTAAAAAAATCCCCACAAAATGCCTAAAACATCCTAAAAAAATCTATAAATAAAGAGACTCTTTACTGCAGAATTTTATAATGAACAGTTTATTAGATATTGAATTAAAATGGGAATATTTTTAACATTGAAGCCTATGGGATTCGCCTGAATAAACCTGCTGATTGAAACCACCGAATGGCTGGGCAATTTGGCAACTTTTCCCTGCTGGTTTTTGTTCTCTGAATAGCCGAAGCATTCTTTCTCTATGGGGATTCACTGCCCTCGAACACGCACCGAACAGGCACCGAACAGGCACCGAACAGACACCGTATGTGCAGGCAATTCGCCAGGATTTGGTGATTTGCCTGCTCTCTGGGTAGCCGAATGTCCAGGAAAGGTAACCGTACTCTGAATTTCAGCGTTCAGTTACCTTTCGGCCCCAATTCGGAGCTCTTTGAATAACCCTGTATATATACACGTACATGAGTGATGTAGAATTGGTCTGTTGGTTTTGCTGTGGGTTCACAGATAAGTGAGATTTCCATTGGACTAGTTCATATTGAAAACAATTTCTTTTAACATAGTTTTCTTTTTTTCTTTATATTCTTGACCAAGAAGATTTCTTTGTTTGGGATACCGGACATTTACTTAAGAGCTACGCCTTGTAGAGAAACAATTGTTTCATTTAGAGGTATTGCAGAATTTTAAGGTCATGTCATTAATTTTCCAGTGCTGTCTGTATTTTATACCCTCTCGCCAAAGACACTTACTCTGCTTTGCATTTAAAGCACTTCTGAAAACTTTGCACATACTTCAAACAGTTCTTCGTCAAGGTTTCCCAAATAGGCCATGAAAGAATATATATTTTTTAGATTATTTCCCTTCTAAGAAACCTCCTGCAACAAATCCATGTGAAGGTTTATTCTCTAAACATTTATTAGTAGATAATTGGTGGGATATTCTGAATTTTAGTTACATTTTTTTATAGAGCTGTATACACCAGAGACAGTAGGTAGTACTGCCCACTCACTTCCTGTTAGAAAGCTGCCGTAGTTGCTGGAGGAGACAGCTCGGTGTGTTGCATAACTCCTCATAAGAACTTCTTTATCTGCATGTGATCTAAGAGGCGCACACGGTAATTTACCTCTGTATTTGTTTCATATTGTGTATAATGTTGTGTTATATTACTTTACATGGACAAAGCGATCTGTTAATTATGTAACTGGATTTATCATATTTCTTTTGGAAAGACATGTTCATTTTGCATGAGAGACTTGGAATGGACTGAGAACATTATATGGGTTCTATTACTTGTAGTTTTCACAGCGTCTGCTAAAAAAAGAGAGACAAAATAAAAGGCAAAAGATATCAGAATGAAGCATGCCATTTTTTTAGACCCGTGCAGCTATACTATGTCATTTCCTTGCAGGTTTTTATCCATTCAATGCTTAGTTAATGATCCCTTAATTTCTTTAAAAAATACAAATGTCTTCAGTCTTTAATTACCTCCAAACTGTCATTATTCACATTGAGTGCAGGTTTTTACAAGATATTTTTTTTCCCCATGCTTTAGATGTTCGCCAGGTACTGTCGCCAGATCAATGAATTAAGAGAATGGTGTGAACCCATTAGGCCGGTGCCAGACAAATTCAGTTATCACGTCCGTGTTGCCGCACAGTTTAACTTCCGTGGTAGTATAGAATCATGATCAATAGAGACCCACACACGAAGTACGTCCGCACAGAACTGCGCATGCACAGCACACATGGCACTGGACGCAATTTAGGCAAGAACGTAAAACCGCTAGAACGGACGTGCAGAGTGCGCCACGTCCACGTAGCTTTGTGTGTGTGTGATGGAACAAAGTCAGACGCAGCGCATTTGCTACGTCCAGCACCTTGACGCACACAATGGCTTTTCATATCATTTTCAATTTTTTATCATTTTTCATATTCATTTTGTTTCCCTTAATTCTCTTGTTTATTCAACGTCTGTCAAAAACAACTGACCGTGTGGTGTCTACAGCATCTTCCGTCAGAACGTACATCTGTTGTGCACAGACGCAGAGTGCGCGCAGACTGCATTAGTCTGACATTAGCCTCAACCCATCACTACCAAAATCAAGTATGCTCAATCTTCACAGAAAATGCTCGTGCGCCAATATCGGATATTTGAAATTTGTCTTTTAATATATAAAAAAAATACAAAAAGTTCACCGAAACAGTTAACCGATTTGCGCTGATAAGCACTGAATTGCACCGAATTGGCAAAATCC
Source organism: Leptobrachium leishanense (assembly GCA_009667805.1). Lineage (NCBI taxonomy): Eukaryota > Metazoa > Chordata > Amphibia > Anura > Megophryidae > Leptobrachium > Leptobrachium leishanense. Next base: position 35,574,492 of record CM019069.1, on the reverse strand, counting down.
AAACTGAAATAAAAAGGAAGTCTACTGAATACTTTCAAGCCGAGCTCCTGAAAGTCTGGAACACCCATACCCCACTGCGCAAAGTGCGAGTAAAAGGGGCCCATCTCCCCTGGGTTACAGCTGACATCACGCATATGTACCAGTTTAGAGACTCCCTGTGGTCAAAGTTCAAGAGTACTGGATCCATGAACGATCACTGTGAATACCGAAAATGCCGGAATGAATACACAAAAGAAACAAAAATGGCTAAAGCCCAATACTTCAATGAAAATTTAAACAATAACATATCAAACCCCAGAAATTTTTGGAAAATCATAAGTAACATACAAGCACCCCCCATCCACTCCCAAACAGCTGCTTTAAAAGTAAACAACCAAACTGTACAACACCCCCTAGATGTAGCAAATGCTTTTAATAATTATTTTGTTGGATGCGCCACCACCCTGATTGCTAAGCTAGGAAATGACACGCAATCAGAAAGGCCGCACGCAGGTCAGGACCCACCAACAGTGCAAAGACCCCGTAACCCAGTTGAAATTCAGTTTTAGGCCAGTGCCTGTCAGTGCCATCACTAAACTTCTCCATAACCAAAAAATGAAATACCAGTCTGGACCTGATCAATTCCCAGCAATGCTGCTGAAAATCAGTGCACCAGCAATTGCAAAACCTGTCGCAACCCTGATTAATGAATCACTGGCAACTGGATACATACCCAAACTCTGGAAGACTGCAAAGGTGGTGCCTATCCATAAAAGTGGAGACAATACTTTGGTATCCAACTACCGCCCAATATCACTGCTCCCTGTAATGTCAAAAATTCTGGAAAAATGTGTCTACACTCAATTACGTGATTATTATCAGTATCAGAACTATTTAACCCCAGATCAATCAGGCTTTCGTCCAAACCATTCAACTACAACTGCCCTTTTAAAAGTTTGTAATGATATCCAAGCGGGCATGGAACAAGGAAATCTAACTGGAGCCATCTTCCTTGATTATGCCAAGGCTTTTGACACAGTAGACCATGGCATCCTATTACAAACACTTAAGAACTCTGGTATTGGTGATAGTACGTTAACCTGGTTCCAATCATATGTGTCTGATAGGTCTCAATTTGTGTCCATTTCTGACAGCACTTCCCTTCCCCTCCCAGTCACGTGCGGTGTACCCCAAGGCTCGATACTTGGCCCCCTGCTATTCACAATATTCATAAACGATCTGCCCAATGTCTGCAAAGCTTCAACTGTACACATGTACGCAGACGACACTGTAATCTATACCAGCAAACCAAATCTCCCACAGCTGGAGGCAGTGCTGCAAGAACAATTCACAGGGGTAGAAAAGTGGATCGCAAATAACAAACTTTTCTAAATACTGACAAAACTGTTACAATGCTCTTTGGAACCGCACCTAAACTACACAAATTGCAAACACCCCATCTATGTGTTGGGACAAAATCAAATGGCACGCTGACCACAGTCACTTCTCTCAAATACCTAGGTATGTGGTTATACCCAAATCTATTTTTTGGCCCCCACATCGAAAAACTCTCATCTAAACTCTACCCCAAACTAGGTGCCCTGTACAGAAACAAATCCTGCCTGAGCCCCGCGGTAAGAAAGCAGATTGTACAACAAATGCTTATGCCAGCCATTGAATACGGAGATGTAGTGTATGCAGCCGCCCCACAAACACACCTCCAGAAACTTACTACATTGTATAACTCATTCTGTCGCTTTGTGCTACAATGTAACTACATGACACACCATTGTGACATGTTATAAAAGCTAAACTGGCCGTCACTGGACTCTAGACGCACCCTTCACCTTTCCAACCTGGTGTTTAAGAGCTTTTCTGGGAAGCTACCACCCTACCTGAATATGCTGCTTCCCCCGGCAGTTCCCTCATCCTATAACCTCAGATCCAGGACCGGCACCTAACTTGCAATACCGCAATACAAAAAGAAAATGGCTCGATCCTCATTTTCCTACAGAGCACCGCAAATATGGAATAACCTCCCAGACACCGTCAAATCTTCCCCCAGTCTAAAGTCCCTTAAGACTTCCCTATTAACATACCTCAATACGAAATGCACCTGTAAACATGTAACATAATGACTTTATTTCCTCCATATTTATTTTTCTGTTAATCTGTATATTTGGTCTTGTGTTAATATCTTGCATTTTACTATTTTGTATTTCTGTAACCACTCAATGTTCTTGAACCCAGGACATACTTGAAAACGAGAGAAATCTCAATGTATCCTTCCTGGTAAAATCCTTTATAAATAAATAAATAAATACTATTCTCCTAATAGGACCTTAAATCAACAAAAATTTTGTAAAAAGGTCCTTTAAAAATAATAAAAAGGTCTGTTACAAAATAAAAAAATCTTTTAAAAAATAAAAAACAAAAACGACTTTTAAAAAATACAAATAAATACAAAAATGTCTTTAAAAATAAATAAATTGTTTTTTGTAAAAAAAAAAAAAAAAAAAGAAGAATAAATGGTCTTTAAAAATATATAAAAACCCTTTGAAACCCTTTGAAACCCTTTGGATTCACCTGTTTAAAACTGTCGAATTGAAACACTGAAAATCAGGTAATTTCTCTGCTGGTGCCATGATATCGAGTATTCGAAATTTGGTGAAATTCTGGACCAATGCAATGCCCTTTGGTTATTGTAAAGCGCTGCGGAAACTGTTGCCGCTATATAAAATGATGATGATAATAATAATATACAGTATATATATATATGTGCCAAAGTAGGACACTAAGGACCAGTGCCATCAGCTGATTAACATCGTGCGCTCTGTTTTTGCTGTCAACGTATTTTCTAATTAATGCTGCAAACCTTGTTATTATACACTGTCACACATATTAGTATAAACAATTACAAAACATAGTATGATGCATAACACATGAATTTTTAAAACACTAGGGATACAACTCATGCAAAAATTCCGCCTCATTTTAATGGGATTCACACAGTTTTGAAATCCTATGGGGACTGAAATGTGCGAGGCAATTTCCTTAAATGTTTTAATTTATCCATACTTTTTTATGCAGAGTCCTAAGCGACTGTGGGGGGGCCTGCGCGACTCATTTGTATTAAGTGTACACAATCCATTCATTATTTCTGAGCCCTGTCTGCTAAATGTCCTAATATTAAACTAATTTAAGCACCATTGTGGTTTGTCCCTGCCAGTGATCAAGTGCGTCTGCGGATCCTGCAAAAATAGGACAGCCTGCATTTGTTTCTGCATCATGTGCATATGATTAGGAAAGCAATACAATATTACCATTAGATAGCAACAATACAGTGATTTTTAACTATGTAAAAAAAATGTAAATAAAATGGGAAATCATATGTAATTGGCAATTACAGGCAAGCACCGGCAAGATGTGATGATGGAATTGGTTCTGTTGTCTAATGTTTAGATCCCCATATATACTTTTTCAATTATTCTGTTTCTGATAAAAAAAAACTTCAAAACTGACTGTGATTATTCTAATTTATAAGTAATAAATCTTACATGCATGCACTCCCTAAAATATGGGCTGTTCGTGCCTTGCTCGGCATTTTAGGCTATTTTTCTTAGGGGTTTATTCACAAATTGAACAAAATTTCGGTGCTTTGCATTTCAGCCCATTTCGTCTCACGTCGGCGATTCCATTACTCAGATAATAAATTCAATGAATTCAGTATTTCTCGAATGTTCCCCATATTTTGCTGTAGTTGGAGTCGCCCAAAGCAGTTATCGGACGTCGGTGTATACTGCCGAATTGCTCCGAATTGGCGTTGACGAATTCCACCAAACTGAAAAAATATAGGAGGTCCCCTATTCTCCTAATAGTAGCTTAAATCGATAAAAAAATTGTTAAAATGTGTCTAAATAATAAAAAAGAACCTTTGAAAAAATAATAAAAAGGTCTTTCACAAAGTAAAAAAAAAATCTTTTAAAAATAAGAAAAACAAAAATGTCTTTTAAAAAATACTAAAAATACAAAAAGGTAGCAGAAGCAGTTATCGGATATCATCGAAAAGCGCCGAATTGCACTGATAACCACTGAATCGCATCGAAATCCAAAGTGAAATAAAAAGGAAGTCTACTATTCTCCTAATAGGACCTTAAATCAACAAAAATGTAGTAGAAATGTCCTTTAAAAATAATAAAATGTTCTGTTACAAAATAAAAAATCTTAAAAAAAAATGTCTTTTTAAAAATACAAAAAGGTCTTTCAAAAAATCTAAAAATAGTTTTTTGTAAAAAAAAAAAGAATAAATGGTTGTTAAGAAATTAAAAAATATATTGCTTTTTTACATTGAAACCCTTTGGATTCAGCTGTTTTAATCTGTCTAATTGAAACACCGAAAATTAGGTAATTTCTCTGAAATTTCAGTGCAATTCGGAGTTCTCTGAACAGACGATGTTTTGAACGGGACAATTTTGATGCTGCCGAATGCCACCTGATTGTGGTGAACTGCACCGTATTTCACCATCAATTCGCCAGTGTTAGGTAAACTGACAGCTTTGTGGATAGACGAATTGGCTCGAAATTGCACATATGGTGAAATTATTTCTTCGGTGCAATTCGGAGCCAATTTCGGAGATTAGTGTGCATACACCTAAAAATTCTATATTGTGTCACAATAAATCGATTCACTATTGGTTATTTTTCAGGATGACGAAAATGTATAATGATTATGGGAGACATGCACATGGAATTATACATGTTGGGCTAGATCACAACCGAGCCGTTAAGTTATTGGAGGAGATATTATTATACTATGATATTACAGCCTGCTCTTGACCCAGATATTTTGTCTGGTTACTGTAAACTGATAGCTCTTATACTTTGTATCAGAGCCTTTAAATTGCATCTAGAGGGAGAAGAGCAAACTATTCCAACATATCTTGTTATTTGAGTCAGTATTAATTTTTTTTTTATAAAATTCCGGCTTTTGCCAAATCACTTTAACCCCTTCACTGCGGAGGACATGTAGGGAACTTCATGGGAGTCTCCCACTATATGCGGAGGACGTTCGCCACATGTCTTCCATTAAGCAGGCTCTCCTCCACATATTCACCTTTCTCCTCCAGGGTCCCATGGCAAGTCCGACGTAGCTTTTAAAACCCATCCCGTCGGACGCAATGACATAATTTTCAGGCGGCCCCCCGGCAAAGCTCCTAAAAGGCAAAGCTCCTTGCCGATTGGGAGGAGGTTAACGTCAAAGACAGGCGCTGCTGGAAAGGGCAGAGTCAGTCCTTTCAAGCGATACCTGTCTTTAACCCCTGAGGTGCTGGTTGTTGTGTATGGTTCCTGAGCCCGAGGTGCTAAAACTTTAGGGGCACACTCTGAAACCCAAATGCAATCTATTTTTTTTTTGCAACGAGCAAAACTCCTTTGCATAGCTCCAGAATTACACCAAACTGAGTTTACTCTACATTGGGGCACCTGGAAGTGCTTTCAAGATTGAGTATACTCGATCTCAGTAGTGAAGGGGATAAAAGCATCTCATCATATCTATCTTTTTACCCAAGAATAACAATATTGTATGAAGCAGTAGGGTCTGTGGGGTTTCACATGTCCTGCTGGGGGACATGATCAGGATATTTTTGTTAGTGTAATAGTAATGGAATATAAGAAGGTGTTGAAGAAACAGGGTTTTGACTAATTGCTTTAAGGGTTTTAATGGTTTAATTATCAATTATGTGGGTTATGTATATATATCTTGATGCTGGAGTGTCACGGTGGCTCAGGGGATGGGGCGCCTGGCAGCAGCTTCCTCGCTGCTCGCTGGCCAGGCGCCGAATGTAAGCGCTTCCGGGCCCGCTCACGTGGGACGCCGAGGGGCGGGGCCTGGCGCTGTGACGCGGACCCGCCGGGTTTAAAACCCAGTCTCTCCCATACACCGGTGCCCTGACGTGGTATTCACCTCCCGCAGAGCTCTTGTGATTTTTGGCTATCTCCTGTGTATGATCCTTGGCATTGGCAAACGAATCCTCTTGTGTATAACCCTTGGCATTGGCAAACGAACCCTCCTGTGTATGACCCTTGGCATTGGCAAACGAACCCTCCTGTGTATGACCCTTGGCATTGGCAAACGAACCCTCCTGTGTATGACCCTTGGCATTGGCAAACGAACCCTCCTGTGTATGACTCCTGGTATTGGCAAACGAACCCTCCTGTGTATGACCCCTGGTATTGGCATTTACTCTACTCTAGGTTCTGCCCTTAACGTTGGTACTGAGGTCAGTCTATGTGGCATCCTAAGCACGCATCAGATTACCTCTGCTATTACTAAAGTCCTAGGGAGGACTTGTGATCTGTTCTGTACCCCTGTCTGGTATTTCCCTTTCTTTGTCTGTTACCTGCTTCATTGTCTACATAGCTTTACCGACCATTCAAGGATCGGAAGAGTAGAAAGGGAGCTACAGAAAGAGATATATATCTTGGTAGTCAGAAGGATTCGTGACGATACTCTATTCCATACCTCTGTCTGGTGTTACCCCTTGTCTATCTATTGTCTGGTTAATTGTCCTTCTAGTTTCGCCGACCATTCAAGGATCGGAAGGGTAGAGAGCGGTCTGCGTAAAGGGACCACACTTCTGGTAATCAGAGGGATCCGTGACATGGAGAATGGTCATATATCCCTGAGGAAGCCCCAGTGCAGTAAGGAAAGGACGAAACACACTTGGATATTCCTATTTTATATTCTGTGCACTTCTTTTTTTATTCGCTACATTAAATATTGGTGTTTTTATACATGAGCTGATTTCATTCTTTTCCTTGGAAAACTGGCTCCATCCCGGTCATTGAGACGTCGAGCTCATGAAGGGAAGCGAGTGAAGGATATTCAGATTTCGGATAAGCCTGCTTTTCTCTTTCTTCTGGTGCACAGAATTTATTATTCTTTGCAGGACGACTGTTTTTATTATCAGGTTGCACTATGTTCTTTTGTTTTTGCAGCAGGTTTGTCTCTGTTCTATTCTTTTGGCCAAAGACGACTTTTTTGAGTATTAAATCTAAAGTTCTATTTGCATTTTTATATCCAGATTTCCTTCACATAATTAAGTTTTCTTTTCCATGTCACACATACTTCCCATATATCAAATCTCCTATGCCTCGCTGTCTTCCCGTTCCCCACAGGTTGTCTTGACAATTTACAGTGAAAGTTTTAGTTCCGGGACTTCTGCTCCTTCACTTTAGTAAAACAACGTGCAATTTGGAGCATTTAGAGCGCAAAGCGTAGAGTGATTTTCTCACCACGTGATAGATCTAGGACAAAGTGTTGAGATTAATTATTAATACGTTTCTGTGTGAAGATGGGGATTAAAGTGACTGAAATCTAGGACACTGCATAATTCTGATTAATTTTATTCTATTCATATTTATTTTAACGTGACTTCTTGATAATCAGCGAAAAATTAAGTGTCCAAGTCTCTCGACAGTAAGAGTGGATTGTGTTGTAGAATTGGATAACATTTATTATGACTGATACATTAATATCTATTTTCAAATAATGCAAACCAGGGCTTTCTGAAAAGCCTGCCCCGTATGAGTCAAGCGCACGCTGTAATGCGTTATTTTATTTAATTGCAGAAGAAGATAATCACGGTCACGGTGGAGGGCAGCAAGGCCCCTTGGACTCACCGACCCTAGAACATGTTACAGGCTGTCACCCCCCCTGATGATGGCACTGCCTTTAGTACAGTGTAATTTGTGCAGAATTTATATAGGATTTTTTTTATTATTTACAATTTATTCTATATTTTAAATCAATTTAAGTTTTTCATTTATGTTTTCTGGGGGAAAAAAGTAGTCAAAGGACTCACTAACCTCCGAATTTGCAATTTTGGGACAATTCGCAAACCGACACTGACCTCAGACAAGCCTACGGAGGTGGCCCCTATATGGCACGAGCTGGAGGATCCATGACTACGAGGAGTCATCCAAACACTGGTTGGTCTTATAGCTTTCATGAAGCTACGTCAGTAACTTGAAATGTTATTTTTCCCTTAGGAGATGAAACATCTATTTGTTCCCAATCTTCTGCTGCTTGGGGCCTGAGGAAATGGCAGATATCACCACCCTCTGAACCGTGGGATCTCCGGTAAGTCATCTTTCAATCCCTCTAGATTGATGTGTTAACCCCTTCACTGCTGAGCCATTTCACCCCTGTGTGCTGATCTCATTTTGACCGTTTTTGCTCATCGTGTTTAAACGCGATTTGATGTTATGTTTTATTGTAGGACCCAGACAACTTATATATCCTTTTTTTTCGGCAGATTCATAATATATCATTATTATATGTATACGTCATGCCCTGCCTGAATGTTATAACAAAAAAATGCAATAAAATTTGAATTTACAATCATCTACACTACAGCATGCAAAATGATTTTTTTTACATTTAATTATCCGAGTCTTTGAGGTTATATATTCTATGGTGTACGATTGTTAAATATAATTAGAAATGGGAACCTAGTAGTTATTTTTCTCCAAAATTACGTGATTTTTAGCTAAAACCCCAAAAAATAAAAATCGTTACTGCAGCATCATTGTTCACATTATAATTGAAATGGGAACAATATTGCTGCATTAATTAAAAAAAAACACACACCGAAAAAACACGTTTGTATTTATTTTTATTTTTGTATTCTTTTTATTTTTATTATTTTGTTTTACTTTTAGCATGCTTATACCTGGTATCATTGGAAAGACCATGCTCTGCCCTTTCCAATGATAGCAAATATTAACCTCTAGCTGCCATGGATAGAGAGATAGCGGGATCCATTGGAACCCGCTATCTCAACCATATAATTAAGCCCTAGCTGCAAGGGGTTTCCCTAACACTGACATCATCGTGCCATGCGATCCGGCGCCATGAATCTCCAGAAGTTTCAGCACAGAGCCCCAGCTGCAGTAGTGCTTTTTGGCCAGCAGATGGCGAGATCTGAATGTGAAATAGGGCTACTGCTGTAAGAAATACATTGTGAACATTCCTATCTCTATCATACTGTATATTTCATGAAAAGTGATTTTCCAAAAAACCAACTGTATCCTGACAGGCGAAAATAGTTCAGCTGAAGAATTAACATAGTAAAAATTGCGAAATTTAGGTAGCTTGGCCTACTTTTTGCAATTCTACACCAATTCGTCCTTAGTGAATAGAATCCTTAGCAGAGAGTGAATAGGTTTCGGTCAGAGCACATTCATCAATGTGGTCTTATTGTTAAATTTACTTTTTAAAGTAGATTTTATTTTAAAGAATAGATCTGCAGGCACCATCTAATGATGGGTATTGATAATTTCTGCAGTGCACAAACGTTTCTCACTGCTTCATAAATCGAGACATCTACGTTTTATCTCTGGAAAGGTGTGACCGCGCACTATGCAATTAAACACCACTCGCAATTATGGTTTTATGCAACAATAGTTTATCCGTGGTCGAATCGGTCTACAGAGAAAGTGAAAAACTGCTCTGAGATCAGCTTGCTCGACTTACGTATTTAGGTGTCTGTTCTCATGCTGAAGGACTTAATTTTGGGCTCTGATCCTATGTAATTTAATGTAATCATGACTTTTGTGTGTAAATAATATGATTGCTGTGTAATGGATAATAATACAAACATTACGAGGCTAACAAAACAGAGTCCATTGTATGTGCATAGTATCCTCATAAGTATGTATAGTATGTACACGCTCTAGATTCACCAAACCCATGAATGGGTCTTGTTTAAGATGCAATCAATTAGCTGTGAAGAGTTGAATTTTACAATTTTAAAAAAAATGCCCAAATTGGTTGACATCAATAATATATATATATATCTTATTTGGGTTGTGGTGGATGGCATAAAATGAGATAAAAAGCCTCCACGCAATAACCAATAAGGTTAATTGCTACAGAGGCCATTTACACATCCCAGCAATTCAAAGAACTGCATCCCAGAGCTCCTGTGCTACATTCCCCATATGCAGCAAGGAACTCTGGGTAAGATATGCAAATTACATATCTAGGAGAAAAATTGTCATCTGCGATTAAACCGTGTGAAACAAAACCACAATTAGAGGCTTTGGTTTCTATTAATGGCCATTAAAAGAGTAAGCTCACCCGCAAACCTCACGGCACCTCTAGTGAGGGTGAGTCCTATCCAAAAATGAAGCCACAGGCTGCTGTGTAGCCAACCATAACTGCTCACGCTGCTTTTCAGTCATGAGGTAGACTGGCGGGCTTTTATTAATGCCCCCCCAGAAACAAATCTGCCTTGGGATCAAAAACAAAGACACGGAGTGGAATATGCTGCAATGATGACCTGGCTGGAGATACAATAAAACATACATAGCACAGGATGGGTGGGGTCGCGCATATTCCACGATGGGGCGGCTGCATCCACCAAATGTACCCAGCCCAGCAACACGTATAAAACATAACAAGGAGAAAAATTGTCATCTGCGCTTATTCCCATTATACCGTGTGAAACAAAAACACAATTAGAGGCTTTGGTTTCTATTAATGGCCGTCAAAAGAGTAAGCTCACAAACAAAGCAAACAAAGACACGGAGACGCCCCATCGGGGAATAGGAGCGACCCCAACCCTCCTGTATGTTTTATTGTACCTCCAGCCAGGTCATCATTGCAGCATGTTCCGTTCCGTGTCTTTGTTTTTTGATCCCAAGGCAGATTTGTTTCTGGGGGGCATTAATAAAAGCCCACCAGTCTACCTCATGACTGAAAAGCAGCGTGAGCAGTTATGGTTGACTATACAGCAGTCTGTGGCTTCATTTTTGGATAGGACTCACCCTCACTAGAGGTGCCGTGACGTTGGCAGGTGAGCTTAATCTTTTAATGGCCATTAATAGAAACCAAAGCCTCTAATTGTGTTTTGTTTCACACGGTATAATGGGAATAAGCGCAGATGACAATTTTTCTCCTTGTTATGTTTTATACATGTTGCTGGGCTGGGTACATTTAGTGGATGCAGCCGCCCCATCGGGGAATAGACGCGACCCCACCCCTCCTGTAAAACATGCAAATTACAGTACATATCTTGCATAAACCTGATCTTTGCTAAAAAAAAAGCCATATAGTATGGCGCGGCATTGATTTTAGGGTTCTGTGTGAAAACAGACCCAGGATGCAAAAAAGTGAGGCAGATGTGATTTGCATATCTTACCCAGAGTTCCTTGCTGCATATGGGGAATGTGGCACAGGAGCCCTGGGATTCAGTTCTTTGAATTGCCGTGATGTGCAAATAAACCTTGGCCCCTATTACAATCCTTTGCGCGAGGACAAAATCATTTGCACGGAATGTCGTATTACGACGTTTGCGCAAATGATGCGCGTTAGCGTCTACCGCGATTGACCCTTCACGAACCCAGCGTGAGCGCAAGTGCGTGCGCGCATCCCATACTTACCATTGTCAGCGCGAAAGCGTTCGAGCGGATGGTATTACGATCTTCGCGCAATGTCGTACGAACAACGTTTGCGAGAAGTATCGTAACGTCTTTGAAAACCTGGTGTTAACTTACAATCTGAACGTTCTGGCCGAAACTAAATGAACCTGTACAAAAAAAAAATACAGCACAGTACAGTTACACATTCTACACATACCCAAACAATAAAATTAATAAATTGTTTAATTTTTGTAGCACATATACACAGATTGACTTTGACAGGCGCAACAACCGAAACCTAGCAAATGGTGGTTCTTAATTCTGATTGGATGAATCCCGTGAAAAAACAATAAGCCCACCGATTATTGCATGCAACGGTCATTTGCGCCCGGCTTTGCGTGTCGGATTTGCGCTCGAAAAAACATAAAGGCTGAAAAACTGCACTCGGATCGTAATACCGCGTTAATATGCGCGCGCAAAAAAAATTGCGCCGCGCTAGCGCATTTGCGCAAAGATTGTAATAGGGGCCCTTATTGGTTATTGCATGGAGACTTTTTATCTCATTTTTGCCCTCCACCACAACACTAGCAAGACACACACACACCTACCTGAGAGATCTGTCCAGGGAACCACAAATTAAGCTCATGGGAGGCAAACTGGAAAACAAAGTCATCACAACTATGTAAATCCCCGGGAAATTCTCCATAATTCTAGAATTTTGTGATTACATTCCAATGTGAATGCATACAGGTGTGGTTGACTTTGTATCCTTTATCAAGAAAAATACTCCAGTATATAGCAAGATTTTTTTTGGTTTTATTCCATCAACAGTAGAACAACGTTTCGACCCGCAACCAGGTCTTTGTCAAGGTTGCAGGTCGAAACGTTGTTCTACTGTTGATGGAATAAAACCCAAAAATTTCTTGCTATATACTGGAGTATTTTTCTTGATATTGTGCTACGTCCTTGGAGTGAGGACTTTCCAGTGGCAGCTCAAAGGTGGGTGGCAGCAACCTGAACTGAACTTTATTTGACTTTGTATCCTTGTCCGCGTGCTCAGTATTTTTCCCTCACCATGCATCGTGCTGCTGCTGGAGCTTCTATTGAAATCAATCAAATATTTTATTATTGTTGTTATTTTGCAAAGCTAAGAAAACTCCTAGTCACTAACATGAGGCACGTCACCTTACCTTAAGCTTTAATATGCCTGAAAGTTGTCTGGGTGACCCTTCCGAATATACGTATCCATTTTTATATATTGGAAATCCCTGATACTAACATAATAAATTAGTCCTGCTAATAATAAATGTGGAATGCCGAGAAGCATTTTGTTTGCCAATTTGGCCCAGAACTGAGTCGGTAACATTGAAAAATTTCCGTGCCGTAATATTATTTGCTGTGATATTTCACCAGGAAAGGAAATGAATAAATTAGACATTATTAATAATGACAGCGTACAAAAGCCTAGATAAAACAGAAAGGGGCGCATAACTACATATTTTTCATGTATATTAATTTTATGTTATAATAAAAGCCACTGTGCCAGGGACTTCCTCCAAAGAATTAGGAGTTGATGGATAGATGTGTCAAGCATTAAATATATATTAATATTTGATGATAAAGTGGATGGATCTTACAATATTCATATAGTATGCTACAGGAGCTCTGAATTGTTATAAAAGATGTTTAATATTTTTGTTACACAATGAAAATAATTCATTTTTCTCTCTTTTTTTAAAGCGCTGTTAATAAACAGCTAGAAAATAGATATAATAAAGCTTTCTAATAATTTTATATAAATTCTATATTTATATATACAGACATATCATACAGTACATTTATACAATGCATTCAGAAAAAAAAAATATCTATATTCGTATCTCTATCGCCCTCCTAGGTTCATATTTTTTTGTACTTTAGAAGTTCATTCTCATAGAAGACAGAGGAGTGAGTTATCCAATTTATACAGCTGGACAAATAAAACCAATAAATAGTACGTGCTTGCGTCCAGAAATGAAAATGCCCAACCAGATGTTCGGACGTGATGGTACGCCAGGCTGTGGACATATAATGCAGACAGATCCACAGTAGAAACAGTATCTGCACACATTATTATTATCATTTATATAGCGCCAACAGGTTCCGCGGCGCTTTACAATAACCAAAGGGAATGAGATACAGATAAACGTACATAGGATGGAAACACTAGGGGTAGAGGACCTTGCTCACAGGAGCTTACAGTCTAGAGCAGGTGTCAGCAACCTTGGCTCCCAGATGTTTTGGGAACTACATTTCCCATGTGGCTCGGTCACCCATTATGCTGACTGAGCCACATGGGAAATGTAGTTCCCAAAACATCAGGGAGCCAAGGTTGCTGATCCCTGGTCTAGAGGGATTGGGGTTGAGGAAGGCCAGCGGAATTTTACTAGACAACAGGTTCATTAGTGCCAGGGGTTTGAGAATGGTGGGGCTATAGAAGCAGCTTCAATCATGTGTTTTATTTGGGTGAGCAGAGGGATGAGTTGCATCAGTGATGTGATAGGCTAATCTGAAGAGATGGGTTTTGAGGGGATTTCTTGAAGGCCTGAAGATCAGGGGAGAGTTTGATGGGACAAGTCATTCCACAGGACCGGAGCTGCCCTTGCAAAGTCTTGGAGGCGAGAGATGGCAGTGTGGGTGTAGACAGAGTGCAGGTGGAGATCGCACACTGATCGAGTTGTCTAGATGGGACGTGCTTGCGGAGTAACAATGACATGTAGGGAGGGGTCGAGTTATTGAGACATTTTAACGTGAGTGTCAGTTTTTTAAACTGTATCAGGAAACATACAGGAAGCCAATGGTGGGACCGGTAGCGAGGGGAGGTACGCAAGGTGTGTCTGGTGAGAAAAATAATCCTAGCACCTGCATTCATTACAGATTGAAAGGGGCAATATGGGAGTTGAGGAGGCCAATAAGGAGCGAATAATCAAGTCATGAAATGACAGGCACCTGAACCAGCACCTTCGTGGTATCTTGCGTCAGAAAGGGCAGACGCGGGCAATGTTCTTGAGTTGATAGTAACAGGATTTGGTCACTGTCGTGGGACAGAATTTTACTGTGAAGAAAGGCAAAATTTGACCTAAATGTACAATGGGATCCATTGCCGACCTTTTAAAATGTAATCCGCCTGTCTTTGGTGCTCAAACCTATTCAGTACCAAGGACCGCAGCCCCGCGGGGTTCCAGAGCCCCGTGGAGCTGCTGTTTTTGGTGCTGAAACCTATTCCAAAGCACTTCCAAAATACGAATCGGGAAAATTTTTAATTTTGATTCAGAACGAAATGAAACGCACATCTCTATCGATTTGTCCATTCACAGACTACTGATTTGCCCTGGAATTTCAGAGAAATCAACTGATTTTCGGTGCTTCAATTCAACAGGTTTAAACAGGCAAATCCCATAGGTTTCAATGTAAGAAATGCAATATCTTTATTACATTATTTTTTAAAGACACTTATTATTTTTGCTTTTCTTAATCTTTATAAGACTTTTTTTTTTTACTTTGTAACAAACCTTGTTTTTGTTTTTTTAAACGACCTTTTTTTATTATTTAGACACATTTTTACCGATTTAAGCTCTTATTAGGAGGATAGGAGACTTCTTTTTTTTTCCAGTCCGGTGGAATTTGCCGGTGCCAATTTGGCACAATTCGCTGCAATTTGGCGGTTATCGACGCAATTTGGTGTATTTTTGCCGACATCCGGTAACTTCTTTGGCGACTCCAATTTGGGCAATATATGGTGACCATTCGCTAAATATTGAATTCACTGCATTTTCAGGGAAATAGAATTGCCGAAGTGAGCTGAAATGGGCCGTAACGCAAAGCACCAAACTTGCGTTCAGCTTCGGTGCTTTGTAAATAGACCCCTTTGTTTTATGAAAGAGAAAACTGCATCTAAATAAATTTAAGTTTGAAATGTTTGTATACTTGCTTGTCTTCTTGTTCTACATTTTCCTCCAAACGCAGAGTTCCGTGCTGTGTTACACAATGTAAAAAATGGGTGCTATTTTTGCTTCTTTCTTCCCATGTAACTTGCCGGTGAGGTCCCCAAACAGCAGCGTTTACTGCTCTTTAATTCATTAGGATCGCTACATGCTGGATTCTATACACTGCACCCTGTTGACTGCCTATTGAGTCGCTAGACAGTTTCAGGATGCATATTTAATGATATTAGCAAGCAGAAAAAACCCCACGAGCGTGTAATTACGTAGTAAAATGATTGTTTAATTCTCAGAGGACGACAAAGCATCGCAGATAATGTATGCCCGCACATGTATTTACACTCTTTCAGAGGAAGTGCAATGTATCAAGGGGCATTCAGACCATGTATCATTTTCTGCATTATCTCTGATAATTTGATAGTAACACAAAAAAAAGCGTTCTGATTTGTTTTACGTAAAAAAAAAATCAACTTGCATTAGAACTGTGCATGAGCCTTCGTACGACTAATATATCGCGAAAGAAAAAGGAATAATAATGATCGTAATGACCCATTTAGCACTTTCCCTATGGGATAAAACATATTTCAGGCTTAAAAACACAAAGCGGCAAAGTAGTGAGAAAAAGATTTAAACTATATCATAAGTTAAGACGGAAGCGATTATTTGGCAATATTCAAGATTTTTGACCCTTATATACCAATTGATTTTTCATAAGACCACTGCCAGGGCCCAGACAAATCACACGGAATATTTATAATGTATGTTTTAGCTGTAGTAGCCCTATTTGACAGCTGGAAATCGCCATCTGCTGGCCAAAAAGCGCTACTGCAGCCTGGGCTCTTTGCTGAATCAACTGGGGATCTGTGTTTCTTTACACAGAGTCCCAGATGTTCATAGTTTTTTTTATCCTCTCCGCTGTCTTTTACGAGGTGCTTAAACCTTTGCGGCACATCCCTCTGCTGGCCAAAAAGCTCTGCTATATTAACATTTTAGCTTGAGCTTCATGGTTCTCTGCAGGAAAAGCAAATCTGAAAAGCTTTTAAAATTTAAAACATCATGTCCGATGTGTTGAAATTTCCGCGGCATGTTCTGGAGCCCATTTGTAAACAAATCTTATTACCAATAAAGTAAATTCCTTTGCATTGCTCCAGATGACGTTATTGAACTGCATTTTTCCATGAGGTTCAGCCTATCTTATGGGTATCCGAGCATCATGGGACAGGTAGTTTCAATGTATCTGGAGGGCCGAGGTTGCTCTGGAGTAGCGAATTGGGTCATTTAGACCAAAAAAAAGGAAACTCTCCGGTTAGTAAGAAGAACAGGGAGGTACAGGATCACAAAATTAACAGAGGAAGACACAACCAGTTGGAGCAAAAGAATGAGAAAGACAACCATGGTTCAAAAGAGAGACTGGTACACATTTTGAAAAGATAAGGATGGTGGTTCCACAATCCACTGTGCTATTTTATTCTTAACCAATATGCGGCTTCCAAATCGACCTGCAATGCTTCTTCTTCTTTAAAAAGTTTATCTGGACACAGGTATCATTTTAGTTGACATCTCCTGTGCTGTGATATCTTATTCTGGCCTCTGTGCTGTGATATCTTATTCTGCACTCCTGTGCTGTGATATCTTATTCTGCCCTCCTGTGCTGTGATAGCTTACTCTGCCCTCCTGTGCTGTGATAGCTTATTCTGCCCTCCTGTGCTGTGATATCTTATTCTGCCCTCCTGTGCTGTGATAGCTTACTCTGCCCTCCTGCGCTGTGATAGCTTATTCTGCCCTCCTGTGCTGTGATATCTGATTCTGCCCTTCTGCGCTGTGATAGCTTATTCTGCCCTCCTGTGCTGTGATATCCTATTCTGTCCTCCTGTGCTGTGATATCATATTCTGGCCTCCTGTGCTGTGATATCATATTCTGCCCTCCTGTGCTGTGATAGCTTATTCTGCCCTCCTGTGCTGTGATATCTTATTCTGCCCTTCTGCGCTGTGATATCTTATTCTGTTCTCCTGTTTTGCAATATCGTATTCTGCCCTCCTGTGCTGTGATATCGTATTCTGCCCTCCTGTGCTTTGATATCGTATTCTGCCCTCCTGTGCTGTGATATCTTATTCTGCCCTCCTGTGCTGTGATAGCTTATTCTGCCCTCCTGTGCTGTGATATCTTATTCTGTGCTCCTGTGTTGATAGAATTACTGTTATAAGTATTACATTCAATAAAATATCGCCAAGAATATACAGAATTATTAATTTTTATGTCCTTAATTGAAAGACACATGGTTATACCAATTTTGAATACAATGGGCCCTATTCCAATCTTCATGCTAACATGGGGACGCTAATCGGGAAAATCCATGCCTGCAGATTTTCCTGTAATGATTACGCTCCCCATGTTATGTATAAGGTGGGCAAAGTACAGTTAGCTTGCGCAAGGTGCAAGGCGCAAACACATTTCATCCCAGTGAAGCATCAGGATTGGAATATCCATGCCAGACGTTAAACTTACTTCTCCTAGCACTAAGGATTACATATCGAGACGATACATTAGCCCCAACTATGGAATAGAGCCCAATGCTTTCTTTCTTCTCCAGCCCAAAAATGTCTTTGATGGAATTCCTACATTCGGAAAGTAGAAATAGTAGAAATTAAACTGTGGTATATATATGCATTTTTTTTTATATAAAAATGACCTACTCCAAGGAATTACAACAGCAAACTAATCCTTTAGGGGAGATGGCTCTATCAATCTTTAGATTTTTCTAATGTGGAAGCTACTCAATTGCATCTCAGAAATCAGGGAGGTAATTACTCATGCAGACAGCACAAAATGAAAGAAAAAAAATGCAAGTAGTGCTGACTATCCCTTTTAGAACAAGCAGTAGAACAAGCAAAAAAGCCCTATAATCAGTCAAATTCCTCTACTAATTTTTCAGGTGTTGAAGGGAACGGAGAAAATACACATTAAGAAAGTTAACGCATCAAAGTGGACAAAATAATTACACAGCCGTGCAAGTGGCCTGGACATTATGCTCTTGCTGTAACACGCATACACCTTGTCAGACAGGAATAAATCCACCTTTCAAGTATGATAACTTTATTAAATGGCCACTACCAGAAAATAATGAAATGTCCTTATTGTGTTTATTTTATGTTGCTGATATCTTACATGTGATTTGTTTTTCTCTTGTATGTTTAGTTAAGAAAATATTTTCCTCTATATGTGTCACTGGGTGCATCCATTGTGTGATATTTTCCTCTATATGTGTCACTGGTGTATCCATTGTGTGATATTTTCCTCTATATGTGTCACTGGGTGCATCCATTGTGTGATATTTTCCTCTATATGTGTCACTGGGTGCATCCATTGTGTGATATTTTCCTCTTTATGTGTCACTGGGTGCATCCATTGTGTGATATTTTCCTCTATATGTGTCACTGGGTGCATCCATTGTGTGATATTTTCCTCTATATGTGTCACTGAGTGCATCCATTGTGTGATATTTTCCTCTATATGTGTCACTGGGTGCATCCATTGTGTGATATTTTCCTCTATATGTGCCACTGGATGCATCCATTGTGTGATATTTTCCTCTATATGTGTCACTGGGTGCATCCATTGTGTGATATTTTCTTCTATATGTGTCACTGGGTGCATCCATTGTGTGATATTTTCCTCTATATGTGTCACTGAGTGCATCCATTGTGTGATATTTTCCTCTATATGTGTCACTGGGTGCATCCATTGTGTGATATTTTTCTCTATATGTGTCACTGGGTGCATCCATTGTTTGATATTTTCCTCTCTATGTGTCACTGGGTGCATCCATTGTGTGATATTTTTCTCTATATGTGTCACTGGGTGCATCCATTGTGTTATATTTTCCTCTATATGTGTCACTGGGTGCATCCATTGTTTGATATTTTCCTCTATATGTGTCACTGGGTGCATCCATTGTGTGATATTTTGTGCTGTAAACTGCCACCCCGGTATGGGCGCTATTACATTCTTCGCGCAATTGTTTTGCGCGAGTGCAAAACCATGTGCGCAGAACGTCCTATTACGACGTTTGCACAAACCAGGCGCGTAATCGCCTACCACGATTGACCCTGCGTGAACTAATTTTCCTGCTCGCATCCTATACTTAACATTGTCAGCGCAAATGCGTTAGTGCGCAGGTACGCGGATGTTATTACAATCTTCGCGCAACGAAAGTTTGCGCGCATTTTCATTACGTCTTTGAAAAGCAGGTGGTAACTGTAAATGTGATCGTTCTGAGCAAAACGAAATACACCAGCATGAAAAAAAAATACAGCACAGTACAGTTACACATTCTACACATACCCAAACAATAAAATTTATAAATTGTGTCATTGTTAATTTTTTTCTTTTTTGGCTGGTGGTTGTTAATTTTTTTTTATGGCTGGTGGTTGTTAATTATTTTTTTTTTGGCTGGTGGTTGTTATTTTTTTTTCCTTTTTTTTAGTTTGTAAATATTTTATTGGAAATGGGTGATTGATGTTGGCTGAATCCCGTGACAAATCCCGTGACAAAACAGTCTGCCCACCGATTCCTGCACGCAACGTTCATTTGCGAACGGCTTTGCGCGTCGGATTTGCGTACGAAAAATCTTGGAGGAAGAAAAAAATGTGCTCTGATCGTAATACCACGTTAATTTTCGCGCGATAACGTTTTTTCCGTGCGTAAAAAAATTTGCGCTGCGCGAGCGCAATTGCACAGCGAATGTAATAGGGCCCTATCTTTGCAGCACTTTGCAGGTCCTCACTATGGGGCATTGGGCATAGAATAGAGTCTATGGTTCAGAAGAAATTTTTACAGAAGAAATATTATGTAGCCCCATGTGAGCCATCTCTGGTATCGCTTTTTGGGTTTGCATTATCAGCATACAAGTAGAAAAGGTATTTGTGTCAAATACAGTAAATGTGATAAAGACAGATAATAAAAATGGTCAGATATCCTACTTGGGGATTTGTAATGATAATAATGATATTGATAATCATTTTCAGATACATTAAAAAAGGTTTGCTAATAATCTCATCTATATGTAACATAGTGACTATATTACTTACAGTGGCAAGAAAAAGTATGTGAACCCTTTGGGATTATGTGGAGTTATGCATGAATTGGTCATAAAATGTGCTCTGATCTTCATCTAAGTCACAACAATTTGAAAAACACAGTCTGCTTAAAATAATACAACACAAACATTTTATGTTTTCATGTTTTTATTGAACAGAACATGTAAACATTCACAGTGCAGGGTGGAAAAAAGTATGTGAACCTTTGGACTTAATAACTGGTTGACCCTCCATTGGCAGCAATAACCTCAACCAAACGTTTTCTGTAGTTACAGATTAGACCTGCACAACGATCTGGAGTAATTTTGGACCACTCTTCTTCACAAAACTGTTTCAGTGTAGCAATATTCTTGGGATGTCTGGTGTGAATCGCTTTCTTAAGGTCATGCCACAGCATTTCAATCGGGTTGAGGTCAGGACTCTGACTGGGCCACTCCAGAAGGCATATTTTGTTTTGTTGAAGCCATTCTTTTGTTGAATTACTTGTATGCTTTGGGTCATTGTCCTATTGCATCACCCATCCTCTGTGGAGCTTCAGTTGGCGGACAGATGGTCTTATGTTTTCCTGCAAAATGTCTTGATAAACTCTGGAATTCATTTTTCCATCAATGACAACAATCCGTCCAGGCCCTGAGGCAGCAAAGCAGCCCCAAACCATGATGCTCACTCCGCCATGTTTTACAGTGGGGATGAGGTTTTGATGTTGGTGTGCTGTGCCTTTTTTTCTCCACACATAGTGTTGTGTGTTTTTTCCAAACAACTCAATTTTGGTTTCATCTGTCCACAGAATATTTTGCCAGTAGTGCTGTGGAACATCCAGGTGCTCTTTTGCAAACTTCAAACGTGCTGGAATATTCTTTTTGGACAGCAATGGCTTCCTCCGTGGTGTCCTCCCATGTACTCCATTCTTGTTTAATGTTTTCCTTATTGTAGATGTGTTAACAAAAATGTTAGCATGTGCCAGGGATTTCTGTAAGTCTTCAGCTGACACTCTAGGATTCTTCTTTACCTCATTAAACATTCTGTGCTGTGCTCTTGCAGTCATCTTTACAGGACGACCACGCCTAGGGAGAGTAGCAACAGTGCTGAACTTTCTCCATTTGTAGACAGTCTGTCTTACCATGGACACATGAACATCAAGGCTTTTGGAGATACTTTTGTAACCCTTTCCAGCTTCATGCAAGTCAACAATTCTTGATCGTAGGTCTTCTGAGAGCTCTTTTCTGTGAGGCATGGTTCACATCAGGCAATGCTTCTTGAAACCAGTAAACCCAAAACTGGTGTGTGTTTTTAAAGCGCAGGACAGCTTTCAGCAACACATCCAATAATATCACACTGATTGGACTCAAGGTTGGCTCACTCCTGTCTCCAATTAGCTCTTGGAGAAGTCATTAGGCTAGGGGTTCACATACTTTTTCCACCCTGCACTGTGAATGTTTACATGTTCTGTTCAATAAAAACATGAAAACATATAATGTTTGTGTTGTATTATTTTAAGCAGACTGTGTTTTTCAAATTGTTGTGACTTAGATGAAGATCAGAGCACATTTTATGACCAATTCATGCAAAACTCCACGTAATCCCAAAAGGTTCACATACTTTTTCTTGCCACTGTACATATTTATTTTCTGTTAATCTGTATATTTGTGTTTTGTTTTTAATATCTTGCATTTTATTACTTTATATTTCTGTAACCACTCAATGTTCTTGAACCCAGGACATACTGAAAACGAGAGAAATCTCAATGTATCCTTCCTGCTAAAATACTTTATAAATAAATAAATACATTTTCCAGTCGGTGAGAACGGAACTGATTCGGGTTGATGACGTCTTTACAGAAAAATTAAAAGGAGGATAAAGAGTTGGGTTGAATTGACGACTGGGTGGTCGTGAGTTGGAATGGTATGGAATCGAACCTGGTGCAAGAGATTCAACAATAAATTAATGTAGACAATGGTACAGAGATGAATAAATTGCAGGAGAGACACTACAGAGTATCAAACAGATGGTTTAAACATGCACTTATACACTTTCTGGCCAAAAAAAAGCACACATTCTAATATTTTGTTGGACCAATTTTTTCAATTAAATTACATCACGCATTCGCCATGGTATCGTTCCGATAAGCTCATACAATGTCACAGCATTTATTTGCGTCCAGAGTGCCATTAATTTGTGGCCAAGATCTTGTGTTGATGATGGGAGAGTCGCAGCACTGCGTAAAGTCTTCTCCAGCACATTATCCCAAAGATTCTCAATGGGGTTAAGGTCTGGACTGTGCGGTGGCCAATCCATGTGTGAAAATGATGCCTCATGCTGCCTGAACCACTCTTGCACAATGTGAGCCCGATGAATCCTGGCATTGCCATCTTGGAATATGCCCGCTGTGCCATCAGGGGAGAAAAAACCCCATTGATGGAAAAACCTGCTGATTCAGTATATTCAGGGAGTCACATGACCTCATTTATGGTCACTTACAGGGTTATTCAAAGAGAATCGAAAGGTCACCGTACGTTCGGTGACTTTTTGCACTTCGGGGCGATTCGGCGATCCTATTCAGCAAACACCGCAGGGCCCCCGTAGTGCAGGGAAAACCCGCCGCAAACCCGCAGAACACTCACCGAAAACCGAAGAAAACAGCTGTATTTTTTGCAAAAAATATGTTTCCGTTTTTTTTTTTAAAATCGCTTTTTCTTTTTTCTGTAACAGCCCTTTTTATTTTCATTCATTGGACCTTATATGTAAATTTTGGACATTTTCGTTCTGTAGTTTCTTTGCATTTCACTTTTCAAACATTCAAGCGTACTGTTTTTTTTCTCACTCCATTCGTCTGCGGTGTCGGGTTTTTCGGGCGGCTGCTCTGCGCTGTGATTGGCTGGTAGTCGGGCTTCTCTGGCGTGTTCGGCGGGGTTAATCCAAGTGTTTTCTGCCGGATTTGGTGAGTCGGTGAGCGTTCGTCAAGTTTTGCATTGAGTGTTCGTCAGGTTTGCGGCTGGTTTTCCCTGCAGTACGGCGGCACTGTGGTGCTTGCTGAATACACCCCAGGGTCGCCGAAATGTGATCGCCAAATCGCCCTGAATTGAAGAGAACGAAAAGTCACCGAACGTGCTGTGACTTTTCGATTCTCTTTGAATAACCCTGATAGTAATATATCTAAATGTTACAATTTCAAAGTTCTGAAGGTTTTATGAATTTAAGAGGAAACTTTACCTGCAGAATATGAATGGTAATATTACAGCTAAGCACATTTTTAGAAATTACAAATGGAGGTCATTTAAAAATGAATGTGTTATTAAAAAAAATAATAAGTTTCCTATATCCATCGTCTCCATCAATAAATCATTTTTATTTGATATCATTTTTTAAATAAATATTTATGATTTTTTTTACTATTACAATATGGATTATTAAGCAGAACCCATAAATTACACATATGTTGTTGGTGGGGCAAGCTGCGGGTTTTTTTGTTTCTTGGCGTGATGCATGAATCATGCTATTTTTGCATTTGTTACAAATGCAGTTATCATACTTAAATATGCTTATCATGGAAACTTCTCTTGGCTTGGGGAGGGTTTATTGAAATGCAGTGTAAACCTTTTCTAGGTCATAATCAGTAAAGACCATATTAACGAGCAACCGATACAGGAGATGGCTCATTCGGGAGTACATAGTATTTGTTTTGTATCAATCCATAAGTAGGTTCAGTTATATGTGATTACATAACGCTTTTTAAGAGAAAGTAAAAAGTTTTGTTCTTAAGAAATACATAGATTTTGTGTTGTCTGATGTTAAGTATTAGTTTGTTTTTCCAGAGTCCATGGTAATTAGTAGACACTCTGGGCTCTATTACAATCCTAGCGTTAAAACGTGGGCGCAAGGGAGGAAAAACTGCGCCCACAGTTTTCCCCCTTGTGCCCGCGTTTTAATGCTGGATTACAATGCAGGCGCAAAAAATGCTGCCTGCATTGTTATCGCACGGTAACCCCATAAG
Source organism: Leptobrachium leishanense (assembly GCA_009667805.1). Lineage (NCBI taxonomy): Eukaryota > Metazoa > Chordata > Amphibia > Anura > Megophryidae > Leptobrachium > Leptobrachium leishanense. Next base: position 35,550,021 of record CM019069.1, on the reverse strand, counting down.
ACTCCATTGAGTTTCCCCCTGCCAGTCACATGACCAGCCAGATCTCACCTCGCGAGATCCGGCCGGTCTGCGTAGTGATACGCAGGGAGAGACTGGGGGCACTTTTCCCCCTAATCTTTCCCTGCTCCCGCCAGACGGAGGAGGCAGTTGGAGCCACGGTCCTTGCTGAGGGACAGGAGGTGAGTATACGATTAATTTTTTTATTTTTCTGTATGGTGTTAATGAATTCTGCATTAGCGGAATCCGTTAGCACCAAGTCCTGGATGTGGTTATCTTTCCGCTAACCACAGCCCGACGTTAATCAGCACTGGGGCTTTGTAATCCAGCGCTGATTAACACTTTGTGCTCCCCATGTTAAGTATAGGGATGCTATAGTCGTCTGATAACGACTATTAAAGGGGAACTAGAGACATGGAGTAAGTACTCTATAATATATAGAGTCTATATCATAGTTGGGCAGAATTAATTGTATTAAAATGAATGTGTTACCTCGATTATTATATTTTTTTCAAACATTACCCATCCCTCTGGTCATTAAGGATTTTGTTATATTACAATGTGCTATTGATTAGGGATGAGCTGTTCGGGTTCGGACGGTTCGGAGTTCGGCCCGAACTTTGGCAGTTCGAAAGTTCGCGGACTTCGAACTTTTTGGGTGTTTCGGTTCGAGTTCGAAAAAAAAAGAAATTTTGAAAAAAGTATAGAAAATGCTTAAAAAAATACTAAAAAATCTAGAAATAAAGAGACTCTTTACTGCAGAATATTATAAGCAACGGTTTATTAGATATTGAATTAAAAACTAATGTATACGTGGAAAGATTCTCAACTCTAAATGACCTCTGTTCACAAACGGGCATAACACCAGGTGTTTTTAGTCTGGTAATCAATTTGATACATTGCACACTATACTGAGGTACTGAGGGGGTGGGGTGGTGTCTGCTTTTGATTGAGATTTGAGAATTAATTTCCCTCCTTAAACTTCGTAATATGCTGCATTTAACTGGTGTTTGAAAAAAATTCAAAATATCATCTAAAGCAATGTTATTTTTCACCTCGGAATTAAACATTCACAGGGTTATTCAGAGAGCGGTGAAAAGCAGGAGAATAACTGGAGAAGTGAAAATTCTAGGTCAAAATAGCCAAACCAGAAAAATTCTCCCATTTAACTCACTTTCCAAATTGGCTATTTGGTCTAGATTGTTCTCTTCTCCTGCCAGTTCTCCTGGCTTTCACCTCTCTCTCAGGGTTGTTCAGAGAAAGGTGAAAACCAGGAGAATGGCAGGAAAAGAGAACAATCTGGACCAAATAGCCGATTTGGAAAGTGAGATAAGGCTAGGGTCAGACTAACGCATTTTTCGCAGCGACCGTCAAAAAGTGCGTCCGAACGCATTGCCGTATTTTTTCACAAAATGCGCGAAAACAGTCATACGATGTGCATTTTTGGGCGTGATTTTTTACGGATCCCAACCAGGAAACTTTGGGTGTCTGGACCTTATGTTGGCCGGACATGAGCAAGGTCTGACGTCTCCAAATCACGCACACACGCCGCTAGTGGACGCAGCGCACTCTGTACGTCCGTACTAGCGGTTCTGTGTTCTCAAAAAAATGCGTTCATTTTCCACTTGCGTTGCGCAGCCAGACTTTCGTGCGACCGTACTTCGTATATTGGTCGTCATTGCCCGTCATTTGCTGCTAGTGCGGCCGTGATTAAGTGCGCCTAAAGTGCACTTTTGACCTAGAATTTTCCATTCTCCAGTCATTCTCCTGCTCTTCACTGCTCTCTGAATAACCCTGTCAGGGTTATTCCGAGAAAGGTGAAACTCAGGAGAATGACTGAAGAGAAAATTCTAGGTCAAAATAGCTAAACCAGAAAAATTTTCCCATTTATCTCACTTTCCAAATCGGCTATTTGGTCTAGAATTTTCCATTCTCCAGTCATTCTCCTGCTTTTCACCGCCAAAAAATCAGTAAACTTTTTCTGTGTGTCCGAAAATGTCTCCTCTTTTCATACAGACTGCCGCCCCAAGCAGTTTTTTATGGATAGATTAAAGAAAAAGCATTTACCGTCATTTGAAATGTCATTTTTTGGTTTTTACATATTTCTATACATCCTAGAAATCCACCACTTCACGGGCAGGTTATGGGGACCTCCTAGGCACGATATTTGAAGGAATTTTTCGTTTTTATTTTTAACCCTTATTTCATGGAAAACTCACTGTCCCTTTAAAAACGTTTTTTTTTTTACTTTTTGTCCTTGTTTCCTGTCCCCCAGGGCACTACCCGAACCCCCATACACCTTTTATGGCAAATATCTAGCATATATGCCCTCTTGGAGGGCACTCTAAAAACCGAATTTTCAGCCCCATTGACTTGTATTGAGTTCGAGTTCGGGTTCGGGTTCGGATCCGAACATTTGGAAAGTTCGGGTTCGGCTCCGAACCGAACTCAGGGAGTGTTCGGCTCATCCCTACTATTGATCAGTTTATATGGGCTGGGAAACATCATCGGGTGGCAAGACACACGCTCTATCGGCCAAGAGCATTGGGTGGACTGGGCTTGCCTTCATTACTATCTTATTATTATGCTGCCCAACTCGCTCAAATAATGGTATGGCATTTACCAAAAGATATTTGTAGATGGGTAGATTTGGAGGCTGGCCTTATGAAGCCTAGTGTTCTTGATCAATGGATTTGGATTTGTCAGAAATATCGTCCTAAGTTACAGACGGATTGTCCAGCCATTATCAATTCTGTTCGTATTTGGAATAAGCTAGCATTAAAATGTGAACTAACTCATTTTCCCTCTTCATTAACTACGATTTTTGGTAACAGGGATTTTATTCCCGGACTTAATGCTGATCCCTTTCGGTGCTTACAGGATGCTGGTGTGTGCAGAGTGTACCATCTTTACCCCAAAGGGATATTACTTTCTATGGAAGAAATTATTACAAGTATAGGGTGGAAAGATTTTTCATTTTTTTCATTTCCTGCAATTAAAATCATATGCTATATGCCCCCATGTTCATAGTGCTGCTACGGCTAAACAAACCTTTTTTGAACGTTTATGCAAGAATGGTAAATATCAACGAGGGTTGATCTCCTATATACAGTTGTGTTCAAAATTATTCAACCCCCAATGCTGTAAAGGGTTTTAGGGAATTTAGTGTACATTTGTAATTGTATTCAGAATGAAATCCTACAAGGACTTTTTAAAGAACCATATGCAACAAAAATGACATCAATTGGTTTTGTAATACAGTAGTAAATGTTTCTTTTGTGAATTCTTCACTGACACAATTATTCAACCCCTTAAAGACTACCACTCTGAAGAACAGAGGTTCATTCAAGTGTTTTCAATCAGGTATTGAAAACACCTGTGGATGTCACGGAGCAGCAATAAAGCATAATAAGCACCAATTAGGCAGCTTTAAAATGACTGTGATACTCAGCTCCTTCTAGAAATTTACTGGCGTGGTTACAAACATGGTGAAGTCAAGAGAATGGTCCAGGAAGACAAGAGAAGAGGTGATTACTCTTCACAGGAAGGGCAATGGCTATAAGAAGATTGCAAAGATGTTAAACATACCAAGAAAGACCATAGGAAGCATCATTCGCAAATTCAAGGCAAAGGGCACTGTTGAAACGCTACCTGGTCGTGGCAGAAAGAAGATGCTGACTTCGACTGCTGTGCGCTACCTGAAGCGTAGAGTGGAGAAAAGTCCCCGTGTGACTGCTGAGGAACTGAGAAAAGATTTGTCAGATGTGGGTACTGAAGTTTCAGCTCAGACAATACGGCGCACACTGCGTAATGAAGGCCTCCATGCCAGAACTCCCAGGCGCACCCCCTTGCTGTCTCCAAAGAATAAGAAGAGTCGACTGCAGTATGCCAAAAGTCATGTGGACAAACCACAGAAGTTTTGGGATAGTGTTCTGTGGACTGATGAAACAAAATTAGAACTGTTTTGGCCCATGGATCAACGCTATGTTTAGAGGAGAAAGAACAAGGCCTATGAAGAAAAGAAGACCTTGCCTACTGTGAAGCATGGCGGGGGGTCAATCATGCTTTGGGGCTGTTTTGCTTCTGCAGGTACAGGGAAGCTTCAGCGTGTGCAAGGTACCATGAATTCTCTTCAGTACCAGGAGATATTGGATGACAATGTGATGCAGTCTGTCACAAACCTGAGGCTTGGGAGACGTTGGACCTTTCAACAGGACAATGATCCCAAGCATACCTCCAAGTCCACTAGAGCATGGTTGCAGATTAAAGGGTGGAACATTTTGGAGTGGCCATCGCAGTCACCTGACTTAAATCCGATTGAGAACCTCTGGTGGAACTTAAAGAAAGCAGTTGCAGGGCGCAAGCCTAAGAATGTGACTGAACTGGAGGCTTTTGCCCATGACGAATGGGCGAAGATACCCTTAGATCGCTGCAAGACACTTGTGTCAAGCTATGCTTCACGTTTAAAAGCTGTTATAACTGTAAAAGGATGTTGTACTAAGTACTAAGATTGAATGTCACTTGGGGGTTGAATAAAACTGATAATGATGTGAGCACAGAAAAGACATTTGTGGTTATTTCATTATAAATGTTATGTTATATTTGTCTGACCTACACGTGCCTCTTTAATTTAATTGTAAGCAAGATGACTGAATGATCAAAATCAATGTCAAACTGGCCAAAACACTCAATTTCAGTGGGGGTTGAATAATTTTGAACACAACTGTATATAGGGAACTGACGTCTAGACTAGGCTGGAAGGAGCTATCTTATGTATGGTCATAGGAAGCAGATATAGGTGAATCGCTGGATTCAGAAGACTGGTTGGATATTTGGGAACTGTCAAATTCGGCATCTATATGTGCCTCCCTACAAGAACAATCTAATAAGACGGTAATGCGATGGTATACTACTCCAGCTCAGCTGGCTAATATGAATGGGAATATGTTGGATGTATGCTGGAGGTTATGTAATATGCGAGGGTCTTACTATCATATGTGGTGGTCATGTCCAGTCATTGTATCTTTTTGGATGAAAATAAGGGATTTATTGCAGACGGTTTTTTCTAATTCTGTCCCACTAGACCCGTGGGTTTTTCTGCTGTCCAGACCAGCCCCAGGTTTTACTTTCCATGAAAATAAACGAATAGCTAAAATCACATTGGCTGCAAGACGGGCAGTAGCAGAGGTTTGGAGACAACCTTGTTTACCAAAGCTAGCAAAAGTATTTGTAAAAATTAAAGATACACAGGTCATGGACGGCTTTGGTTCATAATTCTTTGCCCCCTTATAATAAGACCTGGGGGCCGTGGCTGGATGCAGGATTGTAACGGGTTCTCTTTCCTTTTCTCTCTTTATTTTTAGTTTATTTATTTTTTCTGAGATATTATATGGGTCCGAGCCGGGCCTCCCCCCCCTTTTTTTTTCCCTTTCCCCCTTCCTTCTTCTATTTTTCCTTCTCTTTCTTCTATTCTTCTTTTTCTTTGTAAAGTATAGGTAAAATTAAGATGCTTAAGCTGTTTTTCTTGTGGATGGATATTAAGTTGAGATTTTCAAATATGGAACTATAATATTTCCATGTAGATGTATTCTGAAAATTTTATGCATCTAATAAAATATGTTTTTTAAAAAAAAGTATAGGGAGCGCAAAGTACAGTAACCTCGCGCCGAAAAGTGCAAGATACCAAACGCAAACGTGTTACTTAACCCGTTTGCGTTTGGATTGTAATATGCAGTAAACATCGCAGCAAACATTAATGCTCACGCAAGTGAGCGTTAACGTTTGCGTTAAGAATGTAATGTGGCCCTCTTTGTTTACGATTATTCTAACCATGTGTTAGAGAAATTATTTATTTATAAAGTATTTTACCAAGAAGGATACATCGAGATTTCTCTCGTTTTCAAGTATGTCCTGGGTTCAAGAACATTGAAATGTTACAGAAATACAAAGTAATAAGATGCAAGATATTAGATAAACAACACAAATATACAGATTAACTGAAAATAAATATGTAGGAAATATAGTCACTATGTTACATGTTTACAGGTGCATTCTGTATATAGTCACTGTGTAACATGTTTACAGGTGCATTCGGTATATGGTCACTGTGTTACATGTTTACAGGTGCGTTCTATATATAGTCACTATGTTACATGTTTACAGGTGCATTCTGTATATAGTCACTATGTTACATGTTACAGGCGCATTCTGTATATAGTCACTATGTTACATGTTACAGGCGCATTCTGTATATAGTCACTGTTACATGTTTACAGGTGCATTCTGTATATAGTCACTATGTTACATGTTTACAGGTGCTTTCTGTATATAGTCACTATGTTACATGTTACAGGCGCATTCTGTATATAGTCAATGTTACATGTTTACAGGTGCATTCCGTATATAGTCACTATGTTACATGTTACAGGCGCATTCTGTATATAGTCAATGTTACATGTTTACAGGTGCATTCTGTATATAGTCACTATGTTACATGTTTACAGGTGCCTTCTGTATATAGTCACTATGTTACATGTTTACAGGTGCATTCTGTATATAGTCACTGTGTAACATGTTTACAGGTGCGTTCTGTATATGGTCACTGTGTTACATGTTTACAGGTGCTTTCTGTATATAGTCACTATGTTACATGTTTACAGGTGCCTTCTGTATATAGTCACTATGTTACATGTTTACAGGTGCATTCTGTATATAGTCACTGTGTAACATGTTTACAGGTGCATTCTGTATCTAGTCACTATGTTACATGTTTACAGGTGCGTTCTATATATAGTCACTATGTTACATGTTTACAGGTGCATTCTGTATATAGTCACTATGTTACATGTTACAGGCGCATTCTGTATATAGTCACTATGTTACATGTTACAGGCGCATTCTGTATATAGTCACTGTTACATGTTTACAGGTGCATTCTGTATATAGTCACTATGTTACATGTTTACAGGTGCTTTCTGTATATAGTCACTATGTTACATGTTTACAGGTGCATTCCGTATATAGTCACTATGTTACATGTTACAGGCGCATTCTGTATATAGTCAATGTTACATGTTTACAGGTGCATTCTGTATATAGTCACTATGTTACATGTTTACAGGTGCATTCTGTATATAGTCACTGTGTAACATGTTAACAGGTGCGTTCTGTATATGGTCACTGTGTTACATGTTTACAGGTGCTTTCTGTATATAGTCACTATGTTACATGTTTACAGGTGCCTTCTGTATATAGTCACTATGCTACATGTTTACAGGTGCATTCTGTATATAGTCACTGTGTAACATGTTTACAGGTGCATTCTGTATCTAGTCACTATGTTACATATTTACAGGCGCATTCTGTATATAGTCACTATGTTACATGTTTACAGGTGCATTCTGTATATAGTCACTATGTTACATGTTTACAGGTGCTTTCTGTATATAGTCACTATGTTACATGTTTACAGGTGCCTTCTGTATATAGTCACTATGTTACATGTTTACAGGTGCATTCCGTATTGAGGTATGCTAATAGGGATCTCTTAAGTTACTTTAGACTGGGGGAAGATTTGATGGCGTCTGGGATGTTATTCCATAACTGCGGTGCTCTGTAGGAAAATGAGGATCAAGCCACTTTCATTTTGTATTGTGGTATTGCAAGTTAGGTGCCGGTCCTGGATCGGAGGTTATAGGATGAGGGAACTGCTGAGGGAAGCAGTCTATTCAGGTAGGGTGGCAGCTTCCTAGAAAAGCTCTTGAACACCAGGTTGGAAAGGTGAAGGGTGCGTCTGGATTCCAGCGATGGCCAGTTTAGCTCTTTTAACATGTCACAATGGTGGGTCATGTAGTTACATTGTAGCACAAAGCGGCAGAATGAGTTATACAATGTAGTAAGTTTCTGGAGGTGTGCTTGTGGGGCGGCTGCATACACTACATCTCCGTATTCAATAGCCGGCATAAGCATTTGTTGCACAATCTGCTTTCTTACCGCGGGGCTCAGGCAGGATTTGTTTCTGTACAGGGCACCTACTTTGGGGTAAAGTTTAGATGAGAGTTTTTCGATGTGGGGCCAAAGGATAGATTTGGGTCTAACCACATACCTAGATATTTGAGAGAAGTGACTGTGGTCAGCGTGCCATTTGATTTTGTCCTGACACATAGATGGGTGTTTGCAATTTGTGTCATTTAGGTGCGGTTCCAAAGAGCATTGTAACAGTTTTGTCAGTGTTTAGAAAAAGTTTGTTATCTGCGATCCACTTTTCTACCTCTGTGAATTGTGTAAGAGAAATGTCACCACCTACAATTTAGAACCGTTCATCCCAGCAATATTTATGAAAAGAATAACAGATACATGAAAATAAGAATAATCAAATTTAAGTTATTTTAACCTTTTAACTGTCTCAGAAATGTATGCAAAGCTGTCATTTTATTGCACATTTAAGAGCTAACTATGCATCTCATGTTTGAAATAAATGAGTGAGAAGTTTAAATCTCCAGCGCCAAGTTATGTATTTTATTTCCTAATACAGCTTAACAATGAAATGCGTTGGCACAACAGGAGATGCCCTACTGACAATACACTGCATTCGATGAAGCTGGAAAGCCTGGGTTAAAGGATCTAAGGTCTGTGTACCATGGGTTCTCGTGCTTTTTAGTCCCTTTGATATGCTTATATTGGAGCATATCACAACACACTTCTGCTGCAGTATTATTGATTGAGATAATTCTAGCATTGCAGCCATAGATAACCCTCTCACAAGATGCCTTTGAGGAACTTATCTCTCAATCTCATAGTGAGAACTCTTTCGGTGGAGCAGATGATTGCTAAATATAGATGATGAAGTCTTTCCCGCCACTGGTTGTCTTTTTCATTGTTTTTATCGCACAACATTTACACCATTTTCTCCATTTCCTAAACTGTTTAATTCTTCTAAAATGTAACTTTGTTTGTTTGTTGATTATTATAATTTTTTGTTACAATATTAGAAACATAGAAACATAGAAACATAGAAAATGTCGTCAGATAAGAACCTTTCAGCCCATCTAGTCTGCCCAATTACATGGATACTTTACCTGGATTTATCTTTTGTTTAGGATAGCCTTATGCCTATCCCATGCTTGCTTAAATTCAATTACTGTTTTGGCCTCTACCACTTCAACTGGAAGGCTGTTCCATGTATCCACCACCCATATTGTTGATTATTTTGTATTCTACACCTTTTTATTTTAATATTTTCTATATTTTGTTTTTTAACATCATTATACTGTGCAAGCGTATAATTTGTTTGCATCGCACTATGGTACTTTTACTTTTTAACCCTTTCTATAAGGTGTTTGATGACGAGGGGAGAGGGCAGGATATTTGTTAAGAATTTAAATCAAATATGTACCTTTTGTTAACCCTTTCACGGCAGAGCACGTTTTGCTAAAAAAAAATACAAAATTATTATCATAACATTTATTTGAAACGTGGGATGCACAGTTAATGCTTATATACGTAGAAAAAAACATGCACTCTTGAATAGATATACTGTAGCTATGCTGAGATAGCTAAAAGATTAATATTATATACATTTGCTCATTTTTATTTTTCATGTAATTGGGTTTTATCTTTTACAGATATATATCACACGGGGACTGCATTATCAGCATACAGGCAGAAATGAGATAAAAGAAAATAGTAAAAATGTTCAGACCTCTTGCTTATGGGGATTTGTAGTGATCATAATGAAATATTAGCAATGCAGCTTCCACAAAAACCAAGGAACATATTGCAATCATCACGCTAAAAAGGGACACTAAGGTGAAAAACCTGCACCAGCAGGTTTCTCCTTAGCGTCCCCATTTTAGCGTGATATTACGGTGCAGGAGCTAAACCAGCAGCCTGCACAATAACACGGCGCTAAGTCGCAGGATGCTCGTGGCGGCACTAGGCGCCGCCACGAGCATCCTCTCCATGGAATCCATAGGACTCCATTGAGGCTGACACTGCCGGTCACATGACCTGCAGGATCTCACCTCGCGAGATCTAGCAGGTCAGCGTAGTGATCTACAGAGGGAGACTGGGGGACTTTTTTCCCCCAATCTCACTCTGCTCCTGGCGGCAAGAAGAGGCGGTTGGAGCTGCCGTTCTTGCATTAGAGGGATTAGAGGTGTGTGATTTTTTTTGGGGGGATTTTCTGCTGGTTCTGACTGATTCCGCAGTAGTGGAATCGGCTACCACCAGGTCCTAACTTTTGAGTTAACCGCAGCAGGACGGTAATTAGCATTAGGACTTTGTAATCCTGACACTAATTAACTCTTTGTGCTCCCCATGTTAAGCATAGAGAGCGCAAAGTACAGTAACCTCGCGCTGAAAAGCGCAAGCTCCGAATCTCTAATGGCTTTTTTAACCCGTTAGCGTTTGGATTGTAATATGGTGCTCCTGCGCTAGGGCCACCATTGCTAACGTTAACGCTCACACAGGTGAGCACTAACGTTAGCGTTATGATTGTAATAGGGCGTCAAGAATTTAAAAATATTATGCTTGTTGACATGACCTGCATATGGAAAATACAGTAACACCTTGCATCTGTACTGTACATGAATTTTCAGTCATTATATCCCCCTGACTCTTATTCTTCTACAGCAGAGTGCCCCGTGTATTCTGCCATTTCCCTGGCTGTTGTAATGCTGCAGTAAAGTTTGATGGAATGTTTGTGATAGTGAGGATGGAAGCTGCTCCCTGTAGCCTTTTTTTTTATAGTAATAAAGGGATGACAGGAGTGAAATCTCACAGACTAGTTTGGTTTCCCAAGAAGAACACCAACCTTACACTGAAAGAGGCACGCAAATGGATTTTTTTAATGCTAATTTTCATTTTTCGAGTAAAAATATATGGAGAATTGAATGCATATGTTAGGTAGAGAAAGGGATAAAAGTGTAACAAAAATAAAATGTAAATCTCTGTTAAATGATACAAAGTAAACCTGTGCATGACAGGCAAGAGTATTCAGAGAAAGGTGAAAACCAGGAGAACTGGCAGGAGAAGAGAACAATCTAGACCAAATAGCAGATACGGAAAGTGAGATAAATGGGATAAATTTTCTCGTTTGGCTAATTTGACCTAGAATTTTCACTTCTCCAGTTATTCTCCTGAGGTTCACCTTTCTTTGAATAGACCTGATGGTCACTTTAATTTCTAGGTGTGTTTTCCAGTTTGTTTGATTTTTTTTCTCATTTTGTAACCCCATTGCCAACATATTTATTTCTGGTTTTATTCCTTCCATATAGTGAGTATTGTCTTATCATTCTTGTTTTTTATTTGTTATAATCTATCCAATCCATTTGTTACCACCTCAACCCCCCCCCGAGGCACTTTTAATGGAGCGTAATTCTGAGTGCATCGAATATTAATTTTCAAAGCCTGCACAATATGGCAGAAATTGTGCGCTGCATTAGAAAAATCATTTTAGGGGCATAACGCGTTCCTTAGCTATGATTTAAATGCAGCAAAAACAAAAGAAAAAAAAAAGATTCATGACTTCATTAAAATGATCTATAGTCTGTTTAGGAACCTGGTCAGGTTTAAAAGTGTTTGCTTATTTGAAAATAATAAAGATATTTACAAAAGTCACAATTCATTTTGAAAGGCGTTACTTTAAAAGCAGATTGGGAATTCTACCTTAAACACAACAACACACAAGAGACGAGCGATACGGCTTTATTACATCACGATGGGGTAATGGCTACTAATGGTTTTATTGATAAGGATAAAGTGCTACCGTCTTTCATAGGAAAAACAAAGAATCTGGGAGAATGGGAAAAGAAACGGGTACGGAAAAATGAGATGTGAAAATTAGGAAAGATCAAATGAACTGACAAAATAGTTGAAGAAAACTCAGGAATGTTTGGAAATTTGATGAATTCATTGTGACACAAAGTACTAGTGGGGCTGAACAGTAACCAGCACTGTGGCGGTGACGTTTTCCGCAGTTGTAAACAATGGTAAAAATCACTGTTGTTGTTGTTACAGTGATCTTTGGCTATCCCAAGAGAAAAATTCAACACTAGCAGGAGAGGTTAATACAAGAAGCAGCAAACAACAATAAAAGATGATACAAATGTAATTCTTCTGCAACATGAGCAAACTATGGATAGTCTCCATTAAGGCTAGGGTCAGACGAAAGCATTTTTCCCCGCGAACGTGAAAAAGTGCGTCCGAACGCATTGACGTATTTTTTCACGGAATGCGCAAAAACGGTCAGACGACGCGCATTTTCGGGCGTGATTTTGTACGGATCGTCAATAAAACTCTTTTTGCGTCTGGACGTTATGTAGGCTGGACATTAGCAGCGTCTGACATCTCCTAATCACGCAAACACGCCACTATGCCGCAGCTGTGCACTCAGTACGTCAGTACTAGCGGTTCAGCGTTCTCAAAAAAATGCGTTCAAATTCCACTTGCGTTGCATGGCCGGACTTTTGTGCGGCCGTACATCGTATATTGGCCGTCATTGCCCGTCATCTGCTGCTAGTGCTGCCGTAATTATGTGCGCCAGAACGCACGTTAAAAGTGCGCTGGTCTGACACCAGCCTTAGCGTTGCTTTGTCATTGTTTGCAACAACAGTGATTTGAAAGTGCCGATTGTCATTAAACCTCGACACTAACTGGGTTATTCAAAGAGAGCCGGACTGGCCCCGAAATCGCACTGAACAGTGAATTTTTTATTTATTTAGTTGTTTTATTTATAAAGGCTTTTACTAGGAAGGATACATTGAGATTTCTCTCGTTTTCAAGTATGTCCTGGTTTCAAGAACATTGAGTTGTTACAGAAATACAGAATAGTAAAATGCAAGATATTAACACAAAAACAAATATACAGATTAACAGAAAATAAATATGTAGGCAATATAGTTACTATGTCACATGTTTACAGGTGCATTCTGTATATAGTCACTATGTTACATGTTTACAGGTGCATTCTGTATATAGTCACTATGTTACATGTTTACAGGTGCATTCTGTATATAGTCACTATGTTACATGTTTACAGGTGCATTCTGTATATAGTCACTATGTTACATGTTTACAGGTGCTTCTGTATATAGTCACTATGTAACATGTTTACAGGTGCATTCTGTATATAGTCATTATGTTACATGTTTACAGGTGCATTCTGTATATAGTCACTATGTTACATGTTTACAGGTGCATTCTGTATATAGTCACTATGTTACATGTTTACAGGTGCATTCTGTATATAGTCACTATGTTACATGTTTACAGGTGCATTCTGTATATAGTCACTATGTTACATGTTTACAGGTGCATTCTGTATATAGTCACTACGTTACATGTTTACAGGTGCATTCTGTATATAGTCATTATGTTACATGTTTACAGGTGCATTCTGTATATAGTCACTATGTTACATGTTTACAGGTGCATTCTGTATATAGTCACTATGTTACATGTTTACAGGTGCATTCTGTATATAGTCACTATGTTACATGTTTACAGGTGCATTCTGTATATAGTCACTGTGTTACTTGTTTACAGGTGCATTCCGTATTGAGGTATGTTAATAGGGAACTCTTAAGGGACTTTAGACTGGGGGAAGATTTGATGGTGTCTGGGAGGTTATTCCATATTTATGGTGCTCTGTAGGAAAATGAGGATCGAGGCCCTGTCTTTTTGTATTGTGGTATTGCAAGTAAGGTGCTGGTCCTGGATCGGAGTTTATAGGATGAGGGAACTGCTGAGGGAAGCAGTCTATTCAGGTAGGGTGGTAGCTTCCCAGAAAAGCTCTTAAACACCAGGTTGGAAAGTTGAAGAGTGCGCCTAAATTCCAGCGACGGCCAGTTTAGTTCTTTTAACATGTCATAATGGTGGGTCATATAGTTACATTGTAGCGCAAAGCGGCAGAATGAGTTATACAATGTAGTAAGTTTCTGGAGGTGTGTTTGCGGGGCAGCTGCATACATTACATCTCCGTATTCAATAGCCGGCATAAGCATTTGTTCCACGTATGGTGCAATTTCGGGGCCATTCAGCTATACAAAAGTTGGCATTTCGCCAAATATTCTACTCTATTCGGAGAACAAGTGATTAGGGTCAAGCTTTGAGGCCCCTTCCTTGCACAACAACAACACACTGGTGTATTGCATGATTAAGGCCTTAAGGGCGAAACGTTGCTTTTATTGTATCCCCAATCCAATAATGATCTGTGTACCCTACACCCAGGGTGCCTCTCATCTTCACGGAATTTGTGTCTGGGGCATAACGGTGCCCTGTGGGAGATCACTGGTTCAATCAGAATGGGGACTTTAATTGATATTCGTAAGGCATGGAGTGTTTAAATCAGGCCTTTCAGTAAAAATTTCCGACAATTTCTAAGCCCCTTTCCAAAACCTCGATGATAATCATAAGTTTGGCAATTTGTGCAGACCTTCACATAAGTTGAATGATTGTTTCCCAGTTTGCACAAATCAGGTGGCATTCTTAACCCCATCACTACCGAGATCGAGATATCACGGGCTTCAAATGCACCATCTGGTGCTCCAATATCGAGATATCACGATATGCTGATCTGCAGCCCAAAAACAAATTAAATTAGATTGCAGCAGACAAATTTCATTCGCTTTTGGGCTGTAAGAGGTGCTCCCAAACTTTTAGCCCTGTGGGCATAATGCCCAAAGAGTTAAAACTGTGAAAAATCATCTGATGATGCCCTGACATTGGGCTTTCAGCAGCCGATGCAGGAAAAAAAAAAGAAGAAAATAGACAGCACCTCAAACCTCTTTAACTCAATTTGGCAGTAGATGGCGCCATCTACTGGCCAAAATAGGTTATTTACAGTAAGAAATACAATGGGTAAAAGCTCAAATATTTCTTAATGTATAATTAATTAAAAATTATATTTAAAAAAACCACTAGTTTCTGACAATGTTTTTTTGGAAAATCACTTGTTAGAGAAGGGGTTAATGGATATACATATTACGGTTTTCAGCTTAATTGTGGCTATAATTTTGGTGTGTGTGTCTGGTTTAGCTGAACTCCACGTAAATGGAAAGTTGAACTCAACAGGATCTCCGCTGCTAAAGGATCCTGGAAAGTTTAATTGCCAAATATAGGGGAGTGTTTCACTTTAGTGAATGCATGATTTGGTAATAGTTGGGGCAATTTAGGGCAATTTAGCAAATGGATCCCAATGAGAATGAAAATAAAGAGCTATTATTCGAATAAAATGTGTGAATTGCGCATTTGAATAAAGTCAATTATTGGATATTTTTTAGCCTATAAAAGATTTAATGATTTAATGTATTGCTCTGAATATAATACTATTTTTTTACATTGATTTAATTAATCAGGACGTTTTAGGAGAGTTTCGGCTCATGAATTCTCTCATTTCATTTAACACTCTATAACTCGTGTCACGCGATCAATGGTCATTTTCATGTAATAAATGAATATCCAGCTTTCGCTTTATAAGTATATATCGATATGTTGGCTATGGACACACATTAAAAAGAACCGAACACCCTTTGCATATTCACACTGCCTAAATCATCTGCCATTGACCCAGCCAAGGCTCCGAGCATGCAGTTTTGATGACCAAAACCCTTTATCTTACCCCTTTTTACTCATCAGACTGATATATTCTGCTTTAAAATGGCAAGAGGGTGCTGCTGGGAGTTCTGTAGTAGAAGTCCCAATAGCCCCTTCACTACCAAGCACTAAAAAACATGATATCACAACATTTATTTCAAACATTGGATATAAAGTTAACAAATAAATATAGGGTAAAATAAAAATATTAAAATAGTTAAAAAACTTAAAACAATGGAAACGTGCTCTTTTTTATTTTTTTGTCCTTTCTCTTACACAATTTCACACAAGGTCTGTATTATCAGCATACAGGCAGAAAAGGCCTTTGTGTCAAATACAGTAAATGTGAGGCAGACAGATAATAAAATGTGCTTACAGGGCTTTGCAGTGATCATAATGAGATTATTAGCAATGCAGCTTCCAAAAAATACCAAAATCTATATTTGGCATAATGCCTGTGTATGGAAATTACAGTAACACCTTGTATCTGTACTGTACAGGGATTTTCAGTCATTATAACCCCCTGAATCTCATCCCTGTACAGCAGTGAGTGACCCCAGAGCTCTCCCTGTATTTTGCCCTCTCTATGGATATTGTTATGCAGCAACAGAGTTTTTTGTTACAGTGAGGTGTGGGGCTGCTCTTTGCAGCTTGTTTTACAGTATTACAGAGGGACAGAAATGAATTTTCAAAGTGAATTTTGTTTCTTCACATCACCCAAACCCTGCCTTATTCTAGATTGTGAGTTCCCACGTGAATAGGACCCTAGTTTCCGTCTGTACTGGTTTGTCAAAATGTTGTTCAATGTATTGTAACCCTCTCTATATTGTGACCATTATACAACCCTGTGGAATATGCTGGCACTTTATAAATAAAGAATAAACCCAGGACATACATGAAAACGAGAGAAATCTCAATGTTTGCTTCCTGGTAAAATCCTTTCTAAAAAAAAACAAATAAAGAATAATATAAATAATAATAATGATTGCTTTTCAAAGTGTTGCAACGTAAAATCGAGTTAACTCATTTTGATAATGAAAGGGTTAAAGCACGCCCCATTTGCTAAATGTGGGCATCAATCCTTGTCTTATCTAATAAACTTTACCCACAACTGTGGCCACTGAGTGTATATATGCGTGTGTCACATTTACTAGAGAATCAATTTCCTAGGTTTGCTATAGATTTTGGATTTTCATAATTAAAGTCCATTGGATGCCGTTTCTAGAAGAAGGCTGCCAAACGAATGCAAATACCATGTAAACATTTTCTTCTTCTTCTAATTCCACGGTTCTCTCTATTCTTAGTGTAGTTGAAAAGGGCAATCTGTCATACAAGTGCTGGATCCTCGAAAGATTAAATACAATATTTTGTTTATTTTCTGTATTTCCTTTATTTCCAGACCAATTTCAGCTGAAAAGACAAATGCATAGAAAGATAATAAATATATAATCTATTTATAGATACATCTATATATGTTTGTGTACATACTATACATACCAGAACAAATTTATGTATGTCATGGATCAGCACTTTATCTATCTATCTATCTATCTATCTATCTATCTATCTATCTATCTATCTATCTATCTATCTATCTATCTATCTATCTATCTATCTATCTATCTATCTGTCTATCTTTCTGTCTATCTTTCTATCTTTCTATCTATCTATCTATCTATCTATTATCTATCTTTCTGTCTATCTATCTATCTATCTATCTATATCTATCTATCTATCTATCTATCTATCTATCTATCTATCTATCTATCTATCTATCTATCTATCTATCTATCTATCTGTCTATCTGTCTACCTGTCTGTCTGTCTGTCTGTCTGTCTGTCTATCTATCTATCTATCTATCTATCTATCTATCTATCTATCTGTCTATCTATCTATCTATCTATCCCTTGTATGTGTTTTTGTTTGCTTTACAACGGAATCCTCTACAAAAATGTATCTACCTTCAGGTTTGAAACCTGCAAAGCCGGAGTTGTGTGGTTGAATAGTCATGTGCATTACTTTCCACCAAAGCAATTAAACGCTACTGTCTAATTTTAGAAAGTATATCTAATTTCTGTCCAGATAAGCCAAGTGTGTGAATAGAGATGGACAGGAACGTTCATTTTTGGCTGAGCTCAATTCCTGCAAAAGTGCATCAGTGTAGTATGAGCATATGAATAGCTGCACATCATATTGACATCTGCCTTGGCCGTGTTCTTGTTAATGGCAGATGCCCACATGCTCTTAATCTGTCTGAATGGTGGAAACAGGTAATATCTGCTTTCAAAAATATAAAACCAAACAGAGTGGGATATTTAGAATAGAATGTGGTGGTATTTTAATCAACATGTTTTTTATAAGTGTTTTTAAGTTTATCTCCTTTGCATATTTTCTGTGGTGTTGTATGTACCATTTTCTCGCTCCATGACTCTATCAGAGTTATTCAAAGAGATCCTTCCGAATGGCTGCCGAAAGGTAACCGAACGCTGAAAATCAGCGTTCGGTTACCTTTCATGGCCATTCGGCTATCCAGAGAGCAGGCAATTCGCCAAATGTTGGCGAATTGCCTGCACATTCGGTGCCTGTTCAAGGGCAGTGAAATCCCCATAGAGAAGCAATGCTTCGTCTATTCAGAGAACAAAAACCAGCAGTGAAAAGTTGCTGAATTGCCCTGCCATTCGGTGGTTTAATTCGTCAGGTTTTTTCAGGAGAATCCCATAGGCTTCAATGTTAAAAATATTCCCGTTTTAATTCAATATCTAATAAACCGTTTATTATAATATTCTGCAGTAAAAATTCTCTGTTTTCTTAGATTTTTTAGCACCTTTTAGGTATTTTTGGGGATTTTTTTGCAAACCTTTTTTTTCCCGTTTTTTTTAAAATCGTTTATTCTTTTTTCTGTAACAGCCCTTTTTATTATCATTCATTGGATCTTATATGTAAATTTCAGACATTTTCGCTCAGTAGTCTCTTTGCAAACAGCGTTTCACTTTTCAAACATTCAAGCTTACTGGGTTTTTTTTTTCACTCCATGCGTTCGCGGTGTCGGGTTTTTCCAGCGGCTGCTCTGCGCTGTGATCGGCTCCTGCTCAGGTTTCTCCGGCGTCTTCGGCGGGTTAATCCAGATGTTTTTGCGGGTTTCGTTGTGCGTTCGCCCTCGTTTTGCAGTGAGTTTTCAGCGGGTTTGCGGCGACTTTTCCCTTCATTACGACGGCCCTGTGGTGCTTGCTGAATACACCGCAGGGTCGCCAAAATGGAATCGCCAAATCGCACCGAATTGAAGAGAACGAAAAGTCACTGAACGTGCAGTGGCTTTTCGATTCTCTTTGAATAACCCTGTATGTCTCTCCTTTCTGCAACAATTTCCAAAAATTGGTTTAGAAATTATACCTCCAGTGGTTCTCAACCCTGTCCTCAAGTCCTCCTAACAGGTCAGGTTTTAAGGATTTCCTTGGTGAAATGCAGACTGAATTCTGCAATCACTGAGCAGCAAATCATATCACCTGTTCTTCACATATCTGCAAACCTGGCTTATTAGGGGGACCTGAGGACACACATCCCACACAATACAATGATGTTTGAGTCAGTGATCGACCCATACAGGGTTATTCAAAGAGAATCGAAAAGTCACTGCACGTTCGGTGACTTTTCGTTCTCCACAATTCTGTACGATTTGGCGATCCCATTTGCGGGACCCTGCGGTGTATTCAGCAAGCACTACAGGGCCGTCGTAGTGCAGGGAAAAGTCACCGCAAACTCACCGCAAAACCTGGCGAATGCACACCGAAACGTGCAAAAACATCTGGATTAACCCCGCCGAACACGCCAGAGAAACCCGAGCAGCCGCCGATCACAGCGCAGAGCAGCCGCTGGAAAAACCCGACACCGCAGACGAATGGAGTGAAAAAAAAAACAGTACACTTGAATGTTTGAAAAGTGAAACGCTGTTTGCAAAGAAACTACTGAGCGAAAATGTCTGGAATTTACATATGAGGTCCTATGATTTGATAATAAAAAGGGCTGTTACAGAAAAAAGAAAAAACGATTTAAAAAAAGAAACGGAAAAATAATTTTTGCAGAAAAATCCAGAAAAATGCCTAAAAGATCCTAAAAAATCTATAAATAAAGAGACTTTTTACTGCAGAATATTATAATCAACAGTTTATTACATATTGGATTAAAACGGGAATATTTTTAACATTGAAGCCTATGGGATTCGCCTGAATAAACCTGCGGCATCAAACCACCGAACAACAGGGCAATTCGGCAACTTTTCAATGCTGGTTTTTGTTCTCTGAATAGACGAAGCATTGCTTCTCTATGGGGATTCACTGCCCTCGAACAGGCAACGAACAGGCACCGTATGTGCTGGCAATTCTCCAACATTTGGCGAACTGCCTGCTCTCTGAATAGCCGAATGGCCAGGAAAGGTAACCATACGCTGAATTTCACTGTTCGGTTACCTTTCGGCCACAATTCGGATCTCTTTGAAAAACCCTGATAGACTCCATTCTATGGCCAAAGCCACACAGTGAGGAGCAAGTGATGGAAAGATACTGGGGGCAGGCAGGCAGTTTACAACACAAAATATCACACAATGGATGCACCCAGTGACACAGAGTAAAGTATTTTCTTAACTAAACAAGAGAAAACAAGCAAGCGTAAGGTATCAGCAACACAAAATAAACACAATAAGGATATGCCTCCTCCCACACAGCTTTCACTTGACAGATAGGATTGTGAATATTCTGGCAGCTGGGGACTAACTCAGGGACCAATTATGTCATTACACCATCCTGTCTCAAGTCGCTTACAGCAGCGACTTGAGACAGGATGGTGTAATGACATAATTGGTCCCTGAGTTAGTCCCCAGCTGCCAGAATATTCACAATCCTATCTGTGGATAGATGTTTGTCCATCATTCTTTGAAGACACTTATGTAACTTGTGTGCAAAAGTAGGCAGGTTACGGGAGATACACAATTTGTGTGGCGTGTGCTCAAACGTTAGGCTTGCTTCGCAGATTGCGTAAGAAGCTCGAGGGAATTCTGCATTTTGGAAACTCTGAGCCTGAAAGGAGGGACATCCCTGCAGCAGCGTAGCGTGGGTTGTCGGCGCCCAGGACAAGAATTGTGGGCCCCCCAACCCGTGGACACGGTAACACACACCCTGATTCCCTTCCACCAGTAGAGTATTGACCCCCTTACCCAACAAGTACATGTATTGTATATTAACAAAATACTGTTATAATAAAAAATGAAACGCACATGCTCCCCCGAGACTCCACTGCTACCAGTCACCCTGTCCCAGTATACCCTAGTATAGTTCCACTCTCACACTATACCCAGTCACCTCTCCCTCTCCCCAAGTACTCCCACTTTCTCCCAGTATCCCCCAGTCAAACTCTCCCTGTATCCCCCAGTCACCCTCTCCCTCTAGTACCCACAGTCACTCTTTCTCTCTCCAGTACCCCACTTTCTCCCAGTACCCCATTCACTCTTTCTCTCTTTCTATCCAAGTACCCCCAGTCACTCTCTCTCAGTATCCCCAGTCATTCTCTCCCTGAACCTCCAGTCACCCTCTCCCTATATCTCCTCACTGTGTGTTGGTCACAGTGTCGTCTACCTGCGTGGAGTTGCTGGTGGCCCGGGGGGGAACTGTTCAGAGGGCTTAGTGGAGACCTGATTTTAAATGTGCTGCAGGGCAGGCGCCGCCCTCCCTCCTTTCTGTTCAGTGGCTGCAGGGCTGCCAGTGGCGGGGGGCCGGCACAGGGCTTCAAGGGGGGCTGACAAGCATGGAACAGGGTGTTCTGTCGGATAATGCTGCGCTGCTTCATGTGACTCATGTCAATGTTAAGGAGGAGTCAGGACAGAATTTTCTGTCCTGGTCCTCCCTTCCAGACGCTGAGTGCTAAGTCACCATTGGCACTGTAAAACTGGCGGCTGCCCGTTCAAGGGCCTTTCACGGACACCAATGTCTGTGAGCAAACACCTTGCTGGAAAATATTAGTGGTTCAAATTTCTTTTGAAATTTTGTGCCCCCTAACAAAATTGCGCCCGGGGCGACTGACCCCGAGGCCCCCCCACGCTACGCCACTGCATCCCAGCGCTGAGGGAGAAAGGAGAGTATTTTCACCTAAACTGAAAAAAATATATAAAAAATAATTAGGCAGATGCTGTCAGAAACATCTGCCTAGAGGTAAAAAAGTTGGGTCAGAATACGGCTACTTAATTGTAATTTCATCGGTGCGTTCACAGACCAGTACGAATAAACATAATGAGCAAGCAACAGCAATAAAACTAAACGCAACGCTAAGAAATGAAATGAACTGGATACATTGTTCTCATTCTCGTAAAATTCTAGAAAGCCTTGAAAAAAGATAACATTCTGCAACAATGTATTCAAAAGAGTCGCACAAAGTGAGCGCGCCTCCAACGAATCTCACAATTACATCGCACACAGGTACTTTGTACTCGCAGGCGGCAAGATGCAAATTAACACCTTTGGTGCATCACTTTTTACTTATACCATTTGACCACAAATCCAACCGAGTTTATACTGGCAGCATAATACATCCTTAAAAGCACAGCAGGCTTTCGAATAGTACAATGGGAAATTAGAGACTTCAATAGATATGTCCTAGACTCTAGGCCCATATTAAAAGGTATAAAAAAAATACTGAATAGAGTTGTCCAAAGCTGAAAGTCTCATAGATGGTGATTTAAAGTGGGCATAATTTCAAACTTGATGGTTTTTTTTTTTTAACATTTTTTATTCTTGTTGGAAAGTAGATTTAGAGCTCTTTTTTTTTTTTTTCGAGACACCTCCAATAATTGCACAAAAATACATATGTGTTTGGTCATTTTCACATCCCTCACCTAGAAAGTTGTCAAGGAAACACGTGTATAAAGCAGCGAGCGTTATATATCTCGGGCATGAATTAAGTCCTGGTCTTGGAAAAGTCTGACTAATTGAAATTTCAACTTGATAAATATCACAGGCAGAAAAATATAGTGTAATTTCGTGGACTTTTTTTTTTTTTTCCTCCTCTTAAAATGTAGGCAGAAAAATAAATGCCGAGTTACATTACAGCCATTGTATTCTATAAGTATACCAATAATTATTATGGTACTTTAGTGCACTTTTATAAAAAAAAATTGCCTTTGCTTTATAGCCTACGCTTGTACGGTCATGCACAAAAGCAATATATGTCAAAAGATATGTATATCTAAAATAGTAAAATATTTAAAATATGTGAAAAAATACTACTTTCATATTTTATAAGGGATCCATGAAATTACTTCTTTTTTTTTTATTCGCGCCAAGGGAATGTCAGTTTTAAAGTTTATTACAGTATTAACATTTACAGTTAAAGAGTCCAGTTGGCTTTTGGTGACTTTCTTTCGAAACAGGTGAAGCATAGTAAATTGCCTAAGGAGCAGCTTGAAGATGGTTTCAATATCTTAATATCTCAGCATTGGAATTGATTGTTGCAAGATGATTCAGCGTTCTTGGGGACTTGGAAAGTTGCTAAATGTAGCCGTTTCTCATTTTTCTGGGAGACACACATATGGTACATGTCTGAAATAATTTATAAACAAATCGTTGGCGGATCCATGTGACACAAAATAGGAGAGAGGTAATTCTTTTAAAAGGCCACTACCACCAAATAATTAAATGTTCTTATTGTGTTTATTTCATGTTGCTGATATCTTACATGTGCTTTGCTTTTCCCTTGTATGTTTAGTTAAGAAAATATTTTACTCTATGTGTGTCACTGGGTGCATCCATTGCGTGACCTTTTGTGTTGTAAACTGCCCCCACAGTATTTACATCACTTGCTCCTCACTGTGTGGCTCTGGCCATAGAATAGAGTCTATGGGTCAATTACTGACTGAAATATCATTGTATTGTGTGGGATGTATTCAAAGGACATCACCGGGGAAGATTAGATAAACCAGAGCAGTAAAGTAACACTTTTGCACATATTTTGGCAAATGTCACATCATGGGAAAAATCCACAAAATGGAAACGGGAGATACAAATCCTAACTTTATTTTTCCTCTTTACATGACATTACTTCAAACAAATAAAACAACAACATGTG
Organism: Leptobrachium leishanense; assembly: GCA_009667805.1. Taxonomy (NCBI): domain Eukaryota; kingdom Metazoa; phylum Chordata; class Amphibia; order Anura; family Megophryidae; genus Leptobrachium; species Leptobrachium leishanense. The sequence continues at coordinate 35,526,324 of CM019069.1, read as the reverse complement.
CTTTATAATGTGGTTTTATTTGTACTGCACGAGTAATCTAGTTAACCCCTCATGTGTCGATTAACCCCTTCACTACTAAGTGATTTTCCAAAAAAACTTTGTCAGGAACCAGTGGTTTTTTTGAGAAATAATTTTTAATTATACAGTAAGAAATATTTGGGCATATTCCTACAGGATTATTCAGAGAGAGGTGAAAAGCAGGAGAATGACTGGAGAAGTGAAAATTTTAAGTCTAAATAACCAAACCAGAAAAATTCTCCCATTTATCTCACTTTCCAAATTGGCTATTTTGACCTAGAATTTTCACTTCTCCAGTCATTCTCCTGCTTTTCACCTCTCTCTGAATAACCCCACTAGTGTATTTCCTACTGTAATGTCATATTTGGCCAGTAGATGGTGCCATCAATTGCCAAATTGAGTTACAGCCGTTACAGTTGCAGCTAGTGTTCCCTGCATCGATTGCTGAATGTCCGATGTCAGGACATTCCGTTTGCCGATTTTACACAGTTTTAACTCTTTAGTCATTATGCCCACATGGCTAAAACTTTGGGGGCACCTTCTGCAGCCCAAAAACAAATGAAATTAGTTTGCAGCAAGCGAATTTCATTTGCTTTGGGGCTGCAGAGCTGCACATATCGAAATATCTCAATAACGGGAAACGGTGCCTATTGAAGCCCGCGATATCTCAATCTTGGTAGTTAAGGGGGTAAGTGCTAGTGTCCCTATAACCAAGTAAATGAAAAACTGCAGACGTTCTTAAAACAATTAACTTATAATATCTAAATGCAATATTTACATGTTTTATATGTATTTTTATTTTTTAAGTTTTTATGCTGTGGCTGGAAATTCTATCTGGCAGCTATATATTAAATCCAGTTGGTAAGCTGCCAGCAACTAAAATATGGGCCTAGGTTGGGTTTGAAGCAACGCTACGTCGTATAAGGCTAGGGTCAGACGAACGCAGTTTTAACGTGCGTTTAGCCGCACAAAATCACGGCCGTGCTAGCAGCAAATGACGTCCAATGCCGGGGAACACACGAAGTACGGCCGCACGAAAGTTCGTCCGCGCAACGCAAGTGGCAAACGAACGCATTTTTTCGAGAACGTCAAACCGCTACTACTGACGTACAGAGTGCGCTGCGGCCGCATAGCGGCGTGTTTGCGTGATTGGGAGACTTCAGACGCTGCTAATGTCCGGCCAACATAACGTCCAGACGCAAAAAGTGTTTTATTGTTGATCCGTACAAAATCACGGACGAAAAGGCGCATCGTATGACCGCTATCGCGTATTCCGTGAAAAAATATGTCCGTTCGTTCGACCGCACTTTTCCACGGTCGACGCGAAAAATGCGTTCGTCTGACCCTAGCCTAAATCGTCCGACATTGTGGCGCTTTGCATTGCAGTAGTTTTTGGAGCTAAGGCTAGGATCAGACGAAAGCATTTTTCATGTCTACCGTCAAAACGTGCGTTGATGCGTCCGAACGCATTTTTTCACGGAAGACACGATAGCGGTCATACGATGCGCAATTTCGTCCGTATTTTTTGACGGAGCTATAAAAAACAAATGGACGTGATGTTGGCCGGACATGTGCAGCGTCTGACGTCTCCTAATCACGCACACACGCCGCTATGCCGACGCAGCGCACTCTGTACGTCAGTACTAGCGGTTCCACGTTCTCGAAAAAGTGCGTTCGTTGGCCGCTTGCGTTGCGCGGCTGAACTTTCGTGCGGCCGTACTTTGTATATTGGCCGTCATTGGACGTCATTTGCTGCTACCACGGCCGTGATTAAGTGCGGCTCAACGCACGTTCGCACTGCGTTCGTCTGACCCCAGCCTAAGTGGCTAAAGTCACAAAAAAACAACTGATTTATAAAAGAAATAAAACAAACACAAAACATGTACACAGCAAACTTTAATGACCAATTAACAACAGCGTGCAGATTTAAGCTGGATGTATGTGCAGCACTAAAAGGTGAACTTTAAGGATGTGCCTGTGCAATGTATTTTATAGGAGTCCCGATAAACAGCTACGGCACAATGAATGAATTGTAAATTGCTGCGGATACCTATTAAACAAACACAGACAAACGGTCTGTCAGTTATTAGTTCATACATTATCATCTGAAACGCAGGCCAGAGTAGTTTGATTTCATAGTGACAGCTGGTGGTGTCTCTCCCTGATACATGCTAATCCAGTTTTTATTATGAAAAAACCGCCGGTGCTTTGAGCCAGCAAGAGGGAGTTACTAAATGTAATCACTAAAGGGAGATCCACCGACTCTCAAACATACTAGCGGAGAAAAAAAAAAAAAAACAAACGAACCATTTTCTCATTACCCATCACTTTTTGATTAAATATAGATTAGCTTAAAGGGGGGAAGGGCAGGTAATTTATGTATATTAGTGTGTTTGCTTTTTCTTCTCTTCTATCATTGGAATTCATGTACCTCGAAACAATTAAAAGTGTTACAATTAAGTGCTCTGTAATACCTATTTAGTATTAACAGCCAACTAAAATAAGTGGCCCGCTTACAGATTGATTTACTTTTTAGCCAACGTCAATTAATGCTGAGGTTTTTTTTCCCGTCTCCTTTAAGTAAAAATAAATAAATAGTGAATATTAAGTATAATGGAATGGGGTGGTGGGATCTAGAGGAAGGTGTAAGGCATCATGTACGTCCAATATAGTATTTCAATATTTGGAAAAAGAAAAAAAACACAATAAAAAAATAATAATAATGATAATCCACAAATGAACCATAGCCACGGAATTACCTTGTGACACGTTGTGATCGTATTTGGAAGAATATGAAGAATTGAATATTACTGTCATCTTTCACATTCTGAGTAGGCACGGAAAGGTATAAGAGTGCTCAGAAAATACAAATAATCATAGTAATTTCTACGTGTGCTTATAGTATTTATTAACCCTCCCTAATCTGGAATTGGAACCATTTTATTTATTTATTTGGGTGTTTATATACAATTATTAAAACCCTCCTGGGAATCCCTTCAGAAGATCAGGACTCACAAAAGATTGAGAAAGCCATGCGCATAAAATTGTGCGCTAGTCGCCGGGAAACAGCTTGTTTTTGTAGTCATGAAGATTTTCTTTTGATTCCCTTTTGATGGCCTTTGAACCCTCTGAATCCAAACTCGCCATATGGTCCCCATCTTATTCAGGGACCCTTCCAGCCAGAACTGCTGTGTTTAATCTGATGCAGATAAGGAAAAAGACGGCTTTCTATTGAGGTGTCAAAAAAAAAGTGATCATAACATTTCAACTTGGTTTTCAGATGAAGGGCTTGATGTAAGTAGTGGCTGCTGATTTGTCCCCCGTGATGTCTTCCTAGGATCTCATTGATGGAATCTGAGTCTTGAATTTTTTTTTCCAATAAATAAGCTGCCCTTCTGGTGAATGGTGCCACTATTACCTCTACCTCACAAGCTTGCTGCCTTGGTGCCCTCTTTGACTCCAGTCTCTCATTCACCTCTCACATACAATCACTAATTATATCTTGTAATTTAACCACTTGGCTGCTATGGACACGCTCAGCGCGTCCAGCCAAGTGGTTCTCCTGTGCTTCGGACGCGCTCAGCGCGTCCGAGCACAGGAGGCAGCAATCCGCCGAATTCCAGCGGATTGCTGCACCCCCCCGGTGCGGGCTGACATCTTGGATGTCAGCCCGTCAATCCGGGACCCCGGCGGGGACATTAGATGTCATCGCGGCGACGCGTATGTGCGGAGGAGGCGCCTGAAAGGGAGGGGGGGGGAGGTCCTTCGGACCTCTCTCCCTCCCGATCGCCGGGGAGTAGGGAGTTAATACAGACACCACTTGGAAGGGCACAGCCTGTCCTTCCAAACGGTGGCTGTCATTAACCCCTGGGGAGCCGGATCACGAATCGGCGCTGAAAAGCGCCGGTTCGTGATCCTTTCCCGGAGCTGGCCGACATCTTGGATGTCGGCCAAGCCTCCGGGAACTCCTCCTGAGGACTGGCGTCATCGTGCATAGCACAATGACGCCAGTCCTGGAGTTAACCCCTAGCTGCCACCAACGGTGGAGATAGGGGGTTCCAATTAACCCCCTATCTCCCGATCCATGGCAGCTAGGGGTTAATGTTTGGTACTGTTGGATCGGCCAGAGCATGGTCGTTCCAACGATACCAAACACCACTGTGAAAAAAGTTTTTTTAAAGAAATAAAAATTAAAAATAAAAAAAAATATTTAAAAAAATTCTAAAAAAAAAACAAACAAGTTTTTTTTTTTTTTTTTTTGGTTTGTTAATGCAGCAATATTGTTCCCATTTCAATTATAATGTGAACAATGATGTTGCACTAACGATTTTTGTATGCGGTGCGTTTGTTAAAAATCGCGTAATTTTCCCCAAAACAAAAAGTAACGAGACCCCATCTCTAATTTTTTTAACAAGCGCACCCCATACAAAATATAACCGCAATTGCTCGCATGTTAAAATGTGAAAAAAAAACACTTTACACATTGTAAATTATTGAAAATTCATATTTTATTGCATTTTTTGTTATAATATACAGACATGACATAACGTATACATATAATAATGACATATTATGAATCTGCCGAGTCTGACGGAAAGAACGATATATAATATGTCTGGGTCATATACTAAAATAAGCCTTCAAAACACGTTTAAACATGATGAGCAAAACCGGTAAAAATGACCTCAGCACAGAGGCGTGAAACGCCTCAGCAGCGAAAGGGTTAAAAAAAAAATTCCGCATCTGCCCTTTTCTAAAGCAGGAATCGATACGATATGAAAATGCTCATCCAAGCTCTTATCATCTCCCTCTTTGACTACTGTATCCCTCTCCTCATTGAGCTTAAACGGTCTCAAATTCTTCCTCTGCTGTCTATAGTGAACACAACTACCTCACATCCCGTTCCTCTCACACCTCACCCCTTTGTCAGTCTGTACTTCAGCACCCTGTTTCTTTTAGAATTTAACATAAAAATACAGATCTTCATGTACAAAGCTCTCCATAACCCTGTCCTTGCCTACATTTTCTCCCTTATTAGCTGTATGTTCCATCCTGGTCACTTCACTCGGCCAATGATCTGCTATTGTCTTCAGGACTTTTCCTGAGCTGCCACCTACAGTACATCTGATTGTCACTGTGCCTCCAGTCTTTCAAAACATCCCTAAAACGCACAAGTTTAACCCCTTGACCCCCGGGTGGGTTGTGCAGCAGGCGGGTTGTGCCCTTTAACGCCGGCGGAATGTACTAGTAAGCCCTGCTTGTCGGGTGCTGTGGCGGGACCCTGATCCAGCCCGCTTATGCAGCTGATGCAGGGCACACGTCATTGGCTGCAAGGGGATGGCCTGAGTTGAGGCTGGCTTCCGACAACCAATGACGCACGCCAACTGGTGGGCGGGACTGTTGCGGCACATAAACGCCCATAGACGCTAGCAGGGCGTGCTATACCACCACGCAGTGTTAAGACCCACCCACTGCGGGTACGGCATTGTACGCCCCACTGCGGGAAAGGCATAAAGAGCCTTCTGCTCACTCCTCCTCATATTGAACCCCTTCCTGATCTTCTTTCCACACAGCCCCCTTGAATCCCATTTCTTCTTTTTATATTGTATATTATCGAGTGCAGCAGAATATGGCGACTCTGTATAAATAATCGTATTGATAGTCTCACAATGAAAGAATTGTGCAATTGCAAAAGCTGTCAACCGATAATGCAACATTTTAGCATCCAAAAGAACCCATGCTATCATAGCCTCCTAGTATTGGCTGTAGAGTTGTTTTTTTTTCTGAGAAAGTATTTTACCAGGAAGGATACATTGAGATTTCTCTTGTTTTCAGGTATGTCCTGGGTGGTGAGTATGTACCGTTGGGTGTCTTGCCCAAGGACGCTTGCTGGAGAGGTTGCTCGCTGGGATTGAGCCCATGACTTCACAGGCTCTCTCCATGCAGAGCAGTGACGTTACCTCTACTCCATCCAGCCGGCACAAGAGTTAGAGAGGTCTTGGGCACTTCTCGAATATAAAGCCCGTTTTACTGAGCAAGAATAGTTTTTGAGAGCTCTGAAAATGGGCAAAAGTATAAGTGGTCTGCCCTATGATGGGTCCCCGCTCAGGTCTCCTAAGGGTTTAGCTTGATGGTGCCATTACAGAGAAGATGATTCCAAGTGTAAATCAGACTGCAGTCACCCACAAAGGATGGCCATAACTGAAATGCCAAGGCCTCATCAGGAGGGTATAGCTCGCACTCCTTTAGGCCCAACTTTAAGCGCAAAAAAAAGCAAAAGATAATATCCAATAAATTATAACTAAGAAGACTCACATGACTCAGTTAGTAAAAGTTTGTCGTGATTCCAGCCCTGACTCCTGTATGTCAGCTGATCCAGGCCAGTTCTTAATCTTTCCTTGCCCTTCCCTCATTCCAGTCCAGGAGTTTCTTGTTAACCATCAGCTCTCTTCAAGATCACCTGTCTATAGTAGCACTTAAGGGTGTTTATCCCATGGTGTTATGCTCTTTCATTGAGTCTCGGCCTGCAAGTTGTTCTGTCTAATCCTTACTTTTTTCTTTGTTTGGTTCCCGGTTTCCCTTGCTTTGTATTTCTTTTATTTACCCTTGCCTTGCTGTCTGGTTTATTGTTTATTTGGTGCTCTGTTGTCGTTGCTTTGCATTTGTTTTACTAACCCTCTCCTTGCCTTATTACCTTTTGTCTTTTCACCTGCTGACTCTACGTAGATCATGTGTAGTGACCTGGCTATGTATTGTGACTATTCTTTGTGCCTTAACCCTGATGTGCTATATTATTCTTTGTACAGACCTCCTTCAGCTACCCATATAGACTATTCTCTGTGCATTCAACCCGTTTGTGCTGTATTAACCCTGTGTACAGACCTTGGCTATTCCTTTGACTAGGTTTGTGCTTTAACCCTTGCTGTTCTGATTATTTCCCTATAATGTTCCTGTTTTGTTTTGTTTCTTACTCTGTTTTTGCCTGAGACTATGCACTACCTTGTTTTGCTCTTCTTGGATAAATCCGGCCATTTCTGGACCGACCTTTTAGATTAGGTTTTCTTTATTTGGTTGTTTGTGCAGAAGTCTCTTTCCAGCCAAGTGGTGTCTTCACCTGTCTGCTTATACAGTTTTGTCTGTATTCAGCCAGTGATGTCTCCTGCCTTTTGGGCTTTTAACCCCGTATATGGGTCCCACCTTGGCTCATTCCGGGTGACTCCATGAGAAAGGGGTCATGAGAACGTAAGAGTATAGAATGCTGTTATGAATATTACTGCGTATGCATACTGATATCGCATGCATCATGTAGGGCCCCAATGAGAACCAGGCCTTTGACAACTGCCTACTTTGTCTATAGAGCTGCATCTGCAGCAACCTATACTTAAAGGATTGCATTCCAATGAGTACCAACATAAGTGTCATACTGAGCTCCTAATGGTAAGTAAGATGGGTATTTCATACTAGACATGTGCATTCGTTTTAGTACTAAAACGATTTAATCCGAATTTTGGGATAATTTAGTTTTCGTATGACTCAAGAGAAACGAAACTGCTCAGTACAAAAAACTAAAGAAACTAAAATAAAATGCACTACATTTTAGTTTCAGTTCTTTTTGTGATATTACATTGAGTGAAGGAGACCAGCAATCAAGAGCGCAACATTGCAACATCCGAAGTTCTGCACCCTCCACATGCCAATGCAGTAGGATGTTCTATACAGAGAGGGGCATTAATTAATGCAGGAGGATGTTCTATACAGAGAGGGGCATTAATTAATGCAGGAGGATGTTCTAAACATTATACAGAGAGGGGTATTAATGCAGGAGGATGTTATATACATTATACAGAGAAAGGTATAAATTGAGGAGGATGTTCTATACAGAGAGGGGTATTAATTAATGCAGGAGGATGTTCTAAACATTATACAGAGAGGAGCCTTTTTTTTCAGCCCTTTAAATCCAGTGGCTGTGAGCGCTGAGATCAGCTGCTTGTTACATTATCTCTCAGTACAATGTATCAGGCTCAGCTGTTATAGTAACTGACTGTAGCAGCTCTCAGAGTTTCAGTAAAACAAGGAAATAGTATTGTTCTAACCTCTTATATATAAAAATATTATTTACTAGTTTTACTGAAACTCTGAGCGCTGTGATGAGCAGCAGTCAGTTACTGTAACAGCTTTGCCTGACACGGGGCAGTATTACAATGTTGGTGCTAACTTAACCAGAGCTGTTGTAAACTGAAAACCTTCATAGGCTATAATGGCTCTGGGAAGTTTACAACAGCTCTGGTTAAGTGAGCACCAACTATGTAATATGGCCCACATTGTGATGAGAGTGAGAGATACTGTAACAAGCAGCGATCTCAGCCCTCTGAGGAGCCACTACAATAGTAATTGTATCCACTGGTTTTCGGATGAATGAAATTAGTCTTCATACTAAAGAACTGAAAACGAATTTCTTTAGCAACTAAATAAATTGCATTTTAGGACTAATCCATTAGTTCAAAATGAAATTTTGTGCTGTGCACATGTCTATTTCATACTCGTATAGGGCTCTATTAAATTCTTCGCGCAAACGTTAACGCGTGCACAAAAACGCATTAATGCAAGGGGAAAAACCCTTTGCGCTGAACGTCATATTACAATGTTCGCGCACAAAATGCGCGTTAACATCTAACGCAAGTGACCCTGTGCAAACCCTTTGCGAGCGCAATTTAGTGCGCGCATCCTATACTTAACATTGTGAGCGCAAATGCGTTTGTGCGCTGGTACGCGCATGGTATTACAATCTTAGCGCAAAATTTAACAGACAACGTTTGCGCGCCTAATTTTAACGTCTTTGAAAAGCTGGTGGTAACGGCAAATTGTAACAACCTGACCGTACCAAACTGCGGATTCACAACGGAGAATGTCGATGCGCACGTTATTTTTACCAGGTCCGTCAAAAATGACAGCCACTACTTTGTCTTCCATCAGAACGTACGTCTGTTGTGTGCAGTCCGCACAAAAATGTGTTCATCTGGCGGACTCGCGTTAAAAATTACATTGCGCTCACTGATTTCTGCGCGCAACAGTACTTTGCGCGCATTTTTGCTCGTCGGTTTTACGAGCACTATTTCCCGACGGATCAAAAAATGCGCGTGGAATGTAATTCCAGCGGTGATTTTCGTGCGTTAGCGCTGCGCGTGTGCTTTTGCGTGATGAATTTAATAGAGACCATAGTGTTTTAAGAGATTAAATTTGAAGTCGGCCAAAAAGGCTAAAGTGGGCTAAATTCCGGGTGCTTCGACAAAGGGATAAAAAGTGATCCTTAGTGGGAGTGCTCAGTCTGCACCTCTATCTGGTACAAACCATGCTAATTGCTCCCTCAGCGAGGAGTCAGAGTGCTCTTACCGGCCCCAGATGCAACAACTTACCATGTATTTGTTGGTATGTTGGCAAGTCAGGCTTGGGTGCCATGGAGGGCTCTTCCATCTGGGGCACTTGTACATGCTGCACAGGGTTTTGATGGGTTTTGCAAGGACCACAGCCGGGGCTCCATGAACTTATCATAGGCTGTCATCGACTGATGGCAGCCTTGAAGAGATTGACTGGATGTGGAGTTGCACAAGTTATTTGATCTCACAATTCTTTTTCTAACAGTTACATTAACTTTATACTTAAGTAATCCGGATTGTGTGTGTCTGATAGTAGTTTTTTATATATATCCACGCAGAATACAGTGTTAAGCATTAGCCCATTGACTAAAAACTATCATGGAACATATAAACTATGTAAATCGGCAACTAGAAAATACTTAAAAAATATTAAAATTTGAAAAGGAATTACATGCTAACTGGGGCCTATCATTAGTTTTATTCAGCGGACATGGGTAGTTTCCTCTACATGAAGAATTTGCGTCACACCACTTGACACATTTTACACGGAATGAAATCTATCTACATGCTCAGTGATTCTGCCTTTGCATGAAATAACTCGTAAACACCATTTGCTATATCTATTTATGCTTATATTTCTTAAATATATGGTTTGCAAATGTCAATTCTGTTAAATATCTGTTGGTGGGAACACTCTCAGTAGCAGAAATTTATCTTTAAAGAAAAGTATGACATGAAGCATTCAGGGAGTTGATGCTGCGGTTGATGTCCTAGAATAATTTGTACATTTAACTGTCTTAGGCCCAGTTCACACTGTGCGACATGAAAATCGCGCGTTTTTATGCACGATTTTCATATTTGCGACATTGAGCAATAATGTCACGCGATGTCGCGGTTATGCGCAATTTTGCAAAACACCACCAATGCAAATCGCAAAATCACAAATTGCAAAAAAGGGTCATGTACCAGCGACATGCTACCAGCGACACGGGACAAGATGTGAACAGCTCCATTGGAATGCATGGAAAAGCTACATAGCGCGATATCGCGGCAAAATCCACGGGATAAATCGCACAGTGTGAACGGGGCCTTATGCATGCTGCTGCATCCAGGAACTTCAAACAGTATATGTTCTCTCTTGTTTCCAACGAGGTCTCAGAGCTGGCTTTTGTGCTGTAGAATATATACCTGTATACTGTATGTGGTCATTGCTGCAAGGCCTGGGATTCTCAGAAGAGATATGGCAGCCTTTTCTTTCGCCACACAATTAAGCACATTTTGTAAGCCACGTTTTACATTATAAGCCAGATTTTAGCAAACACATCGAGTCCAATAAAAGATTCCTCACAGTGGCAATAGTGGTTTGTGAAGTCCTGTTTGTTGAAACATTGTGCTACCTGGGTAAATGGCCAACGGAATGTGATAGTCAGTGGCCAAGACCCAAAAGGGAAGATCAAAGGATCTGCTATTCTGACCTATAGATGTGCTATGTTGGCCCATATGCGTGCTATTTTGACCCATTCATGGCTTATGTGTGTGCTTTGTTGGCCCATATGTGTGCTTCGTTATCCCATGTGTGTGCTCTATTGGCCCATGCATGTGCTCTGCTGGCCTATGCATGCTCTATGTTTTCCCATACGTCTGCTATGTTTTCTGATACGTGTGCTACTGCAGTGGATGGGGAGCCAGTGAAGGGACTCGCAGAGACAGAGCGGCAGGTGAGGTGGATGAGCCTGGCAGAGGCTTTCAGAATGGATTGTAGGGGGTGAGGCGGGAGAGAAGGAAGCCAGCAAGAAGATTATTACAATAGTCAAGTCGGGAGATTACAAGAGCGTGGATGAGTTGCTTTGTTGTGTTAGCGGTAAGAGTTAAGCCTTTATTTATAAGTCTCTTATTTATGTACTCCTACCTTATATTTTTTAAAAACATTCTGACTTTTCATGGGCAGTTTTAGCAAGTTTTAATATTATAAAATAAAAGGTTTACAGATTACAAATTGGTAAAATAGGATGAAGAAGGAATCCTGCATTATCACGGCGTTCTTTTTAACCTCCCATCATCATTCTACATACACGAAAAACAGTAGTTTAAATGTAATGGATTTAAATTCAGAAGAACATTTTGTTGGAGATGAGAAAAAAAAAAAAGGAAAGAAGTTCCAAACCGGCTTCTATTTTCTAGGCGAACAACAAAAATAAAGTGTCGGGAAAATAACCATTGCAGTAATACTCCATGTGATGGAGAGGTGGTGGTGGTGGTGGAGGGCGGGGGGGGGAGGCTTTGTCTTGATTAAAGTTTAATTAAGGATCTCATTTGGCAGTACTTTTCACACCGATCTACACCAGCAGATTTTCCAGGGCTTAACTTTATCGTGCAGAAAATCCTCTTTTATTAGTCCCAACCTGTTGTAAAAGCTGTTGGCACGGAGCAATGGCCGCTTCTTTCACTGGCCTTGTTTGCCGCTGGAAAAATCTCAGGTCCCCAGAGATAGCACCACCGCGGGTTCAATTTAATATCTGTTCTATCACTACAACGCTCTGGCTCATTATTAATGATACTGTTCATTAATTTCTTGTTGGGATGATGTTGTTATTTATTAAAATATTAAAGAAAGCCCCTGAGACGGATGCATAATGAGAGACACCCAGTTTCGCAAGCTCTACCAGCTGAGGGTCTGAACGCTGCGCATTACCCATCCGACCGCACTCCGCTCCTTCCTCATTAGTCCTGCTACATCTCTGAGTGACATTATAAATTCGTTTTTGCGCTCTGTCCAATCAGAGTTTTTTTTTAATGAGCCATTCCTATGCAAAATGAATTGACTACTGTCTAAGTCATCTAATCTCCCCGTATTTTGGGGAAGGACGAAATTGCCTATATTTACACTGGAAATAAATAAAAGTTGACAGTATTTTTTTTCTCATTCCTTTGTTTTTCTATTTTCTTTCATCTCATATTTGGTAAATTTCAAGTTATTTTTTTTATATACGTTTTTTTTTTTTTTTTAGAATCCGCCGCCTTACTTAAATAAATCCCAATGTGACATTTAAATACGTGATAGTCATATTAAAATAAAAAAAAAAAGCCTAAACAAGCAGTTTGTATAGAGCAGCGGTCATTTAAGTATGTTTACATACATGGGTATCGCCGGATGATTTTTCATAGTTCTATTGCATTTCTGTGTCCTGTAGAACAGAAATTATCATCGGTACGAGTCCAAAAAAAAAAAACAAACACATAAATAAAAATGTATATATTTTCTGTGACACAAACATTAAGAAAACCCTATTCAAATCCTGTTTATGCAGAAATATGCATATTCATAAAATGCGACGGATGTTAATAATCCTAACATATTTTTAGAACCTCAATGTATTCTTTTATATCGAGGACAAACAAAGAAAACATCATTTGGCTTTCATTGTATGTCCTTTATTTAATCTACATGACAATAAGAGGGAGCATCTGAAAGTAAAGTTTTAATTTGTGTGAGACGGTCGCTTATTCACGTCTGTGCAAATAATTTGTATTATAAATATACCTCACTGTGTTCAAGAGGATTAAGTTAGAACAATTCAACTGGTTTTTGATCTTTTTTTTATTATTATTTGTTTCTTGCAACCAGTTTCTAATACAGCAAGTCTTGTGTGTATGTGTGTGTGTGTGTGTGTACACTGATGGCTTTTTTTTTGTTCTATTCAGGAGCACATCTGTGTGCTGGTTTCATAGTCACCCGTTTTGTTCTTTTTAGTAATAAAATTTAGTTTTTGAGTGATTTCTTCCATGCGCTAGCGGCATTGCTAGTCAAAAGATACTATTTATTGTAAAATTAAATATTATATAAATAATAACATAATAATATAATTATAAATTATTATATTTATACAATTATTATTATTATTATTATTATATAAATAATAACAAAATCACACAGTTTCATTCTAGCATGAAAGGAACAGTTTCTGTGAATACCCAGTAAAAATAATTCGGAATATTTATTGATTAGTTATAGCAGAGAATGAATAGTTTGTTAAAAACATGTGGTATGTATTAATGTAAAGTTGAAATAAGGTGCTTAACAAAACATTGACATCACTTAATCCTGGGCAGGCATTTACTATTTCTTAGATTTAAAAAAAATACGAGGAATGAGAGTTCCCGTGAATAAAGTGCTGCGGGAAACCTGCAAAATTCCCACAACAAAATAGACCAACCAGCAGAGCAACAATCTTCTTGCCACTATAATCTGCTCTCATTTGCAAGTAGACCTATGCATCGTCCAAAATGTCGCGGTTAGACCCCAACCCAAAAAATAAAAATCAGCCTTGTATGACCAAAACAAAAGCAAATACACTTGAAAAAAAGTGTAGCATAGGGGGTGAGCAAAGACAGCATGGGGTTACACATTTTCCAAAATAATAGATTGGACACAGTCATGGGAGGAGAAGGCTTCATATGGAATCTGGAGAAATGGGGTTACACATTTTCCAAAATAATAGAATGGTCACAGTCATGGGAGGAGAAGGCTTTACATGGAAAACACAGAGCAATGGGGTTACACATTTTCCAAAATAATAGAATGAAGCAAGAGAAAGGGTTCCGGGTGGACCCTAGTGGTTCTGTACTAAAACAGCATATGTATGTATATATATAATAAGAGCCATTTGCAAAAGAAAATGTAATATATACTGAATAATTCACGCATAGGAAGTACTGTAAGATTGGAATACTTAGATTTAGTTGATTTCTTCTCTTTTCCTTGGTTCCAGCGATGTAATCCAGATTCCAGGGTGGGAAGTACGAATAAGTGGGCTCAGGAAAAAATGTGTATTGCTTCATATGGGAGCCTGAGAAATGGGGCTACACATTTTCCAAAATAATAGAATGGACACAGCCATGGGAGGAGAAGGCTTCACATGGGAAACATAGAGAAATGGGGATACACATTTTCCAAAATAATAGAATGGTCACAGTCATGGGAGGAGAAGGCTTCATTTGGGAGCTGGAGAAAGGTTTGATGTGGAGACCAGCAATTGGGCAAGGTTGCCATGGTAGGGTGTCTGGTATGGGTCAAGAGACCCTCGTAGCATTTTTAGGGAATACTATGATGTGAAAGATAAAGTTTGTTTGAGGGAATTCTTAATCTCAGTGGGTAAAATGGACCATAGAGCGGGGCCCAGTTTTTTAAACATTTATGTCTACCCCTCATTGTGCACAGATGCCTCCACGTCTTTATACCATGTTTTGTGAATAATGCCACTCTGCTGTATACATCTTAGTACTCTGATTATGCAATAAAGAGATTTCAAAAAGAAACCATAAGGTAATTCATAAAGTGCCAATGTTTGTCTTTGTTGCAAACAATGGTAATAATCACTGTTTTTGCAACGAGGTCGAAATTCACCTAATCACGGAAAGAAAATCTAACACCGGCAGGTAAAGAAGATCTTTCAAACAACAATAAACAACAATACAAGTTTTATTCTTACGTAAAATCAACAAAACTGCAGCTATTCTCCAATTACCATTATATCATTGGTATTAACCGGTGATATACAGTACTATGATGACTTTATAGTAGGGATCTCCATATACTTAATATAAAATGTATGGTGACAGCAATGGCCGAAAACAAGACTAGACAACGGTGACTGAAATAGTTGTGGAAACTATAGTGAAATCTTTATTTTATTTTTTTGAGAAAGTATTTTACCAGGAAGGATACATTGAGATTTCTCTCGTTTTCAAGTATGTCCTGGGTGGCGAGTATGTACCGTTAGGGGTCTTGCCCAAGGACATTTACTGGAGAGGTGCTCATTGGGATTGAACCCATGACTCCACAGGCTCTCTCCATGCAGAGCAGTGATGTTACCTCTACTCCACCCAGCCGGCAATTGTTAAATTACCAGGACCAAAACTATGGTGGAAATCCCATTTAAACCTTCACTGAGGCCTACGCAACACAACTTCGTAAAACTAATGGTGAAAAAAAACAGTGATAAGTAGAGTGTAATGGAAGTTCCCTAAAATGTGAATTTACTGTAGTTTCACTGTATTTTACTGTAGTTTGTTGAAGCAAAATCACTTGTCATTTAACCCATTCACTACCAAAGTGAACTATACTCCACCTGCAAGGCACCTCCTGATGCCCTAATTTATTGCAATCACATGATGCCGGAGGTGACAAAACTTTTAAAACCAGCTGGGGATGTGTCTGGATAGCATCTCTCCAGCTGATCTTACACAGAGAATTGAACTGCAGTAACTCCATTTGGCCAGCAGATGGTGATATCTAAAACAGAAAACCCTTAAACCCTTAATGTCAGGCGGATGGTGAACGGCAGGTTAGATCTGGAGGTTTGTACTTGCACGCCCTGCCACCAGGTGCTGCGGTGGGCCTCTAATTTGGCTCGCTCACACAGCTGACGCTCAACGCATGTCATTGGCTGAATGGGGAAGGCCTGAGTTCAGGTCGGCCCGCAGCAGCCAATGGCGCAGAGCCCGCCGAGTGCTGGCCAGGGCTGAGGCGGCTCGTAGAAGTGAATGGGGCGTACTAGTATGCCCCGTGTCTTCAAAGCTCACCCGCCACAGGAACGGCATTGTACGCCCATGGGTGGGAAAAGGTTAATATAAAGCCCAAGAAATAGAAAAAGATAGTGACATCCGCCCAAAAGGTTATTACAGTAGATAATGCATTGAGAATATTCCCTAATATTTCTTACTGTATAAATAAATCGAAAATGATTTTCCAAAAATAACACTGGTTACCTACAGTGTTTTTTTTTTAGATAAATTGCTTGGTAGTTAATGGGTTAATGAAATAATTGTATTAAGTGAGTAACCCACAAAGTGCCTAATAGCAAGGGAAAGGCACAAATTAGTAAATGTCCATACTGTTCTTTCTCCAGTTGTGAGAAAAATCACTCAAGGATTGTCTACATTCTACCTATCGGCTGATCAACAAGGACAGCGATCCCACCTCTGCAATCAAGAATGAGACACTCTATCCTGCTGTGGACTACAGGATCACTGCTCATCGGCAGAGAGGTCTCCTTAGACCAATATGCCAAAGGAAGTGAATGGTAGGAGCAGAGGGAGGGTCATTTTAAAAAACATTACTTGAAATGTTACTACAAATTATGCCAGCCACATGACTAGCACATGCAGAGCATTTAATTCCCTATCGTATGAGCAGGATTCGTCCACTTTAAAGTTGATGCATACAGTTACTTGTGGGTAATGGCAAGATTTTAACCCTCTCACTACCATAACTGTCCTGCGGAACTTGTTAGCACTTTATAAATACTTGTAACTGTAAGTCAGTCCTCTAAAGAACTATGAGATACCCGAGATCGTGATAACTCGATCAGTACATATTCTGGAGTAATACAAACAAATTTAATTTATTACAAAAGAATTTATTTTGTATATGGGCTCCAGAGTATGCCCCAAAAGTTACAGTACTTCAGAGTCAGACATAGTACATCCAACATAGCAGCTCTGCAGCTCTGGAATGGACCCTGAAGGTATCTTCAATGTTTTGTAGAGACAGGCTGCAGTACCAGGATTTGACCAGAAGAAGAAGCCCTCTGCCAGTGGAATCTGCCTGTATTTTATAAACACACTGGAGTTCTGTTACAGTGCATTTACAGTGTGTGTAAGTAGGCGTGTGTACGTATTTGTGTGTAAGTGTGCAGTTTGTGTTAGGTACCAGCGTGGAGTGCAAGGTTGCGAACCCAAGATGCAGTGATGCCACGGAAACAGGGTAAACGGGTTTATTGTCAGGTTCAGGTTCAATGGTAGAAATAAATCCAGATTATGCAAGGTGGAGATCAGAACTTAAATGAGGGTGACCAGAGGAATATACAAGGCTGGAGACACAAAGGGATGGAGGAAGCACGATACTGGGAGACACAGAGGGCAGATACACGTAGGAGACTTACTGGGGATACGAGACAGGCAGGACAGGAAAAGGGCTGAATGGATTCTTGATTGTAGATTAAATCAGGCGGCTGATGATCACCAGTGGGAACTGGAAACCAGGATGCTGGGGTCTTTGAAACAGTCTCTGGATAGCAGAGGATAAACACAGGGAACAGGATACTGGATGGCAGAGGGTACACTCAGGATACAGTCTCTGGATGGCAGCGGATACACACAGGGAACAGGATACTGGATGGCAGAGGATACACACAGGGAACAGGATACCGGATGGCAGAGGGTACACTCAGGATACAGTCTCTGGATGGCAGCAAATACACACAGGGAACAGGATACTGGATGGTAGAGGATAAACATAGGAAACAGGATACTGGATGGCAGAGGGTACACTCAGGATACAATAATGGAAAAATGTGGTGACAGTCCGCGCTTCCCTCTTTTTTTCCTTTCCTTTTCTCCCCCTGAAATCTTGGTCGAGGATCTTCTTTAAGCAGTTAATTGCTTTCTTTTATGCAGTCCTCAATTCTCAAGATATATGGGGATAGAAATGAGAAACATAGTGTGATCCATAAAAACACATCCAAGTCCCCAAAATACAATAGTTCAACTCACATTTGGAGGTGTCATAAATCAGACACTAGATGTATCTCACAACCGATATTTTTTAGGAGATATCGGGCTCCCCTTTTCCTCCTCTGTCCGATGATGTTGCTCCAAATGAAAAAATAAGGTTGCAGGATATCGATGAACAAAATTAAAATTTATTAAAATTTTAAATTTATTCCATAAAACAATAAATAGACAAACACCAATATGCGTTTCGCGATGCACTCGCTTCATCAGTTGGCATGTAAATCAATTCCTTCACAATCTCCTGCAACCTCCTTATATACCCTTTAAAATGTGTTGTGATTGAGTGGGAAACGCCCGTTCTCCTTCCCTCAAAATTACAATTACTCATTCTGCACCTGCGTGTTACTCATTACAATTACAATTACTCATTCTGCACCTGCGTGGGGCATTCCAAATATCAGATCAACCCAAAAGATGGTGGTGATACATCTCGTAGTGCCCTCTTGCATGTTCCTTTTAAGATCTCTAGTGTTTAAACTCCTAAAGTTTCTGCTCCACCTTCTTTCTACCCACAAGGCTTATTATTATCTACCTTCATGTTCATCCCTAAATAGGTTATTCTGCAATTCTAGATACACATGTATTGCCACACTATTGGAAATCCAATAATGTGCTCTATATCAATATTTTACCGTGATGGAAAAAATCTCACACAAGGGGGGAGTGTGGAACCTTTTCCATCCTCTGAAAACCTCTGCGTGAGATGCTGATTTTTAAAGTGCTAAATTTATAGTGCCTTCTGCAAAATTTAATATGCTAATCTTAATTAAATGTATATGAATACTATTATCAGAACTGAAAATTTGATTCCTTATATGCGTAAAGAATTTATAATGTCATTCAATAAAGTGCTCTCTTTAAAGTGCTACTCTTACAATGTTGTATACCGAATTAAAACTAACCCATATGTTTCTATACCCCTATACAGAGTGCTAATGTGTAAACCGAAATAAAGTGCTTGTGCCTACCTAACAGTATGCCTATAGGGTGATGGTTAATTGATACATTAGTGTCAAACACATTATAACCTCCATTCCACCTCCACACTCAGGATACAGTCTCTGGATGGCAGAGGGTACACTCAGGATACAGTCTCTGGATGGCAGAGGATACACACAGGGAACAGGATACTGGATGGCATAGGGTACACTCAGGATACAGTCTCTGGATGGCAGAGGATACACACAGGGAACAGGTACTGGATGGCAGAGGGTACACTCAGGATACAGTCTCTGGATGGCAGAGGATACACACAGGGAACAGGTACTGGATGGCAGAGGATACACTCAGGATACAGTCTCTGGATGGCAGAGGATAAACACAGGGAACAGGGTCACAATCCACTTGGCTTGCTGGCTTGGAAACTAATGCCGAAGCACTGCATTCTGGGTGCTCCACCCTTAAGTAGCTGAACACAGTCTGGTAATGGCAGCACCTGTTGGACATGCAGTGCTGTGAGCAAAGGCTGGACACTTGTAGAGCAGTTCATGGAAGTGCTGCCCTGCATTCAAGACAAAGCAGCACCAGGTTTACCCTTCCTGACACGGCTATGGTGGGCTATACGTGGAGTGCCGGGAGGCTCCAGACAGGGGTCCTGACAGTTTGTTGGTGTGTTTTGTAGTTATAGGGCATTTGCAAAATCGTTTCACACTAAAAAAAAACGGTAAATACTCTTCTCTGGTCGTATGATGGAGAGGATGATCCACAGACTCCGTTCACTGAAACAAATAGTTCTCCAGTATCCTTCCGTCGACCCTATGCGATCACATTACATCACGTAGACACAATCTCATATGTGTCACGTCTCGGCCTTGCCCCCTGGTGATGAAGGGTCTTCATGTTTGTTTTTCCCCTATGGTGTGTCTGGCTGTGCTGTTTAGTGCTGATCTGGTGCTCTGTTGTGATCTCCTGGTCTGGGGTCACATGGCCCAATCACACAGACCCACTCCCTATATATTCCCAGCAGCACAGAGCCTCATTGACTGTTTGTGGAGTTTGATGGTGGTTCTGTCTGGTTCGTGTTTCCTGAGTTGCTGTAAAGCATTCCTGTTCAAGTGTTTTCTGGTTCTGACCTCGGCTTTATTTTTGACAATCCCTTCTACTCCCCCTGGTACCGTATATTTCTGATCTGTTGCCAACCTCTGCCTGATTGACGATTCTTGTATGTTTCATGTTTTATGTACCTTGTCTGTCTTAGTTTAGTATTATATTCAGAGGCCGCTTATAAGGACCTCTTTTAGTATAGTCTGTTTTGTTTACTGTCCTGCAGCCTGCTCACTTCACGGATTGTCAAGTGTATCTTTGTGTTTCTCCGACTGCCCTGCAGCGTGCTCAATTCACGGATTGGCAGGCGTATCATTGTGTTTCTGAGTGTCCTAAGTTGTCTGTCGGTCTTGAAGCCTTCGGAGCTTAGTGGCAATTCTGTTCTGTTTTTTGGTGCTCCTTGGTTTTGGAGAATTCCGTCTGTCCTTGTGTCCAGTCAGTTACTCACCTGCCTTAAGGGCTTCATCTCCTGTTCCAAGCCACCACGATGGCCCAAGCAGGGGCTAACCGTTACAATATGGGTCTTTTGTATACATTATCTCTCCCTGGTCTCTTGCTCATCTCCTGGAGTCCTACGGACTCCAGGAGAAGATACCAATGGTGGACTGCGGTGCCCCCTTACTTTAAAAGACGTGCTGCTAACAGAGCGGCTCACTAATACTATAGCCAGTAAAAGGGAGTCTTAGGGAATAAAGAATGCTTGACTGTACGCCAACTTTTTGGCATTTGTGGCTCCCTGTTACAAGCCCGGCTGGCATAGCAGCTGCAGTATATGATAGCGGAGTTTGCCGATCACTTTTTAGTGTGCGTTTGGCTAAGATGTCTGTTTAAGAAGATTGGCATCAGACTCGCTACTCTGCCTGTTAGCCTGTCCTGTTTTTCAGAGGCAGCCATGCTATATTGATTAGGATCTGGGAGAAAGCAGACAGAAATTAAGTTCTAACTCTGATAAGGTTCCTGATTTTCGTGCTGGCTCTTCCATATAGTTAAAAATACGGCACTGACAATTTATTATTATTATTATTATTTATTAAGCGCCAACACATTTCGCAGCGCTGTACAAGGTGTAATGGGTAAATACAGGACAATTCTACAATACATACAGGAGACAGGTCAGTATTCCTGCCAGCAGATACAGTATATAAGGATATGAGGACCCTATTCC
The DNA here is from genome assembly GCA_009667805.1 of Leptobrachium leishanense. Lineage (NCBI taxonomy): Eukaryota > Metazoa > Chordata > Amphibia > Anura > Megophryidae > Leptobrachium > Leptobrachium leishanense. The sequence continues at coordinate 35,505,150 of CM019069.1, read as the reverse complement.
CGTGGGAATTTACAATCTAGATGGTGAGGGGATTAGAAACAGGAGGGGGGACTGCAGTGATGAGCTAATGCAGGGAGAGGTGAGGACTGTTTTTGGGTCGGTGGGATGTCTTGTTACGGAGTCGGGTGATCGGCTTCCCTAAACAGAAGGGTCTTTAGGGAACACTTAAATGAAGCCAGATTTGGGGACAGTCTGATATTGCGAGGAAGCGCGTTCCATAGGGTTGGCACCGCACGAGAAAAGTCCTGCAGTCTGGCATGTGAAGAGGTAATGATGGAAGAAGCCAGGCGCAGTGTGTTAGCAATTTTTGATGCATTCACAAAAAAGAGGACAATATTAACTTCAACCATACAACCTGCAGGACATATAGAACAACTTATTCCTAAATTCTACGTCTGCTCGTGAATTTGGTTTAAAAAAGCAAAAATAATACTGATTGAACAACAATTCTATTCACATTTTTCTCATGTTAAACTCTCTGGTTTTCCTATAATATAATATATATATATATATATATATATAGTGGGGGAAAGAAGATTTGATCCCCTGCTGATTTTGTGCGTTTGCCCACTGACAAAGAAATGATCAGTCTATAATTTTCATGGTTTATTCTAACAGTCAGAGACAGAATAACAGCATCAAAATACAGAAAAACGCATTTCAAAAAAGTTATAAATTGATTTGCGTTTTAATGAGTGAAATAAGTATTTGACCCCTTTGCAAAAGATGTCTTAGTACTTGGTGGCAAAACCCTTGTTGGCAATCACAGAGGTCAGACGCTTCTTGACGTTGGCCACCAGGTTTTCACACATCTCAGGAGGGATTTTGTTCCACTCCTCTTTGCAGATCCTCTCCAAGTCATTAAGGTTTGGAGGCTGGTGTTTGGCAACTTGAACCTTCAGCTCCCTCCACAGATCTTCTATGGGATTAAGGTCTGGAGACTGGCTAGGCCACTCCAGGACCTTACTGTGCTTCTTGAGCCACTCCTTTGTTGCCTTGGCCATGTGTTTTGGTCATTGTCATGCAGGAATACTCATCCACAACCCATTTTCAATGCCCTGACTAAGGGGAGGAGATTCTCACCCAGGATTTGATGGTAGATGGCCCTGTCTATCGTTACTTTGATGCGATGAAGTTGCCCGGTCCCCTTAGCAGCAAAACACCCCGAAAGCATAACCTCCATGTTTTGGCGGTAGGTATGGTGTTCTTGGGGTCACAGGCAGCATTCCTCCTCCTCCAAACACAGCGAGTTGAGTTGATGCCAGATAGCTCGATTTTGGTCTCATCTGACCACAACACTTTCACCCAGTTCTCCTCTGAATCTTTCAGATGTTCATTAGAAAACTTCAGATGGGTCCGTACATGTGCTTTCTTGAGCAGAGCGAACTTGCGAGCGTTGCAGGATTTCATTCCTTCACGGCATAGTGATAGTGTGTTACCAATTGTTTTCTTGGTGACTATGGTCCCAGCTGCCTTGAGATGATTGACAAGATCCTCCCGTGTAGTTCTGGGCTGATTCCTCACCATTCTCATGATCATTAAAACTCCACAAGGTAAGATCTTGCATGGAGCCCCATACCAAGGTAGATTGACAGTAATTTTGTGTTTCTTCCATTTGCAAATAATCGCACCAACTGTTGTCACCTTCTCACCGAGCTGCTTGGCGATGGACTTGTAGCCCATTCCAGCCTTGTGTAGGTCTACAATCTTATCCTTGACATCCTTGGACAGCACTTTGATCTTGGCCATGGTGAAGTGTTTGGAATCTGATTGATTGATTGCTTCTGTGGACAGGTGTCTTTTATACAGGTAACAAGCAGAGATTAGGAGCAGTCCCTTTAAGAGAGTGTGTGCTCCTAATCTCAGCTCGTTACCTGTATAAAAGACACCTGGGAGCCAGAAATCTTGCTGATTGACAGGGGATCAAATACTTATATCACTCATTAAAATGCAAATTGTCATGCCTCAGCCTGAGAAGCCTGCTCATCGCCATGTATTACTGTTGCTCCCTGTCTGCATCCACTCAGGTGTTAATCCCTGTGCCTGCTCCGGAGTGGGTGTGCCTATAACCTGGACACACCCTTCCTTCCATGCTCTGTCATTTTTCTGTTTTCCCTGTGTATGTGAGGTCCTGCGAGCCCCCTCATCCTGTCTGTCAGTATTTTCCCTTGTTCGGTTGTATACTGTGGATCCAGTTTCTGGACTATATACTGCGTAGCCCACTATCCTGTGGAATGGAGATCTGCCTGGGTTCCTGTATTCCTGTTATTTACCATACCTGTGTACCTGCTGCCATTGGCCTTGGTGCTATTCCCGTGGAGTGTGCAGATTCCTGACTATGTGGCCCACTATCCTCGGGGGCCTAGAGACTTTCTGGGCTGCCAGACATCCATCCTGTGTCTGCTGCTTAAGACCTTCAATCAAGGTATTGCTACCCAAATGGAGTCTTCAGCGTCTGACTGTATAGCCCACCATCCTCTGCTGATATCATACGTTGCCTGTGTATATTGGATTTCTTATATACAAAGACTGTGTTGTGTGCTGTGTATTCAATATACATTTATATTCTGCATTCCAAGTTTCCTGTGTCTGCTTACCTGCTCACCCCCAGCGCTTGGGATATAAACCCTGCCATGGAGCCATCCTGGCCCGAGCCTGACACAAATCAATTTAAAACTTTTTTATTTTTATGTTGTTCTTCTGTCTTTCACTGTTAAAATAAACCTACCATTAAAATTACAGACTGATCATTTCTTTGTCAGTGACAAATGTACAAAATCAGCAGAGAATCAAATAATTTTTCCCTCACTGTATATATATATAGATATATGTATACCATAAATAAAATAGTATATGTAGATACATACTTTACTTTTATTTTTTTTGATATTTCTAATATAACAATGCTTTTAATTTTGCAAAAAACGCACTTGTTTTCCTTCTTCCCCCCCAAAACAAACATCATACTGCAGTCAATCACAATGTCAAGCATTTTAATTATAGAAAATCATTTTCTACTCGTTTTGCAGTGCAAAACAATACTATGCATGACCAAAATATTTACTGAATTATTAAATCATAAATCATTTTCTTGTTTTTACAATGTTCCCAATGGCAAATAATAGAAATATTTTGGAAAGAAAATCATGGTTACGTTTTTCTTTTTCTTTTTTAATTTTTTTTTACATAACGTCTTTTTTTTTTTTTTTTTTTTTTTAAATCCCCTTTCTTCACCAAGGAAGAAGCTTAGATTTACTTGGTGGATGCATAGAGATTCTCATGAACTATGTTTGCCCAGGATCTCAACTACTCCGATTCCAAGGTTAATAACTCTGCTCGGAAGAAAGGCAATCATCATCCTTTATATTCTGCAACCTGCAGTACACTGAAATGTTTCTGAGTGTAATATTCTTGATGTTAAAGTTGGGGTTGTCTGGGTTCAGTTAACAGACAAAGTTTGCCATCGTCTCTTGGTCTCTCTGATGAGATGACAAGATTTCTAATTTATAAAACCAGGACAGCATGTTGGGGGTCCGTGAACCATGTTCAAAAGGTATTTTTGAGATGCAATATGTCTAAGCCATTCCCACTGCACTGATCCTTACTGGAAATTGAAATATCTAATCCAGGAGCATAAAACGTACATGTATTGTATTTTATTTTATTTTAAAGGATAGCCCCCTTGTATGAATCTGCTCAATTTTTTTTACGAGCCTTCCTTTAGCTAAAATACCTAATTCAATACGTTTGCCATTAATCATCACCCATTATATATTTTAATGATGTCTGGATGTATGAAAATATTATTGTTCCAGCTAAAAAAAGAAAGCACACGTTCAATAGACTTTGTATAGTAATTAAATGCAATAGAATAGCACTATCCGGGTTATTCACAGAGATTTGAAAAGTCACTGCACGTTCGGTGACTTTTCGTTCTCTTCAATTCGGTTCGATTTGGCGATCCCGTTTCGGCGACCCTGCGGTGTATTCAGCAAACACCACAGGGCCACTGTAATGCAGGGAAAGGTCACCGCAAACCCGCCGACAACTCACCGTAAAACCAGGCGAAGGCACACCGAAACCTGCAAAAACATCTGGATTAACCCGCCGAAAACGCCAGAAAAACCCGAGCAGGAGCCGATCACACGCAGCGCAGCCGCCGGAAAAAGCCGACACCGCAGACGAATGCAGTGAATAAATTAAAAAAAACAGTACGCTTGAATGTTTGAAAAGTGAAACGCTGTTTGCAAAGAAACTACTGAGCGAAAATGTCTGAAATTTACATATGATCCAATGAATGATAATAAAAAGGACTGTTACAGAAAAAATAAGTAAAGTTAAAAATTTATTTTTTGGAAATTTTAAAAAAAAAAAAAAATGCTTAAAAGATCCTAAAAAATCTATAAATAAAGAGACTCTTTACTGCAGAATATTATAATAAACGGCTTATTAGATATTGAATTAAAACAGGGATATTTTTAACATTGAAGCCTATGGGATTCGCCTGAATAAACCTGCCGAATTAAACCACCAAATGACAGGGCATTTCGGCAACTTTTCACTGTTGGTTTTTGTTCTCTGAATAGACGAAGCATTGCTTTTTTATGGGGATTTCACTGCCCTCGAACAGGCACCAAACAGGCACCGTATGTGCAGGTAATTCGCCAGCATTTGGCGAATTGCCTGTTCTCTGAATACCCGAATGGCCAAGAAAGTTAACCGAACGCTGATTTTCAGCATTCGGTTCCCTTTTCTGCAGCCATTCGGATCTCTTTGAATAACCCTGTATGTTTATATTATATAATGGCCTTATTCTAAGTCCAGCAGTAACCTGCTTTTTTGCCCTCTTTTGGATCAACAGCAGTAGGTGATGTGTGAAAGGCTGAACTCGATGGACGCTTTTTTTTTCTTCAGCCTATGTAACTATGCAACCTGAAAGTGACTTTGACATAAAGCTTCCAGTAACCCGTTACCATTTGAGGGGAAATATAGTGGTAAGCACTACAGGTTGGACACTTATCTGGAATGCTAAAACCCGAAAGACTTCTGGATTATAGTTGTGCTCCCTATCACTCCGGACAGTTCCTGCTGCTCGGCGACGCAGCTTTGATGACTGTAGACTATGATGACTCGCACTTTGAGACGCTGTGCAACCACAGTATTTGACATGCTGCACAGAGACACTTTGGAAAGCGGCTGCACAGCTCTCCCTGGGTGTGTACATGCTGGTGCTGCAGCAGGAAGGAGATCCTGACTCTCCTGCCTCAATTCCTTTCCCCTCAGACATTGGATTCTTTCTGATCCCAAAATCTGGAAAGCTTGGGGTCCTGAGCATTCCGCATTAGTGATGCTCAAACAGTTTTTAATCATTAGCTGTAAGAATCAGCTGCTACCATTAATGGAGTGCCAATCATATTGTAAAACAAGCTCTAGAAATTTAATGCCAATCATTAATACCAGCGGTGCGGTGCTGATCAGAGCAAGTGGTGTTCACTCCAGAGTGCATAGGACTCCATTGAATGATACTTTGTGAATACGCCACCATCCCATAGGCATGATTTTGCAGAGTTCCAGTGGAAGAACGTAAAAAAAACAAACATTTGATCTTGGTTTCCAGTGAGCGAATGTATAGTATAGAACAGGGCTCAAAATTTCAGGTCCCAAGCTACTAGCCAGGCCTTAAAAGTTACTCTCCACCCAACCCTTACCGTTAACTCGCCCCTAAAAACACCCTCTAAAATTATTGTTTAATTATCATTAATAATATAACAAAGCAGTGTAAACAAAGGAAAATGTGTGGTGTGTATCACAGAGCTACACAGAAATAAACCTCATAGTAATGTGCAATTGTGCAGTGTGTATGAGCGTGAGTTTTATTAATGTGGAACTCCCTAATACACTCATACACACCGCACATGTGTCAGGGAGCTCCACGGTAATAAAACTCACGCTCATACACACCGTACATTACTGAGTTTTATTGCTGTAGTGCTCTGATACACTCATACACACTACGCATTACTGTATCAGAGCACCACAGCAATAAAACTCACAATAATGTGCAGTGTGTAGGAGCGTATCAGAGCTTCAATGCCTTTTTTATACCCCTCTCATTCTTTTTACCCCCTCCTGCTCTCTCATTCTTTTTACCCCTACCCTCTTTCTATCCCCTCCCTCTCATATTCAGTTTTTTTCACCCCTTATTCTTTTTTTCACCCTTTCTTTTTTTCACCCCTCATTCATTTTTTTCATCCCCTGCTTTTTTTCATCCCCTCTGCTTTTTTTCATCCCCTGCTTTTTTCATCCCCTGCTTTTTTCATCCCCTCTGCTTTTTTCATCTCCTGCTTTTTTTCATCGCCTCTGCTTTTTTCATCCCCTGCTTTTTTTCATCCCCTGCTTTTTTTCATCCCCTGCTTTTTTCATCCCCTCTGCTTTTTTCATCTCCTGCTTTTTTCATCCCCTCTGCTTTTTTCATCTCCTGCTTTTTTTCATCCCCTGCTTTTTTCATCCCCTCTCATGCTTTTTTCATCCCCTCTGCTTTTTTTCATCTCCTGCTTTTTTCATCTCCTGCTTTTTTCATCTCCTCTCATGCTTTTTTCATCTCCTGTTTTTTTTCATCCCCTGCTTTTTTCATCCCCTCTCATGCTTTTTTCATCTCCTGCTTTTTTTCAACTCCTGCTTTTTTTCATCCCCTGCTTTTTTTCATCCCCTCTGCTTTTTTCATCCCCTGCTTTTTTTCATCCCCTGCTTTTTTTCATCCCCTCTGCTTTTTTTCATCTCCTGCTTTTTTCATCCCCTGCTTTTTTTCATCCCCTGCTTTTCTTCATCCCCTCTGCTTTTTTTCATCCCCTGCTTTTTTTCATCCCGTCATGCTTTTTTTCATCCCCTCTGCTTTTTTTCATCCCGTCATGCTTTTTTTCATCCCCTGCTTTTTTTCATCCCGTCATGCTTTTTTTCATCCCCTGCTTTTTTTATCCCGTCATGCTTTTTTTCATCTCCTGCTTTTTTTCATCTCCTGCTTTTTTTCATCCCCTCTGCTTTTTTTCATCTCCTGCTTTTTTTCATCCCCTGCTTTTTTTATCCACTCTCATGCTTTTTTTCATCCCCTCTGCTTTTTTTCATCCCCTGCTTTTTTTCATCTCCTGCTTTATTTCATCCCCTCTGCTTTATTTCATCCCCTCTGCTTTTTTCCATCCCCTCATATTCTGGTTTTCACCCCTCTCTTATTCTTTTTACACCCCCGAAACACTTACAAATTGAGCAGATTGTGCTGCTCTGTCCTCCGCCTCTTCTGCACGCTCCATTGGTGCCGCCCCCTCCTGCTCGTCACCTGACCCACCCACATGATGCATCACAGACTTGTAGCACTTACGCTGCGAGTGTGCGACGCTTTGGGTGGGTGGGTGGGTAGTAAATCTCGCGGGAGGGGGCTGCGCTGAACAGACAGCTCCGGATTCGGACTCCGAGAGTCCGATACCGGAGCTGTCAATTAAGACGGCGGCCTACTGAACCGGGCCCCAGCAACCGATGGGTCAGTCCGCCCACTCGCCCTCAGCTAATTTCCACTCGCCGAATGCGAGCAGGCGAGTGGAAATTTTGAGGGCTGGTATAGAACATGTGGTATATAGAGTATAGTAAAGAGTATATGGTATAAAGCAGAGGTTCTCAACCCTGTCCTCATGGCCCGCTGACATGCCAGGTTTGCAGGATATGTGACGCACAGCACAGGTGATATGATTTGCTGCTCAGTGTTTGCAGTATTCAGTCTACATTTCCCCAAGGTGATCTGCAAAATCTGGCCTGTTAGGGGGACTTGAGGACCGGAGTTGAGAAACACTGGCATAGAATAAATAGTATAGAGCATGTTAAAGAATGTATGGTGTAGGATATAGTAAAGAATATATAATATAAAGTATAGTAAAGAACATATACTAAAGAGTATAGTATATAATACAGTATATAGTATAGGATCTAGTAAAGAATATATAGCATAGCGTATAATATAGTATACAGTATATTATAGAGCAAAGTAAATAATATATAGTATATAATATATAGTATAGGATGTAGTAAAAAATATATACTATAGGATATAGTAAAGAATATATACTATAGAGCATAGTAAATAATATAGGCAGGGTTGTTCAGAGAAAGGTGAAACTCTGGAGAACTTTTGGAGAAGTGAAAATTCTAGGTCAAAATAGCTGATTTGGAAAGTGAGGTAAATGGGAGAATTTTTCTGGTTTGGCTATTTTGACCTAGAAGTTTCACTTTTCCAAATGTTCTCCAGAGTTTCACCTCTCTCTGAATAACCCTGATAGTATTGAATATAGTAAAGAATATATACAGGGTTATTAGAGAGAGGGGAAAACCAGGACAATGACTGGGGTCGCAGTGGATGTGATTTACTTAGATTTTGCCAAAGCTTTCGACACAGTTCCACACAAAAGGTTACTATTTAAATTGAGAAAAAATGGTCTAGATGAAAATACTTGTTCTTGGATAGAAAACTGGCTAAAAGATAGGGTACAGAGAGTGGTCATAAATGGTACATTTTCAAGATGGACACCAGTGGTAAGTGATGTCCCTCAGGGGTCTGTTATAGGACCAATACTATTCAATTTATTTATAAATGACCTTGAGATAGGCATTGAAAGTCATGTATCAGTGTTTGCAGATGACACAAAACTAGGAAAAGTAATACAATGTGAGCAGGATGTTACTTCGCTGCAGAGGGATTTAGATAGATTGGGGGACTGGGCACTTAAATGGCAGATGAGATTTAATCTAGATAAATGCAAAGTTATGCACTTTGGAGTGAAGAACACACAAGTAATTTATACCCTAAATGGTACGGAGTTAGGGAAATCCAAGCAGGAGAAGGATTTGGGAATAATCATAGACTTCAAACTAAGTAACAATGTGCAATGTCAAACAGCAGCCGCCAAGGCCAGCAAAGTATTGGCATGCATTAAAAGGGGAGTTCACTCACGGGATGAAAACATAATTTTGCCTCTGTATAAATCAATGGTCAGGCCGCACCTTGAATATGCCGTGCAATTTTGGGCACCTGTCTTAAAAAAAGATATTATAGCGTTAGAAAAAGTGCAGAGACGGGCAACTAAAATAATAAGGGGAATGGAAGGGTTAAGTTATGAGGAAAGACTAACAAGCTTAAACCTGTTTAGTTTAGAGAAACGGCGCCTTAGAGGGGATCTGATAACCTTATATAAATATATACGAGGCCATTATCAACCATTGTCTGATAACCTATTCATTAACAGGACTATACATAGGACAAGGGGTCATCCATTTAGACTGGAAGAAAGAAAATTTAGCTTAAAGCATAGGAAGGGTTATTTTACGGTGAGAACAATAAAGCTGTGGAATTCTCTGCCTGTTGAGGTGGTTGGGTCAGAGTCTGTACAGACTTTTAAAAAATGACTGGATGACTTCCTGCAGACACAGAATATTAAGGGTTGTAATATTTAATATGTGGGTAAAAGCTTCTTGATCCAAGGAGAAATCTGACGCCATTCTGGGGGCAAGAAGGAATTTTTTCCCAGTATGTTGCATATTTCAGACTGGGTTTTTTGCCTTCTTTTGGATCAACAGCAGTAGGTTATGTGGGAGAGGCTGAACCCGATGGACGCATGTCTTTTTTCAGCCTATATAACTATGTAACTATGTAACTATGACTGGAGAAGTGAAAATTCTAGGTCAAAATCGCCAAACCAGAAAAATTCTCCCATTTATCACACTTTCCAAATTGGATATTTGGTCTAGATTGTTCTCTTCTCCTGCCAGTTCCCCTGGTTGTCACCTTTCTCTGAATAATCCTGATAGTATAGTGTATAGTAAATATTACACAGTTTAGAGTATAGTATAGAATATATAGCGTAGTGCATAGTAAATAATATAGAGTATAATAAAGAATATATTGTACATAGTATAGAAAATATACAGGGTTATTCAAAGAGATTCGAAAAGTCACCGCACGTTCGGTGACTTTTCGTTCTCTTCAATTCGGTTTGTTATGCCAATCCCATTTCGGTGACCCTGCGGTGTATTCAGCAAGCACCACAGGGTCCCCGAATTGCAGGGAAAAGCTGCCGCAAACCCTCAAAAACTCACCGCAAAACCCAGCGAATGCACGCCGAAAACCCTCAAAAACATCTAGATTAACCTGCCGAAAACCACAGAAAAAGCCCGAGCAGGAGCCGATCGCAGCCTCCGACACAGCAGAAGAGGCAGTGTATAAATTAGCAAAACAGTTTGTATTAATGATTGAAAAGTGAAACGCTGTTTGCAAAGAAACTACTGAGCGAAAATGTCTGAAATTTGCATATGAGATCCAGGGAATGATAATAAAGAGGGCTGTTACAAAAAAAATAAGTAAACTTTAAAAAAAAATCGGACTTTGAAAAAAAAAAAATCAGAAAAATGCTTAAAATATCCTAAAAAAATCTATAAATAAAGAGACTCTTTACTGCAGAATTTTATAATGAATGGTTTATTAGATATTGAATTAAAACAGGAATATTTTTAACATTGAAGCCTATGAGATTCTCCTGAATAAACTTGCCGAATTAAACCACCGAATGGCAGGGCATTTCGGGAACCTTTCACTGCTGGTTTGTGTTCTCTGAATAGACGAAGCAGTGCTTTTTCATGGGGATTTCACTGCCCTCGAACAGGCACCGTATGTTGAGGCAATTCGCCAGGATTTGGCGAATTGCCTGCTCTCTGAATAGCCGAATGGCCAGGAAAGGTAACCGAATGTTGATTTTCATTGTTCGGTTACCTTTCTCAAGCAATTCGGATCTCTTTGAATAACCCTGATAGTATTTTGTATTGTATAGAATATGCAGTATAGTGTATAGTAAGTAATAAACAGTATACTGTATAATAAATACTATACAGTATAGAATATATAGCATAGGGTATAGTAAGTAATATAGAGCATACTATAGAATATATAGTATAAGAGCATAGTAAATAATATAGAGTATTGTATAGAATATGTAGTATAGTGTTTAGCAATAATATATAGTATAGAATATACAATATAGAGTATAGTAAGCAATATACAGTTGTGTTCAAAATTATTCAACCCCCAATGCTGTAAAGGGTTTTAGGGAATTTAGTGACATTTGTAATTGTATTCAGAATGAAATCCTACAAGGACTTTTTAAAGAACCATATGCAACTAAAATGACATCAATTGGTTTTGTAATACAGTAGTAAATGTTTCTTTTGTGAATTCTTCATTGACACAATTATTCAACCCCTTAAAGACTACCACTCTGAAGAACAGAGGTTCATTCAAGTGTTTTCAATCAGGTATTGAAAACACCTGTGGATGTCACGGAGCAGCAATAAAGCATAATAAGCACCAATTAGGCAGCTTTAAAATGACTGTGATACTCAGCTCCTTCTAGACATTTACTGGTGTGGTTACAAACTTGGTGAAGTCAAGAGAATGGTCCAGGAAGACAAGAGAAGAGGTGATTACTCTTCACAGGAAGGGCAATGGCTATAAGAAGATTGCAAAGATGTTAAACATACCAAGAGAGACCATAGGAAGCATCATTCGCAAATTCAAGGCAAAGGGCACTGTTGAAACGCTACCTGGTCGTGGCAGAAAGAAGATGCTGACTTCGACTGCTGTGCGCTACCTGAAGCGTAGAGTGGAGAAAAGTCCCCGTGTGACTGCTGAGGAACTGAGAAAAGATTTGTCAGATGTGGGTACTGAAGTTTCAGCTCAGACAATACGGCGCACACTGCGTAATGAAGGCATCCATGCCAGAACTCCCAGGTGCACCCCCTTGCTGTCTCCAAAGAATAAGAAGAGTCGACTGCAGTATGCCAAAAGTCATGTGGACAAACCACAGAAGTTTTGGGATAGTGTTCTGTGGACTGATGAAACAAAATTAGAACTGTTTGGGCCCGTGGATCAACGCTATGTTTGGAGGAGGAAGAACAAGGTCTATGAAGAAAAGAACACCTTGCGTACTGTGAAGCATGGCGGGGGGTCAATCATGCTTTGGGGCTGTTTTGCTTCTGCAGGTACAGGGAAGCTGCAGCGTGTGCAAGGTACCATGAATTCTCTTCAGTACCAGGAGATATTTGATGACAATGTGATGCAGTCTGTCACAAACCTGAGGCTTGGGAGACGTTGGACCTTTCAACAGGACAATGATCCCAAGCATACCTCCAAGTCCACTAGAGCATGGTTGCAGATTAAAGGCTGGAACATTTTGGAGTGGCCATCGCAGTCACCTGACTTAAATCCGATTGAGAACCTCTGGTGGGACTTAAAGAAAGCAGTTGCAGTGCGCAAGCCTAAGAATGTGACTGAACTGGAGGCTTTTGCCCATGACGAATGGGCGAAGATACCCGTAGATCGCTGCAAGTCACTTGTGTCAAGCTATGCTTCACGTTTAAAAGCTGTTATAACTGTAAAAGGATGTTGTACTAAGTACTAAGATTGAATGTCACTTGGGGGTTGAATAAAACTGATAATGATGTGAACACAGAAAAGACATTTGTGGTTATTTCATTATAAATGTTATGTTATATTTGTCTGACCTACACGTGCCTCTTTGATTTAATTGTAAGCAAGATGACTGAATGATCAAAATCAATGTCAAACTGGCCAAAACACTCAATTTCAGTGGGGGTTGAATAATTTTGAACACAACTGTATAGTATACATTATTTATTATAGTTTGTAGTAAAATAAATATAGTATAGAATATATATTGTAGTGTATACGAAGTAATATATAGTATAGAGTATAGTGAAGAATGTTTCAAAAATAGAATTTAATTGCTATTAATAATTATTTCATTTATTTCATTATGCTGTTGTATTATTATTATTGTCATCATTTATATTGCGCCAACAGTTTTGTTTGTGTTCATGTAATTTGTTATAAGATAGTGTATCCATTGGCATATAATACTGAGCTAAGAAACATTTGCACTTTCTGCGGTTTACATAGAAGCAAAAGAGAACATCTATTCAGCGCTAATAGACTTGACAGCCTAATTTTCACTAAATACTTCCTATTCACAGTGCTTTCCCAGCAGATGACATCTTTCAGCTCCATTCAGATAAGCTTGTAATATGTGTTCAGGGGAGACCCAGGACTATGTGAATATGTGTTTTTTTTTAATATAAGAAATGCAATACATTATCCAACACTGAAAGTGCAGGAAAATAAATGGAAGTACTTAGTGAACTCTAATCATCTTTATTTGGACATACCCCAGAGAGCATTGCATAGCTTTTCAGGAGATAATAATTAAATGCACACCGGTGTTTCTTGACTCTTCCTTATCTTAAATTAGGATAAGAAAAATGCCTGCGTTTTACATGCGCTGGTGGATGTTAGAAATAATGGATTCTATTTCAGCCATTTAGTTCCACGTATTCCGGGTGGACAGAGGGCAAAGACCACTAAATCTGTTTATGGCATTTTATATCCGGCAAAGAGATTCATCAAGAATTCTTACCAGCTTGAGCTGTTAATCTGTTGTGTTCAAAGACACCCTATTTCAACAATAAAATGATGATGTTGTACAGATATACAAATATATATATATATATATTATGACAAACACACACTGTATATATATATATATATATTATGACACACACACTCACACACACACTGTATATATATATAAATAGAGTATATATATATGTAGATATAGTCTAATTTCTGAAATAATTTTGTAGTTTTAATATAGACAACGTAAATATGTTAACACAATGATAGACATGTGCACAACGAAAAAACGTTTTTTTAGGGTTTTTAGTTTGTTTCTGTGCATTTGTTATGTTACTGTGATTCATATATCGGATCGATTCATTATTATTTGTTATTTCGGAATTAGAAGCGCATTAATTAATTAGTTAGATTAGGGTTTTTTAAAAAAAGATACGAAATCGCCCTGTCCTTGGTGCTGAAAAATGTTTCAGCACCAAGGACAGCAGCTCTGCGGTGCTCCGGAGCAAAAAATCCCCCTGTTCTTGATGCTGAAATATATTTCAGTACCAAGGACAGCAGCTCCACGGGGCCCCGGAGCATAAGATCCCCCTGTCCTTGGTGCTGGAATAGGTTTCTGCACCAAGGACAGCACCTGTCAAATGCAGCCAGACTGAAGGAAACAAAGAAAAAAACGATGTGTTCGCAAACAAAAATAGCCTTATCATTTTAAAATAATTGGGAATCCAAAAATTTCACCTAAAAAATACAAAAAATACTCCAAAAATTCTTAAAAATAAATAAATAAAACGGCTTTTTGCTGCAAATGAAAAGAATAAATGGTTAAATAAATATTTAATAAAAACGGGGATATTTTTTTACATTGAATCCTATGGGATTCGCCTGTTTAAATTTGTCAAACAAATCGGAACATTTCACTGACATTTCTGTGCCGTTTGGCGTTCTCTGAATAGATTAACCATTACTTGTGCATGGGGAATTTCATTGCCCCCTAATCGCACCGAACGGCACCATGGCGCTGTCGATGGCCTGTGGTGCTGAATACAACAGATTCAGCACCAAGGCCAAAGGACAGGGACTCGGTGCTGAATCTGTGAAATAAGTGAAACAGTATAACGTATCGATTCGTGTAAACTATATCAATTCGTTATATTCCATTTCATTCTTGTTCCATTTCGGAAGTGCTTTTGAAATACGAATTGGTATAATTTTGTCTGAAATGCACATATCTACACAATACAATAGGGTACCGGGCACCAGAATGTGTTGATATTATATTGATAGGATTTTTAAGGCTGTAACTGCCTGGCAAATCGCTAACTGCAGATTGTTATGTACAAATAAGAAACAAGTCGCAAAAACATTAATAATTTGCCACTTAGGGATAGGCTTGTGCACCGATTTTTTTTTCGGTTCGATTCGGTTCGATTTGTTCGGATGTTTAAACTTTTCGATTCGGCTCGTTTCGACCGATTTCTGTTTCGATTCGGTTCGGTTCGGATCGTTTTTCGTGTACATTTTTTTTTCGGAATATCGACCATTTTTCGGATTTTCGTGTCACTTTGCTCGTTTTTTGTATCGACTTTCGGAAATTTCGGAAATTTTCGTTTTTTCGGAACGTCTGTTCTCCCCGTTTCAAAGTGTCTACAATAATTCTGGCGATTCTATCGTGTTTTTTTTTATTAAATAAAGATTCTTTTTTTCTTATGAATAATTGAATATACATTTCACAACTTTATTTAATCATATGAAAATGGTATGAAAGCCAAGGAACAAAAAAAATGAACAAAACGATTTAAAAAACGCTAAACTGACCCGAATGCCACAAGAAACAAGTGATACGCATTTACAAATACAAAATTTACAGAATCAGCGATATAACCGATAATAGTTAAATATATGATGTCCAGAATTACCGAAATGGAACCGAAATCACGAATGGAACCGAAATCATGAATAGAGCGAAAATAAATTTCGATTTGACACATTTCAAGTCCATTCGAAAATTCCGAAAATTTTTCGTTTCGGCTCGGAAAACTTTTCGGATCTGCCATTTTCGGATCTAAAAATTTTTGGAAAATTGGCCGCATCCGAAAACACGAATCGGGAAATTTCGTGAAAATTCCGAAATTCCGAAACCCGAAACGCACATCCCTACTTAGGGACAGAGAGTTAAACTGTAGGGTTTATCCATTTCATTGTATAATTAATTACATGGCAAATGTTTCATAAACCAAAAATGCAGAGACTTAAACTGCTATGGTTATCTAATGCAGCATATCCTTTGTTAAATAGCAAGGGTTTTCCCAACAATGGAGTATATATATAATTCACACTACAATGGGTTAAATATCAAGAGTTTCATGCAACATACATGATTGCTTCGTGCATTAGTATATCAATTATTTTTAGCTTAAAGGGACATTTTAGACATCTTGACCACATAAAGTTTGATTAGCTTGGAGCTCCGTTTAAAATCCTTAATTGAAAAACCGAGCCTGTGCTGTATTGTAGAGATGTAGTAGCACTTTTTGGCCAGCAGATGGCATCATCTGCCTGTCAAACGATGTGTACAGTTTTAAAATGTGCTTTTGTGATTTTCATGCAAAGTTATTTACTGAAAAGATAACAGGTTCCTCACCTTGAATTTCTGGAAAAAGTACTTGGTAGCCAAGGAGTTAGCAGAGTGCTGATATTATAGAAGCTTTTACGGTCTAGTGTCTATTGTCTGTGTTTGAAATTAATTTTCTCATTAACCCTTCACTTCTGAGATCAAGATAACTCAGGTCTTCAAACGCAAAATCAGGTGTCCGATTTCGAGTTATTGTTACGTCTTTGGCACCAGCGGCACTTCCTGGGGGGTCAGGGCGCCCAGTGGCAGCGCTGGCTGGTTACCAGTAGTTAAAGCTGGCAGATCAGCATCTGAGGGGCTTGGCATAATGGTGAGGAGCCACCAGCCTTTAAAGCAGGGCAAGAGGATTTGTTCCTCACCCTGACGTGGAGAAAAGTTCCCGCATTGCCTGCTATCTTGCAATACTCATTTTTGATTACCCAGTTGCTGACCTGTTTTTGTATGAGGACCCTGTATACGTTTTGACCCGACTATCCCTATTGACTATTCTCTTGCTTATCTTGTGCTTTTGCCTGAGCGGTTTGGTTTACTTGTTTTTGTTTTGCTGTATGGTTTATGTTTTCTGTTTGCTACATCTGGTTTGAGTCCTAATCGCAAGGCGTCCAGTTGTGTCATTCTGTCAGTTCATGAGACCAAATCATTGCTCCAGTGGCCTGTTGTATGTACCTCCTTCTTGCAGCCTTAACTCCAAGTTCATTGATTTTGTGACTGCCCTGCAGGCTGCACAACTCATCAACCTTGCAAATAATCTGTGAAAAACCAAGTCACTATAGAGAATCTCAATCTCTGATTGTAGGCCTGCCCTGCAGGATGCTGAACAAGGTGAGTTCCTACTCTGTATAGGGAGAACAAGTATACTAGTGTTGACTCTGTTATATGTGTTTTCACTCAGCGACCTCTTGGTCACGAAACCATTTGGCGCTGAGTGGTGTTCAGGATTTGTAATACCTTTTTCTTTGGGATCCTAGGTATTATCGTTATTGCTGTGAAACCTGTGTCTAAGAAATCTGTCCATAGGGGTCCAAAACACACTGATCTGGGGTGCTTGCCACAGCGCACCATTACAGTTATCTCGGTGTGCAGCTCAGCAGGACAAAAAAAAAATATTTGAATTAGTTTTTTGCAAACCAAGTTCTTTGCTTTTGGGCTCCCAAGGGTGCCCCAAGGGCATAATGCCTAAAGCGCTAAAAGTGGTTAAAATCGTCAAGGGAATGTCCTTATTGGACATTCAGCAGATGATGCATGGAGCCTTGAACTGCAGTAACTCCATTTGGTCAGTAGATGGCGATATCTGCCTGCCAAACAGGTTATTACAGTAAGGAATACATTGGGAATATTACCAAATATTTCTTACTGTACAATTAATTAACATGATTTTCCAAACACCCACTGGTTACTGACAGAAGTTTTTTGGAAAATCACTTTGTAGTGAAAAGGCTAAATCGCACTTGTCCTTCTTACCTGCCTGCTGCCGCCATCATCTCTATTCAATAGGCCATTTTTTTATGCATAACTCACGTTATTGTACACAGGCTGTCACCGAGATGTGGATACCCTCAAGAAAGTTATGGGTCTGGGAACTCACCAAAACGTATGTCCTCCCTGATGACTCCTTTCATTTAAAACATTACCAGAAACTGTAGCAGCTCCAGTGCTTTTTTTGTGTACGAGCATCTGGCAAATACAGAAAATTGTCACTTCCATTATTACCCATATACTTAAGCCCTGTAAAACACCCTTAATCTCTTGAGTACATGGGGCGTACTTTAACGCCACACCGGGGGCTATGGGCCTTCTAAGGCCCACCCAACAGTGAGCGTTCGCCGTGCATCATTCGCTGCTGTGGGATGGCCTAACCTCAAGCAGTCCCCCTGCAGCCAATCATGCACTCAGTGCGTCAGCTGTGTAGACTGGCCCGAGGAGGGGCTGCAGCAGCAGTCAGAGAGCCAGGGTATACTAGTACGCCCTACTAATGTTTAGACACACCCACCATGCGCAACACGCCCAGAAGTAAGGGGTTAAATACAGACATTTTTGTTAAATTGTGCCTTAAATAGAGACGTACTGCAGCTTTCCAGTATGTCAGCCAAATGGAAATAAGTTCCGCCTGTTAAAATAATGAGTAACTACGTTTTCAGGCATTCCTGTCTAACTGGCAGGGCCGATGCTTTCACTAGGCAAGCTAGGCAACCGCCTAGGGCACACTGCTGCCTAGGGGCGCAGCCAACACCAAGACGGGTTCATTATTATTGAACCCGTCCTTCATTGTGCGGCTCATATAGCTACAGTTGCAGCTCGCAAAGCAGACTTTGTTGGCTCGGGGTTGCAGAAGATGGGCGTCTTATGGTGATGCGCAGGCGTCACCAGATGTCATGCGGGCGCCACCAGAAGCAGATTAGAAAAAAAAGAGGCAGAAGAAAGAAAGGCACAAAAGAAAGAGGGAAAGGCACGAAACAAAAAGGCACGAAAAAAAGAAATTCACGATAGAGGCAGAAAAAAAAGATAAGAGGCAGAAAAAAAGGTAAGAGGCAGGTGAAAGAAAGAAGAACAGACCGTTCCGGGCCCAACCAGCAGAGGGGTAAGATGGGTGACAGTGTGATGACCCCCTGCAGTGTGTGTGACCCCATGCAAAGTATGTGCCCCCGCACATAAAGTGTGTATGTGTTCCCCGCATTTCAACCGATAACAAAAAAAAATTCGGAAGTAGCTGGTCTTGCCTAGGGCGCAAAATAGTCTAGCACCGGCCCTGCTAACTGGACCTGGCAACCAGTATTTTTGTTATTTACATTTATTGCCCTGACTATCAGTATGAGGTGTTTCCCATTTGGCTTTTATTTTTGAATTATTTGATTACACTAACTATATAAATAAAAAGCAGTGCGTTACCTCCAAGATTCTGTCCCTTCACTTATTTACTCCTGTGCTTTAGAGTTTTGAATTTCTTTGCCAGAGCTGAATTCTGTCCCTCTGCATCCCTGGAGATAGATGGGAAATGAGCAACACCAATTTCTCCTCCCACATCAGTCAACATTGCAAATCAAACTTCACGACAAGCCGAAAGGGAGGGGGATGATATAAGGTAAACAATACTATTTAGTGTCAAAAACCTTTTGTACCTTTCACCATCTCAAAATGTGTAAAGGGCAAACAACCTAATAAATAAGAAATCAGAGTATCTTTTAGCTAATATGTTTCCACAGATTAAATTAATGCACAAAAATTAGTTTTGTTTCAAAATTTTAATGTGCCAGCTCGGGTGCAATAAACAATGAGTATCATCAATGCATATAGTATAGATAGACATGCATGTATATACACAGAGTATATATGTATATATCAATTTGTAATTCTTTCTGTTGCTGATAGTATCATTGCTTTTAAAGTGATTTCTCATTGGTGACTACCCTCTGGTGTGCGTGAGGGAGACGGATTGCTTTGGTTTGGGGGGAGGAAGGAGTTGTCTGCATAGCAGACAGCGTCAGCGTCTCCAGGACGACCGGGATGATGTCATAGAGGTGAGCCGGGGAATCGACGAATGCGCGATGGTTGCACAAGCACGCCGGACGTACCGCACACCGGGTGGGTGAGTTCCCAGTGAGTTTTTAATTGATGTGGTAATATGTTCCCTATTTAAACCTTGAGTTTATACTAGGCTGTATATGTTTTTGTCCTTACGAAAGTTCCAGATCGGAACTGAAACGTTGACGATTTTAAAAAGCATGATCGAGTAAAGCTTGGAATTTTGAAAATCCTGGAGTGCTGGTGAATCCCTTTGATTGAATATATCCATAAGAGGCCATCGCCAAGCACTGGGTGTGTGGAACCGGGTGAACCGTGAGTGCAGACCACGCTGTTTTGTTTATATATATATATATACATATATATAAAAAATAGAAAGGGAAGCCAGGCACTCAGTTCTGATGTGCTGCAGGTCAGAAAAAATCCTGCAGCTAGGTTCAGATGTGACGCCCAGGTGCTAAACTCCCCTGAAGGGTAATATAGCAAACGAAAAAGATGGTGGGAGGCACACTGGGACTTCAATAAAACAATAAATTTATTAGAGTCTACATAAAAACGCAGACGTTTCAAGGTGAAAAAGGCCCTTTTTGGGCCGAAACATCGGTGTTTTTATGTAGACTCTAATAAATTTATTGTTTTATTGAAGTCCCAGTGTGCCTCCCACCATCTTTTTCGTTTTCTATATACATATATATATTTCATGGCCGAAATTGTTGGCACCCCAGACATTTTTCCAGAAAATCAAGTATTTCTCACAGAAAAGTATTGCAGTAACACATGTTTTGCTATACACATGTTTATTCCCTTTGTGTGTATTGGAACAAAACAAAAAAAGGGAGGAAAAAAAGCAAATTGGACATAATGTCACACAAAACTGTACATCAGGAGACAGACCAGTACATCAGGAGACGTGGAGGGCAACAACCCAGCAGCAGGACCGCTACCTCCGCCTTTGTGCAAAGAGGGACAGGAGGAGCACTGCCAGAGCCCTGCAAAATGACCTCCAGCGGGCCACAAATGTGCATGTGACTGCTCAAACGGTCAGAAACAGACTCCATGAAGGTGGTATGAGGGCCCGTTGTCCACAGGTGGGGGTTGTGCTTACAGCCCAACACCGTGCAGGACGTTTGGCATTTGCCAGAGAACACCAAGATTGGCAGCTTCGCCACTGGCGCCCTGTGCTCTTCACAGATGAAAGCAGGTTCACACTGCGCACATGTGACAGACGTGACAGGGTCTGGAGAAGCTGCAGAGAACGTTCTGCTGCCTGTAACATCCTCCAGCATGACCGGTTTGGCAGTGTGTCAGTAATTGTGTGGGGTGGCATTGCTTTAGGGGGCCACACAGCCCTCCATGTGCTCGCCAGAGGTAGCCTGACTGCTATTAGGTACCGAGATGAGATCCTCAGACCCCTTGTGAGACCATATGCTGGTGCGGTTGGCCCTGGGTTCCTCCTAATGCAAGACAATGCTAGACCTCATGTGGCTGGAGTGTGTCAGCAGTTCCTGCAAGACGAAAGCATTGATGCTATGGACTGGCCTGCCCGCTCCCCAGACCTGAATCCAATTGAGCACATCTGGGACATCATGTCTCGCTCCATCCATCAACGCCACGTTGCACCACAGACTGTCCAGGAGTTGGGGGATGCTTTAGTCCAGGTGTGGGAGGAGATCCCTCAGGAGACCATTCGCCACTTCATCAGGAGCATGCCCAGGTGCTGTAGGGAGGTCATACAGGCACGTGGAGGCCACACACCCTACTGAGCCTCATTTTGACTTGTTTGAAGGACATTACATCAAAGTTGGATCAGCCTGTAGTGTTGTTTTCCACTTTAATTTTGAGTGTAACTCCAAATCCAGACCTCCATGGGTTGCTCAATTTGATTTCCATTGATAATGTTTGTGTGATTTTGTTGTCCGCACATTCTATGTAATGACCACAGTATTTAATAAGAATATTTCATTCATTCAGATCTAGGATGTCTTATGTTTGTGTTCCCTTTATTTTTTTGAGCAGTGTATAATTGTGGAAGACATTAACACATCCTAGCAATTCAGAGAACTGCTGTACAGCGCTCATGTGCTACATTCTCCATATGTAGCAATGAACTCTGGGTAAGATATGCAAATGAAGTCCGCAATTTCTCACCTTTTTGCATCCTGGGTCTGTTTTAATACGGAACCCTCCTTGTCAGTGCAATGCCATACTATATGGCTTTTTTAGCAAAGGTCAGAGTCACAGCCACTTCCGTACAGCTGTCTTGGGCTTATTATGCCCTCATCAGCAGGAGATAGGCCGTATTTAATGCTTAACCCATAAGGCAAATCAATACTCATTTAAGTTATGGTGGAAGGCAAAAAGTGTGTCTCACTTTTCGACCTCCACCGTAACTTAAATTAATATATATATATTTATTTATATAGTGTCCGTATGTGTATATAAATACTGTATATACAGCATATATACTGTATATATACATATACTGGAGACGAGACAGCACTCTGGCCTTTCTTAAAGGTTGCAAAGTAATCGCTTTATTCAACATTTCAGTCCACTACTCGCAGACTTTCATCAGGACAAGGTAGTTAACTGTATATATTATATATATATATATATATATAGCGCATATATATTGTACATGCATACATATATATAGACATATATGCATATCTATCTCTATGTCTATCTATCTATAAAAATATATATATATATCTTCCCTAACAAAATGGAGATTAAAACTAATACCCATTAATCAAAAGACATTCTGAATATCTCATGCATCTTCTTGCATCACATGACCGAGGACCGAACACCCTAATATAGAACAGTGCAAGCAACAGGACTCCAGTGCTTTTAATTTATCTGTGTCTTTTATTTTATATCTCCAATATTAATAGCTTTGCAAGGATATTCTGCAGTCATTAATCATAATAATTAATCAGATCCAATTATATTCCATATAAATGCGAACAAATTGCTGTAGAAATAATGATCTATCACCAACATGTCACAAGGAAGGGAGAAAAAAAAAGAAGCTACAACAATAATTAGGAGTGAGATTTTTTAGCTGTGTACGAGTGCATCTGATTTTAGCAATATGATGTTCTTATGATGTAATTAGTATAAAGTAATGTAATCTGAAAACCTTTACAGAAGCCTGTTTAATGACTACAGAAGACGTGAAATACAGTGCTTATTAGCAGAACACAAAATACAACGATGATCGTTCAATTAATTGTTAAGCAAAATGACTGCAGATTACATGTATGCAGGGGAATACATTGTATACATGTACTCACAATATTAAACACACACAACACAACACAACATGTGCATATCCTCACTATTCACTACATCACATCCAAGAAGTGAAATGTTGGAGAAAACGGTGAGAAATGCAAATAGTTTAGCAGAAGGAATAGTGACATTGGAAGCTTTTTTGGCATAATATTTGAAATTCTCCACAAAATCCTTGCTCAGTGAATAACACTCTACATACATAAACATACACACAATGAGAATTTTTAAAGTTTCAGGAATTTTCTGTACTGCTCCATCCTGTCTTGTAACGTTTATATGTAGAGATATTTTATTTAACAAAACAATGAAAAAGAAGGATATGTAAAGGGAAAAATAAACACGAGAATTCCGAGTCAAGATTCAAGAAACTCTCAAGCAGAGAGCCTGAATAATTCATGTCTCCAATGACATCTCCTATTTGAAAGCCTTAAAAAATGTTTTCACATCTCTTTACATATTGCTGTTTGCCTAATAATTTGCTGTTCGCCTCCTAATTATTCATTTTTTTAAAAAAAAATCTGTTGAATGACACGTTGGGTGTGTTTTATAGTAACACAAACGTTTTCCAACATCTTTGCATATTTGTAGCAAAACTCAAATCATAGCTCCACTAATAGACTCTTAATTTAACTTTTCTGTTTTATTAATGTATCGTTAAACACCACAAAAAAAACAATTAAAGATTTTATTTCTTTTTATTAATGTTTTTTTTTTTTAATGAGTCGAAAAAAATGGTTTGCAGCGAAAGGAGTTTGGAGCACATCTAGGAGACGAGGTGAGAATTGTTTGCTAAGGTACTTGAAAACGAGTGTTAGGTTTAAAAAATACTGCTCTCCACTAACCGCTGCAGCTTTCTCGACTTTGATCTCCGTGTTGTGACGACTACAAAGAAATAAAACCTTATCTTACCTTTTCCAGCATCTACCGCCGCGGACCTCAATAATGCATAAGAACATCTGGAAGTAGAGTAATTTCAGCTAACACAGATAAGAATGTAGAGCAAACAGGTAAACCCTACAAAGTCGTCATGTTGAAGTGGACTGATTATTATTTGGTAACGTGAAAAATAAAAAATAAATATATATAAAGAACGATTTCACGCCTGCTCCTATTCACCATTTTTTTTTTATCAGGAAAAAAAAGGCATGTCAATTATTTAATCTTCCTTTTAGTGTTTTTAATGAGATGATTACTTGGTGACAATTTTAATATTCCGCGGAGTGGCAGATAGAAATGCAGACACGTCGCTTTTGTACATGGCTCTAGAGTTAATTCCGAGTTTCGCCCGATACCTAAGACTCAGCCAGGAAAATGACATTTTTATCTTTTTTATTTATTATTTTTTTTTTATTTTTACCGGTTGCAAGTGCTAATTGTTACTTTCTCAAGGGTATAGAATTAATCACCTGCTAGATTTACGGTCTCTGGGCTGAGACCTGAGGATGTAGGCAATAAGAAAAGCTCTTGAGGGACATATCATATGGTGATTCTAAATATCAGTCTCTATGCATATGTAAATTGGAAACAAACTTTTTTTTTTTTTCCCCTACGCTCAAGTGTGCTAATTTCAAACAGGAAAGACTAAAGCAAGCTTTTAGCAGCTGTTTAACGTCTGCTGGTGGGTGGTAGGGAGAACTTAAAATACACGCAAACAAGGGCGCATCGGTAATGAAGCAACATTTTCATGAGCATAAATAATTCTGTTTATATTGGTCTTTTGAAGAATTTAAAACATATTGAGCCCACCTCTACCCACCAGTAGTTAATCCGACATTAGTTTACATGGAGCAATCCACTTCCTGCAAAATGATACATAATGCGCCGAGTAATGCTGATCCTTAACCTCTTTCCTGCCAGCCCTCTCATGAGATGCTGCATTGATGCGTATAGGTGGCACAACAGAATGTAGAAGAGTAATATGTTACATGTTTTGGAATTTTGGCAATTCTATACATTTCTATTCTAAAAGGGTTCATTAATGTAAATATGCCCTTTTAAGACATAAGTAATTTCAAGGCAGACCAGGTTGACTTCTCCAAGATGCGCATTACAGTCTTCAAACTACAAGTGTTTCAAGGATAAAAGGCTTAGGGCTCCAATACATACTTAACACTAATGTTAGCGCTCAGCTGTGTGAGCGTTAACAGTAGGTTAAGTGGCCCTAGCACGGACCATACATATTACATTCCGAACGCTAACGTATTTTTTAACGGTGATTGCGTTTTTCAGTGCGAGTTTACTGTACTTTGCGCTCTCTATGCTTAACATGGGGAGCGCAAAGAGTTAATTAGCATTAAGATTACAAAGTCCTAATGCTAATTATGTCCAGCTGCGGTTAACTCAAAAGTTAACCACAGCTTGGAGCTGGTGCTAACTGATTCCACTTCTGCAGAATCAGTTATCACCAGCTTCAAATCCCCCCAAAAATCAGATACTCACCTCTCATCCTGTGGCGACAATGATGGCCCGATCCGCCTCTTCTGGCCACCAGGAGCAAAGTGAGACTGGGATAAAAAAAAGTCCACAGTCTCTCACCACGATCACTTCGCCGACCTGCAGGATCTCGTGAGAGACGAGATCCTGCAGGTCAGGTGATCGGCAGTGGAAGCCTCAATAGAATCCTATAGACTCCATGGAGGGAATGCTCACGGCGACGCTTAGCACTGTCTTGAGTATCCTCAGGCTTAGCACTGCATTACGAGGCGGGCTGCTGGATCAGCGCCTGCCCAGTAATATAGAGCTAAAACGGAGATGCTAAGGAGAAACCTGCAGGTGCAGGCTTTACTACTAGGCATCCCCGTTTTAGCAGGCAGAATGTAATGCTACCCTTAATCAGTGGATGCTCAACTATAGGTGTAGATGGGGCATAGTGATTGTTGCAAAAATGGCGATGATGATCAGTTTGCATTGGCAAAATTAGTTAACAATGTCAACAAAGTCGGTCACTTGGAGAACAGGAAGGCACAATTCACTACCTTCTCTTGTCACAAACTGAAGGACACAGAGAACAAACAGTTTTCTGGAGCCTCTCCATCAGCACTGCAGGCGTCCGCAACATTGCATACATGGCATTCTTTAAAGTGCACCAATCATGCCCAAAACAACTCTAGCTTGTTTAAAAGTTCTCCCAAATCTACCTATACATTGCTTTAGCCAAACCGCTGACAGATGGATAATTTTTTTTAAAAAAGGACTGAAATTGAGCTCCCTGAACTTCCTGTTTTGCTCTCAGTGTTCTAGCATGCTGTATGATGTGTTTTTCTGTGGAGTTCTCTATGGCTCTGCAAAGCAGTAGAAAACCCTCCCCCAGAGCTAACGTCTCTCTGCTTCCAAACTACCTAGTGAGCATTTGCAGCTGCCTTTACATATGACTGGGCTGCCCTCCCTCTGTCCCTGAACCGAAACGAATCTTCTAAACAGACACAGATCCAACTTTAAACCCTTTTCTACAGTACTGTGATTTCCTCTGCAAGTTTCAGATAAATAAAATATATATAATTTTAGTATGAGTGTGTGTGTGTACATATACTCATATATGGTTAGATGTGTGTTTGTGTTTGCGCTTCAGCTAAGCAGTGGTGTGGGATAAATTAAAACCTGTAAAAGTTAATATTACAAGAATCCTTGCTATCTAAACACCCTCCCTCCACTCCCCTGTGAGCCATCCCAGTGAGCTGTCAATCACACAGCTTTAGGTGCTTAACCCCTACTACAAGGGAGAGGAAGCAGAAAACATGGCGACCTCCATAAGAAGAACAGTCAGATTATGGGCTGCAAAAACTCACAAATTGCCATTGGAAGTTGTAAAATAAAAAGGTTGATTGGGTTAATTAAGTTACAACAAAACACATCCCAAAAAACTCCACGGCAGATGCTGGGGGCACTTTAAGAGCTCCTTACAAGTCGAGACACTAACATAGTGGCTGGCTTTTCATTGTCCTGGAAGCTGTTTGATTTTATATCTCACGCCATGTTTGTCCTTTAGCACCTCCCTATTGTGTGTTAGGTCAGAATACAGCTTAAGTTTATGTATCGCATAATAAATCTAATAGAAAAATGAGGAAAAATTATCAATGCCATAAACATAATTTTAACATTTGATTTTCTAGCTTGTTCTAGTTCCTAATATTTCCTTTAAGCAACTTCAATCATAATCAAATCCATTTTAGATTGTTTGATCCTCATAAAAATATTATTTAGGCAATCCTATGTGAATAATTGATTCTACATATTGTAACAAGTATTACAAATGTAAAGCGCCATGCATATCAATCCATCTGTTTGATGACTGTACTCCAGAAATGAAGAAATATTATACATTGATTGCCAAGCCATGTCGCTATACAAGCTTAAATTAAGCACAAAGAACATGGAAAATTGGCTTGACATATCTGGCTGGTTTATAGCTTTATACACAGTCCATAAAATGTAAAATTTCAATTTTTTTTTGTAATGCAAATTCACTTTGATTCTAAATGTTATGTTTCCAGTATTAAAAAATACAATTATAAATATATTGATACATGTGTGAATGTGCTCCATAATTCATGATGCAAACATGTACACTACTGTGTTACTGATGGATTTATTGAAAATTCACAGGACAAATCAAAAAAACAAGGAATATATAAAGAGCATTATATGTCACAGCATTTGAAATGCAAGGTTTATGTGGCTTGAATTACACATGCAACTGTTACCAGATTAACCTCTTCACTACCATTAACGAACATTGATTTGATCTAAAATCAGGTCAAATTTTCTGGAGCAATACACAGGAATTCTGTTTACTGCAAACGAAATTAGTATTCAAATGGGCTGTAGTATGTGCCATCAAAATTTCAGCACCTCAGACATGTAAGCACCTCAGACATGTACGCCAAGGTGCTGCAGCTGTCTGAACAGCCTGGGGTTCTGTTTTTCCTTCAAGGAAAAAC
This sequence comes from Leptobrachium leishanense, assembly GCA_009667805.1. NCBI lineage: Eukaryota > Metazoa > Chordata > Amphibia > Anura > Megophryidae > Leptobrachium > Leptobrachium leishanense. Next base: position 35,477,246 of record CM019069.1, on the reverse strand, counting down.
TGAACAATCACCCTCAGGTTGGACTCCCTTTAAAAGGAAGTAACGCCCTTCTACCTGTGCTTCAGCATTGCCAGCACTTGGAGTGTGTGCTCGCTAACAAGCCTGTCCCCTTGTCATATCTCCCCATGGTTCTGGTCCATGGCAATCTGCAGCACCTTCCATGCTGCTTGCTGGCTGGCTGCTGAGTGAAGAAGCGGATAGACGTGGTCACTTGTCAAGCACATGGGCGGGACGTGGTGTGATGTTGTGGCATCCGTTGAGGTCAAATTGAGAAGCCTGAGCCCTGGTTCCTTGCCCTGACGTGGTTTTCACGCCTCTCAGTGCTTACTTGTATTTATTGGTAATCGTTTCACGTATGTATGACTCCGGTTTGTCTGACGTTACTCTCCTGGCTCTTAACCCTTTGATACCTGCTGTTGACCAGGAAAATAACCAAAACAAATGGCAAGAGCAAAGCAAATGGAGAAGCAAACAGACAAGGGAAACAGGGAACCCAAAGTTAACTGAACTAAATAAACAAGGTATAAATAACAGAGAAATACTGGCAGCAATAACAAAATAACAGGCAGCGGACAGATCCTTATGATAGAGCACTGCTGGTTTGGAGTGACTGCCTTATAAAGGGAGAAGGCCAGTGCGCTAGTCAGTTGGTCAAGGACCTGGAAGGCTGCAGCAAAATCCTGGAGCAGAAGGTAGAGAGGTATGGACCAGACAGGGGTAAGAGCTGGCACAGATCGGCTCTGCAATAGGGCTCAGAGCTGGAAAAGTGACACCGGTTAGGTGGTTTGGTCTAAGTATTGCTATGGTTTATCAACATTCCACATCCCAATGTGAGTGATCATGGACACATCCAGTTTATATACACTGGTGACCCATTACTTAAATTAAAAACAAAGAGCGATGAAAACAATATATTCTACCTTTAACAGATAAATCATTGATTAAAATAAACCTCTTGTCAGTCACAATAGTATAACATAAGTTTACTCTGCTTCTCAAGTGATTCCTCATCCCAGGAGTATAAAGACAATAGCTCACTATACAGAGAGCCAATAAATCAATTAACTTTAACAGCCTGAGTTCAGGAAATGCATTTATTCTCTTGAATGAAAACACAGTTTTTACTTGTAACCATACTTCATACTGTTAAGGTCAATTTTTCATGTGGAAATTAAATCCAGTGTCTGAGAAATCGCTTGCAAATTTTAGCAAAAAAGAATGATATGTTCTTTACGATAAAAGATTACAAATGATATTTCTAATTATCCGACTTTAATGCGATCTCGTGTCTAAACATCAGCTAATAAGAGCTGAAATACCTTAAAATTACCCTCGCCTTTAATTTTCACATTTTTCGGAAGGAGTTCAGCTTTCCACTGTTAACTCTTACCTGGTGGTTTGGTATCAATTAATTGAAGAGAGTGATTAATAGCTTAATAAAACCTAGCCTTTTTCACAAGCAGTTGGGAATAGCCCGCGTGAAGAAAGTAATCTGCTTGAAAATGGTTACCAAATAATTAATTTTTGAACATTAACTAAAATCCCTTTAGAAACAGAATAATGCATCTATTTCTATACAAAAAGGAGTGGATCACGTACCTGGGAGAATATGTTCTGTTCGGCAAGTTCAAAAAGTACACATTTTTCAAAACATGCAGACGCATCTTGGATAGATAAACAACTGAATGATTATATTAAGTACTAAACACAATACTTTTATCCCTTTAACTACACTACTACAAGCAATTTTGTTAATTTGTTTATATCATAGCATGTATTCGAAATATGGTATGCGAAGTTAAGAAATATACAGGTCTATTCAGAGAAAGGTGAAACTCAGGAGAATGACTGGAGAAGTGAAAATTCTAGGATAAAATAGCCAAACCAGAAAATATTTCCAATTTATCTCACATTCCAAATCGGCTATTTGGTCTAGATTGTTCTCTTCTCCTGCCAGTTCTCCTGGTTTTCACCTTTCTCTGAATAACCCTGATAGAAATAAATAGAGATTGTGTTGAGAAATTTTTGTCCTGAGATAAAAAAAATAAAAAAATAATTTAAATTTCTTCATTTTTTTAAAAATTCCTCATGGCTTTGTTTATCGTTTACAGAAACCTTGCTGCGATGAAAGGTTCTATACTCTAGATGGTGTCCTTTATCATCCCCAATGTCACACGCAGTCCTCATTATTAGCATACAGACCGAAATGGGCTTTATGTCAAATCCAGGCAATGTAATAAACATAGATAATAAAACGCGCCGATCTCCAGCCTATGTAGATTTGTATTGATCATAATAAGATTATTAGCAATGCAGTTTCCAAAAAACACCAATAGAATATAAAAATAATCACCAACATTTCAAAGTTTGTGCTAACTTAACCAGAACTGTTGTAAATGTAGCAAATCCATAGGCTATGCGCACTTATCCTTTGTGTGCGCTAAAATGGGAACGCTAACAGGGAAGAGCTGTGCCTGCAGGTTTCCCTGTAGCATCCCCATTTTACCGCACTGTTCCGGGGCAGGCGCTAATTCAGCAGCCTGCCCCGGAATGCAGCGCTGAAACATTTCCATTGCCACCAATGTTCATCCAATAAAATCTGAACTTAAAACACTGTTGGAATGCTAGGAGTCCTGATTTTTTAAACAAATCTATATTGGAATGTCCAAACTAGGGTTGTCATGGAGCAGCCTATCTATTGAGGTACAGAGTGCATTTCCTCCTTTTTATTGTGCAAGAGACGTTTGGGGCTCACGTGGAATAAGACAAGATCCATTAATGAGTAGGGCCGTTGTACTTTAAGGGCTCACTTGTTAATGCTCAGGTCTCAAGTGGAATTGGGTAGTCAGTATTTATAACACAGAATAGTTTTAACCCCTTCATACTCTGCCATTTCCCTCTGTGTTGTGAGCTCATTTTGATCATTCTGTGCTCATCATGATTAAACGCGATTTGAAGTCATGTTTTATTGTAGGACCCACACAAATTACATATCCTTATTTTCAGCAGACTCAGCAGATTCATAATATATCATTATTATATGTATACATCACGCCCTGTCTTAATGCTATAACACAAAATGTTCATTCAGATTTTAATCATTCACAGCGTGTAAAAAATTTTTTCCCACATTTTATCACCTAAGCCTTTGTGGTTATATTTTCTATGGGATACTCTTGTTAAAACAAAAATAAAAATGAGAATCTGTTATATTACTGTTGTATATTTCTGAAAAAATAAGAAATTTTAGCTAAAACTGAAAAAACAAAATTTTCATTGTGGGAAATGAGAAGGTGCGTTAATGCAGCATCATTGTTTGCATTATAATTGAAAAGTTAATAATAGTGCTGCATTTCAAATAAAAAAATACATTTTGATTTGTATTTATTTGTGTTTATTTATTTATTTTATATATTTTTTGTTACACATAACATGGTCATGTTTGGAATACATGGAATGGCTATGCTCAGGCCTTTCCAACGACACCAAACATGGCCTTCTAGCTGCCACTGGTCGGGAGTTGTGTTATAGCGAAATCCATGGGTAGCTAAAGGGTATTTCCCTTAATGACATCAACGTGCTCATGCGTGATGATGTCAGTGGGCGGGGTAGGTCCCGGAGGCTGGCCTGACATCAAAGATGTCAGCCAATTCCTGAAGATGTCTGCGATCCGGCGCCAATTAGTGCCAGATCACGGGACTGACAGATAAGAGGTTAAGAGAGGCATCGCAGGAAAGGTCAGACTGGGACCTTTCCAGTGTTGCCTCTCTTATTTTTGTGGCCCTTACCGATCGAGAGAGAGAGAGAGGGGTCCAAAGGACCACGCCCTTCAGGCAATCTCCCGTCTCTGCTGGGGGGTGCGCCTGAAAATTAAGTCATCGCTCGCCAGTGCGAAGACGTCAATGTGCCAGAAGGGGTCTAATGGGACAGTCTGACTTCAAAGAAATCAGACTGCCCCAGGACTCAGTCCCGAGTGGCTGAGGACTCTCCCTTCGCTGTGAAGACCGCATGATGTGTGGGGACATCCTCTGCATGTAGCGGGACAACCCCCCCACATCATCCGCAGCAAAGGGATTAAGTAAAATAATAACTATGCCTATTCATGAGTGTTCTAAGAGAACTAATTGTATTTTTTAATGTGATGTTCCAATAATGTTAACAGGAGGTAAATGTATGACTGTATGTGACCAGAACTCCCATACGCAGTAAGTGTGTTTTCCCAGAAGCCAAGCTCCTTCTGTATATGGCCCAAAGCCATGCTCATATTGACTAACACTGAGTTATGTATACAAACATAATCAATTACTACAACTCTCATTTACATTTATCTCTTCTGTCTCAGTAAATCCCTCAACCAGCACAAACCTGACAGAAAAAAAACCATTATGACTATACGGGTGCCTTGATATCATGGGATAATGTGTCCGATATATTTGATAGAGGTGATGTATTAATTAAACATGAACATAAAAGGGAAGACTCAAGAGTAAGGAAATACATTTACAAAAAAATATATTTTTTGCAATACTTTATGAGTTTGTTGTTCCCTAATTTATACTTTTGCTATTTTATGTTTGTTGTTTTTTTTTCCAAACAGTTTCTGGATTGGACTTCAACTGTTTCATGACCAAAAACATATATGTTATATTTTGTAGTATTTAAAACAAATCCATAATTCTATTAGATTTTCTATAAACCCTTCACTACCATAAACATGTATACACAATTTCACGTCTAAATAAAGTGAAGTATGTCGATTTTGAGTACAATGTTTACTTGCAAACTTTTTTTAATGCAATATTAGGGTTCTCCCTGGAGAAAATAACAAAATCCTCTGATTCCACTCAGCGTTACTGTAAAGAAGCTACAGGGAGCTGCCCCAACCCTCATCACAACAAAACCAACTGCAGCATTACAACAGCCAGGGAGAGAGCAGAATACAGGGAGAGCTCTGGGGTCACTCACTGCTGTACAGGGATAAGATTCAGGAGGTTATAATGACCTATATTGAATATTAAATATATATATATTAAATATTGAATGAATATTCCTGTACAGTACAGATACAAGGTGTAACTGTAGTTTCCATACCACAGGCATCATGCAGGCACATACATATTGGTAGTTTTCGGAAGCTGCATTGCTTATGAGTTAATCACGATCATCACTACAAACCCCTTAAGCAGGAGATGTGAGATTGCTTTTTTGCCTTACTTTTAAGTTATAACTAAACATTATTCACGCAAAAACACACGTAGAACGCATGAATTTTTGCGCACAGCGTTAAACGTTAACTTCCAGAATTCGGTCATTTCTTACCGCTGTCACCACAAAACAACTCATACACGCCCTGGTAATCTCCCGACTCGACTATTGCAATAATCTCTTATCTGGCCTCCCTCTGTCCCGCCTCTCCCCCCTACAATCCATCCTGAACGCCTCCGCCAGGCTAATTCACCTCACCCACCGCTCTGTCTCTGCCGTTCCCCTCTGCGAGTCCCTTCACTGGCTCCCCATCCACTGCAGAATTAAGTTCAAAATCCTTATCCTTACCTACAAAACCCTCACTAACTCAGCTCCCCACTACCTGTCCTCACTAATCACCAAATACACCCCAGCCCGCTCCCTAAGGTCAAATAGCGACCTGCGCCTAGCTTCTCACCGCATCACCTCTTCCCATGATAGACTGCAGGATTTCTCACGCGCAGCCCCCACTCTCTGGAACGCTCTCCCTCGTACTGTCAGACTTTCCCCTAACTTCTCTTCCTTCAAACGCTCCCTTAAAACGTTCCTATTTAGGGAAGCCTACCACCCAACTCACTGACGCAACCATCAATCACTCTCACCTTACAGTCCTCTCCTCCTGTTTCCAACCCCAACCCTCCCAGATTGTGAGTTCCTACGGGAATAGGGCCCTCATCTCCTCCTGTACTGTTTGTCAAATGTTGTTCAATGTATTGTAACCCTGTCTATACTGTGCTTATTGTACAGCGCTGCGGAATATGCTGGCGCTTTATAAATAAAGAATAATAATAATAATAATAATTAACTCGCGTAAAACAACGCTGGTATTACAATCCTCGCGCATTTTTTCATCCGTCAAAAAATAACGCTCATATAACGGACGCGGAAAAAAAGCACGCACAGAAATCAGTGTGCGGACTGTTTTTTTCACGCGATTCAGCCAATCAGAATTAAGAACCACAATTGTGTCCCGTTAGGTTTTTGCGCCTGTCAAAGTCAATCTGCGTATATATGCTGCATCAATAAAAAAACATGCACAACTTCTCAATTTTATTGTTTGGGTATGCGTAGAATGCGTAACTATACTTTGCTGGATTTTTTTTTTCTGCTGGTGTATTTGGGTTCGGCCAGGACGTCAGATTTGCCGTTACCACCAGCTTTTCAAAGACGTTAAAATTATGCCCGCAAACGCTGCGCGTTAAATTTTGCGCATAGATTGTAATACATCTGCGTACCAGCGCACAAACACATTTGCGCTCACAATCTTAAATATAGGACACGCGCAGTACAGTACACTCGCGCAGCGATTGCACAGGTTCACTCGCGGTAGACGTTAACGCACATTTTTTGCGCGAACATTGTAATACGACGTTTAGCGCAAAGGGTTTTGCCCCTCGCGTTAATGCGTATTTGCGCGGACGTTAAGATTTGCGCGAAGAATTTAATAGGGCCCTCCATATTTTAAATAACTGTTATGATAATATCTTTATAACAAAAAAACGCTTGGTATTGAATGGGTTAATTTGGAAGCATAGTCTATATTTAATTTCTTCGCTGATGTTTTTTTATTCAGTTATATCAACTCCCATGCATAGATGGATCACTGTATCTTGCAATGAATAATTCCTTCTGGTCAGTGTGTCTCGTATGAATGTATTTATAGTCTGTTTTCCTATTGTTTACCCTTAGGGTATGTAATGCATATTTAAGAGGGAGAGCTGCTCACTTTTTTGATGTCTTTATTATTAATGTGTGATTAATGCTAGTATTTCAATGAAAGAGGTCATGTGGTTTTGCTTATTTTCTTTGCAGTGGGAACTTAATCATTTCTAACACCAGAGGAGAGTAACAAATGACTAATGCACGCGCATTCAAATAAAATATTCTCTCATTCCATCGTTAGTTAAACATAACATTAACTGTAACATCTACCTAGTAAACCCGGTGACAATATTTTGATTTTTTTTTTTTAATATTATTATGAAGTGGTATATTTGATCTGATAAGGAGCTGAAGGAATTATAATTTATTCATTTCGCAACAAATCAGAAGCTGATCTGCAGGGCTGATTATTACATTCTTCTACTGTTTCAGTGGAAACCACTTATCTATCTTATACACGGGATTTGCTCTCCATCTGTTTACCAAAGATATAGGGGTTATACAGAAAGTGACAAACTTGCCACCGAATTGCACCGAATGGTGGATATCACCGTACGGTGCAATTTAATGGCAGTTCGTCTATTCACTAAGCTGTCAATTCGTCAAACACAGGAAATTTGTCAGTGAAATATGGTGCTGTTCGCCGCAGTTCGGTGATCGTCAGCAGCAGAGAAATTGTCCCATAGAGAAGTAATGGTTAATCTATTCAGAGATGTTCATTCGATGTTTCAGTTCAACAGGTTTAAACAGGCAAATCCCATGGTTTCAATGTAAAACAAAAAACTTTTTTTTTCCTTTTCGACAAACTGACATTTCATTTATTTATTTATTTTTTGGAACACCCCTTTTGTATTTTTAATTTTTTTTAGCCAAAATTCTTCCCAAATTTTTTTAAACAGACTTTTTTTTAAAAATCCTGTATCAGACCTTTTTATTATTTCTTAAAGGACCTTTTTTATTATTTAGACAAATTTTGATGCATTTTTATTGGTTTAAAAACCTATTAGATGAATTTGTCATTATTTTCTGCAGTTCGGTGGTCAGTTTGGCGGTGTTCTGTGACACGAATAGGGAATTCACCACAGGGTCGGCGAAATGGAATCGCTGAAGCTAACCGAAGTGTGCCGAACTAGAAACCACCGAAATTTCAATGTTTTCTGAATAACCCCTTATGAGTGAATTGGTTCTGACTAGATTAATTTGCCGGTCCTCACTATTTTTTTTTTAAAGACTTTATTTTTCAGCAACATATATCTATGTTGCTAAGGGTACAGAAAATAGAGAAAGGGGAGGGGTAAAACAGTAAAACCAATGCAAAGTATTAAGCCGAAGCTTCTCTACATAATAAAGTCCCCTGTCCCGATTCGTTGCGGGGTAGCTACCTGTTTTTATGTATAAAAAGAAAGAAATAAAGTAAGGAGAAGATAAAAGAGAAGGAGCGAGGAAAAGGAAAGGAAAGAAGAAGGAGAGAGGGGTGGGGGGGGCCCCGGTCTCAGGTACAGAAAGAAGAAGCAGTACACTGACCGCTGGGAGTCGCCACGAGTGCCGGACGGTCAGGGAAAGAAAGCAAGTCATGGGGTAGGCAATGCATATCAAAACAACCCAAGGTGTAGTGCTCCTCATATAGTGCAGTTAGGGTCATATGAAAGCCATGGAGCCCACGTTTTAGAGAAAGAGTCCATAGTGTGATGGACAATCGCCGTCCGTTTTTCCATCAAAAAAGAGTCTCTGATAAGGCTGAGTACCCGTCCCGTAGACGGCGCTCCCATTCTTATCCATCCCTCCGCCACTGCCCTGCCTGCTGCTCCCAAGAGCTTAATAAGCAACTTGTGTTCCCTATGTTAAAGGTCAGCCAGCGGGTTCACCAGCAGGAAGAGGTCCGGCGTCAGGGGAATCTGGCAGGACATGACCTCCTCGAACAGCGTTTGTATACTGGTCCAGTATGTGTGGATAACAGGGCAGGTCCACCACATGTGGAAATACGTGCCTTTGGCCCCACATTGTCTCCAGCAATCTCCCGTGGGCGTCTTTTTAATCCTGGCCAGTTGGGCCGGTGTGGTGTACCAGCGCATAAGTAGCTTGACAGCCTGTTCCTGGATGGTGGTGCAGACTGAGATTTTTCTGGAGGCCTCCCAGACCTCCAGCCATGAGTCCCCCTCCAACTGTTCTTGAAGGTCTGCATGCCAAGCTCGAACATAAGGGAGTTCTGCCCAGTCCAGTATGCAAGTGATTTGTTGATATAGAGAGGAAATTAGGCCTCTAGTGTAACATCCTCGCAGGCAGGCAGACTCAAATGAGGTAGATTTTGTCAGTGCCGCTTTTTTAATATGTGGTCGTAGGGCAAAGTCCCGTAACTGCAAAAATCTGAAAAAAGATGCCGGCGGTAGGTGGACACCCTCTTATAGGTCCTGAAATTGGAGCAAAGTTCCTCGAGGAAATAAATGACAGATGCGATGCAAACCTTTATCAGTGAGAGGTGAGAAAATGGTGGGTTGAAGTCCTGGAGCGAATTCCCGATTATGGCACAGTGGGGTCAGCCGGGAGGGATAGCAGGTGAGGTCACATTTCAGTGCGATCTTAGTCCAGATAGTCAGAGAGTTGGTGATGGCCGGGCAGGCGGTTCGTAGCAATGGTCTGTGGGGCTTGGAGAGCCATATCCATATGTCCAGTTTGAGCGGGAAGGCCATAGAGTGTTCCAATTCCACCCACCTACGTTCATACGCTGGGCAGTGCCATGCCACTATCTGTGCTAGCTGAGAGGTGTAATAATACGATCGTAAACAAGGAAAACCCAAGCCGCCCCAGTCCCTGGGCCGATAGAGAGTCTGCCGCCCAATCCGTCTCCTACCCCCACCTCAGACAAAATCATCAATGTGCCTCTGCATCCGTTGCAAGTCCTCCCCCACCAGGGGAATCGGTAGGGTCTGAAAAAGATATAACATTCTGGGGAGTAGATTCATTTTGACCCAATGTATGCGCCCTAGCCACGAGATCGTATGTTTAGACCATCTATCTAGGTCTTGCTGTAGTGTGCGCAGGAGGGGGGTATAATTAGAGTTGTACAAGTCCTCTGTTCGGGGTGTTATGTATATCCCTAAATATTTAAGTCGGGAGCGCTGGAGACGGAAACAATATTCTGCAGCAAGGCGCGAACTCTCAGCCTCCGTGATAGATATAGCCAATGCTTCAGATTTGGACATATTAATTTTATATCCAGAGAGGCGAGAGAAACGCGCCAGTAAAGAGGACATCGATTCCAGAGACCCTGCATGGTCTGCGAGGGACAAAAGGATGTCATCCGCATAAGCAGAGACAATATAAGTGCGGTCACCCACCCCAATTCCCTTAACTCCGTCCGATTGTCGGATCGCCTGCAGGAGAGGTTCCAGGAACAGAGCAAATAGCGCTGGTGACAGAGGACATCCCTGGCGAGTGCCGTTATATATCTGGAAGGGGGTGGGGGGGTGGGGTAAGACTATACTAGCTGTCAGGGAGGCATACAGGGAGCGGACCGCCGCTATGAATTTTTCCAGGAAGCCGAAGTGTTCTAAAACCAAAAATAGATAGGGCCACTCGACCCTGTCAAAAGCTTTTTCCGCGTCAAGTGACAGAAAAAGCGAGGGCGTGTGGGAAGAGGATGCATGCCATAAAAGATCAATTGTCCGCCGCGTATCGTCGAAGGCCTGTCTGCCTGGGATAAAACCGACTTGATCCGGATGAATCAAGCGGGGTAAAAGGGTGTCAAGTCTGTTAGATAAAAGTTTGGCAAAGATTTTCACATCCGTGTTTAGCAGGGAGATAGGGCGGTAGTTTTCAGGGAGTAGAGGGTCCCTGTCCGGTTTCGGGATCAACACTATAGATGCGGATATTGATTCTGAGGTGAAATGTCCGTCGGTCAAGAGGGCGTTAAAGAGGGGGAGCAGGCGAGGAGCCAGAATGGCCGGAAACTTTTTATAGTATGCCATAGTAAATCCATCCGGCCCCGGGGCCTTATGTGGTTTCATTCCCTTTATCACCTCCGCCAACTCCTCTGCCGAGAAGGGCGCTACCAGGGTCTCCGCCTGTTCCCCCCTACTGTGGGTAAACTAAGAGAAGACAGAAAATCTCTAATGTCACTACAAAGGGGTTGGTTGTCAGTAGTGTGGGAAGGGGAATGGTTATAAAGGTCCTTGTAAAAGGAGGTCAGTAGATCATTAATCGTGGAGGGGGAAGTCACCAGCGCTCCTTCTCCGCTCCGTATCTTGCAGATTGGGGCCGAATAGGGTCGTGGTCGCAGTTTACGGGCCAAAGGAGTATCCATTTTGTTGCCCCTTTCGAAATATAAGCATCTATTCCAGATCATGGAGTGCCCAACGTCATCTACCAGTAATTGATTCAAGGCCTGCCGTACGTTTTAAAGTGCCGAGAAAGAAGCTTCCAAGGGGCAAGTCTTGTGGTCAGTCTCTCTATCCTTCAGGTCTGCCTGTAGATCTAGACTCTGGGCATTTCTGCGTTTCTTATATTGTGACCCATATTTGATGAAAGCGCCCCAAATAACGGCTTTATGGGCCGCCCAAACCATGGGGGGAGAGACCTCCTGCCCGGAGTTTAAGTCAAAAAAGTCTGTCAATTCCGTGGCTATTCCATCCGTAATGTCTCGGCGCGTCAGTAAAATCGTGTCTAGTCGCCATCTCCTGTTAACCGAGCCCCCCAAACCCATCAGACCCAAGTGAATATCTGCATGGTCCGACCACGTGATAGATACTATAGAGGAAGCGTCAATTACCTTCAAGCTGTTTGGCGAGGCAAGGAAGTAGTCAATAAACGAGTAAGTTTTGTGAGGGTGTGACAAGAATGTATAGTCTCTCTCTCCCGGGTGTTGCACCCGCCAGACATCTACTAAACCCATGTCTCGCGCAAAGAAGAGAAGGCATGGTCCTGTGGTGTGGGAGCCCCTGTTCTTGATCTGTCTACAGCTGCGCATAGCGTGGCGTTAAAATCACACCCAATGATTAAGTCGCCTGGGGTGCGGGAATTACGAGAGCACGGACCAAAAGTCTTTGTCTGGGGAATTAGGAGCATATACTGAAGCAAGCGCATAAGGGTGGGCGCCGAAGTGGCCCTGTACTACTACGTATCTACCAGAGTCATCCCCCTCCACCGATTCGACCTGGAAGGGGCAGGAATTATGCAGGATGACAGAGACACCATTACGTTTGGGCAAAGCATTAGAAAAAAAGACCCGCTGGTAGCGTGCATCAGCCAATCTGTAGGTGGCCTTGCGTGGGATTCGCGTCTCCTGTATAAATGCTATATCAATCTTTTGTTTGCGCAATTCGCGGAAGAGGAGACGCCTCTTGCGCGGGGAATTAAGGCCCTTAACATTTAAAGAGAGGCACTTCAGCGACGCCATAATTTAAATGCAGGATGGTGGATACCCGGACCAGCGGGCCTCCCCACCCCACCCCCCCAGGGAAGAAGAAAAGATAGAACAGAGAGGGGCGAGAGAGAAAAGAAAGGGAGAAGAAGAATAGGAAAAGAAAAACCTCGACACGAAGGGCAAGCCGGAGAGTCGAGACAGGAGACACGGAGAAGGCACATGGTCACCAACAATGACATTAGAACTTCCCAATCTCCCCCTCCCGCTAAAAAATATAACCAGTCATGGCAACCAGAATCTCAGTGGACACGAGTCTGTCCACGGCACCCAATCGGGCCTATTTCCCGTTCAAAAACGTGTCTATCAGAGATTCTCACGAGCATACAGGGGAACACACAAAAACTAAACATATGAAGCGGTTACCAAACATATCTGAACCGAATGAACCAGTTGAAAACAAAATTAAAATACGATACATTACACATCTTCCCCTTCGATCGGCGAAGCCTAAACCTCAGCCGATGGCAGCCAGCATTGGGGAAGTCAGAGAGAGAATGGTGGTGTTAGTGAACCTGCCCGGCCCTCTCATCCCGGGGCCTTCTTCCATTCTAGCGGTAATTTCTCCAGCATATACTGTCTCGGGGGAGCTGGTAAATCCTCTGGCACCGGCAATTGGAGAGAGTGTAGCAGCCTGGGGGCATCTTGGATCCTGGAGCAGGTGAGGGCTTGGCCCTCTTTGTAAACTACAAGGCGTAATGGGAAGCCCCAAGTATACTTGATCTTTCCAGCTCTCAGAACCTCTGTTACAGCGAACCATTCACGTCGCTTGGCCAGGGTAGAAGGGGCCACATCGGGCAAAAGAGAAAGTGGGTGATCCTCGTATGACAAATGAACCGTTCTGCTCTCCTTTAAGAGTGCCTCCTTAGTATGATAATAATGGAACCTGATTATTATGTCCCAAAATTTCCCCCCCGGGGGGGTTGCGGCCCAAAGGCCCTGTGAGCCCGGTCCATAAGGAGGCGGAGGCAGATCCGGCAACAGTTTTTTAAAAATACCTTCCACGGTCACCGTCAATTGGTCGTGGGGGACTGAGTCCGGGAGCCCCCGGAGACGTATGTTGTGGCGGCGACTGCAATTCGCGAGGTCTTCCACCTGGGCCTCTAGACGACCGATAGTTGCCGCCATGGTATAGATTGTGTCCACCAGGGCATTGTTATGAGATGCTATAGCGTCAGTGCACTCCTCCAGGTCCGCGGTGCGTCCCCCTATGGCCTGCAAATCTGCTGCTAAGGCCCGAAAATTGCGGTCCATTTCCGCCGCCAAAAAAGTCTGGGAAGCTGAAATTTTCGTCCCTATTGCCGCGATATCATCTCTGGTGGCCGGGGCCCCTGCCTGGGGCACATCTCTTATCTCCTCTAGTGGTCTTTCTGGCGGGTCCCCGCCGGCGCCATCTTGGGCCTGCACCTAGACGCTGCGGGGCGCAAAAATCGGCGCTACTGGGACCTCAAATTACTTTTTTTTTTGTTATTCCCCATTCTCAGGGGGTGTAGGGGCACTCCTGTGCTGACTGAGCAGGAAATGCGGGGGATAATCATCCGGTATTCGGCGTTAAAGAGCGGGAGTAGCGGGAGGACTCACAGGGCACGTCTTATCTCGTGGCCATGCAGGCTCCGCCCGCTCGCCGGTCCTCACTTTTGATCGTTTGGTTGCAGAACTTGCATGCATCAATGAACTGAACTTTATATGAAGTGCAAGTGGGGGAAATTTTTGCAACCCATTGACACAGGCTAATTCACACGATGTGGGACCACCACAGAGTGTCCTAATAATGGCACAGTCCATCTCAATATATGGACAAGTACATGCCTCTCTTCTGAATGAACTGCTAATAGGGAGCCATCAATGGCAATATATGGCACATATTACTACCTCCCCTATGATCCTGCAGGTTCAGCGGAAGGACACTGGAGAACTATTTCAGTTCTCAGGTTCTCAGTGTCCTTCTGCTCGTAGCAAGAGAAGACAGCAGATCATGCCGTACTCTACATCATGTGACCAGAGTTGAGAATGGAATCTTGTAAGGGTTCTGAAGCAAGACCACTTAACATGACTTTGTTGCAGCCTGTAATTTTTTTTTTATTATTGCCAGCTTCAAACAAGAATACCGAGCAACCTTGAGTATTTGTGAATGCTCCTTGGGTAAAAATCAATTAAAGATGAAGGAACACAGCACTCCAACCTGTAAAAAGACTAGTTTATTGGTCTAGCAGCAATGTTTTGACTGTAACAGCCTTCTCAAGCTCAGTAGCATTCCCTCCCTGAAATGTTGCTGCTAGCCCAATAAACTGGTCTTTTTACAAGTTGGCATGCTGGGTTCCTTCATCATTTATTGAATTTAATATATTGTTTTCTTTGGTCACTCCATGGTTCCTAGAGACCATAAACTGTATGAATCTGTGAGTGCACACCCTTTCAACCTGTTAATTTCTTCAAGGGTCAGGCATCTGAGAAATACTCTTTCCCGGAGGGTGTGGAACCTGGAAACCCACTGTGATAGGATAGAACAAGAGGTCTCTTTGTGTCCCAAAAGGAATAATTCCTGCAGTGTCCCATTTGAGTGTACCCCAAGCATACAAATGCTATGGTAAGCCAATGCAGTGATTTGAAGACTCATCCAGTCTTACTGATTAGCTCCCAGGTCTTGCAGTTAGTGTGGTAGATCATCCCAATTCCAATTCTATGGTTAGGGTTGGTATCGCTATGTCACATTTTATACAAGGAAATAAAGGCATATGGTTTGTGGTAGGTGTAGAATTAAAGTTGTGTTTTAACTTTAAAATTACATTTTTCAGAATGGTTCAGTCTAGTACCAGGATTACGATTCATTGAATATATCTCAACAATTGAATATATCTCATACTAAATGTTGGTTAAACAGCAACAAATTTAAAGACTGTGTTGAAAGGGTTTTTTAATAGAACAATAAAGTGTTGGAAGGTGTTAGTTCTGGACTAGAAATCAGCTTGCCAGTGAATTCATTACTAGTTTAGCTTCAAACCTTAGATCCTATTTATTAAAACTGTTGCTCTTACTCTGTGTGACTTGACTTCATTAGACTTATACAACCACAAGTATACTTTTCTGTTACTGTAACTTTGTGCTGAGATATTTCCTCTGTGGATGTGGTGACATTTCCCAAAATGAATTTAGATCTTTAAGGCTGTAAATGTCATGCACTCACAGCCACCTACACAAGGAGTATCCTTCATGCACCGTTTGATACAAGATATATGAGCAACATATGTGTGTGTTAAGTGTGAAATGATAACACATCACTTGTAAGATGGTGAGATATTGGTCTAAGCACCATTTACCTACATAGAGCAGAAGAAACAGTCAAGGCTAAGGTCTATTTAAAGGATTCTTTTTTGTAGCAATAATTCAATTCCAATTTCGGAGAGAAGGTTCAGCATCTGCCAAATTTACTATTAATTAGATTGATTCCAATCTTTTCTCCCCTAAATAAATGTGCACAAACATAATAAATAATGTGCAGGTATCACTTGCAATGACTTACTCACTTCATGGTTAAATCAGGTCACAGCTGTGTATTCCTATGAGAATATGTGGTGGCAATCAAGTGTTGATGATGGTCACAATGAGAAAGGCTTGACCAGTACACGAACCATTGGGAACCAGAAAGTGTCAAAGTTGGTAGAGATTGGCAGCGAAAGAAATAGAGCCTAACACAATGAAGAGCTGAGAAGAGATAGAAACATTCCAGGATGTTCACCACTAATATTCCTGGTCCCTAGCTGACACTCTTCATCCAAATAACCTTAGTTCCAACTATAGACTCGATTTAATTCGGCCCAATGGCGGGAATCGTTACGTTTCTCAGCTAATTTTCGTTCATTTTCAGCTTCTGGAGATGCAACTGCAGATTAAAAAAAAAACAGAACATCGGATCTTGTGTCTATACTTTTAAATGGAGATATCAGCTTTATCAATTCAATTCATATTTAACCGTATGCCGATTTCCAAAATAAATTCAAATGCTAAATGTCGCTGATAAATGAATTTTCAGGCAGAAAAATAGAGGGAAAAACACTAAAATCTTTTTGTAAACATCAGATTTTTTTAATAGCCAGGTTTATAGGCACAAATCTGTATGATGATGGCCGAAAATAAGCATTTTCCATCGTTCTACAGGCCACATTTTCAAGCAGATGGCATTTGTTGAAAGTCAGCTCTGGACCAATATTTCCAAAGGAATCAGCTGATATTTTGAAAAGAATGGGGGCTGTGACAGATTAGATCTGTATATCTATCGCGATGTGTATATATATATATATATATATATATCTATATATATAGGCATATTTATATCTATGGCTATCTATAGATACCAGGCCATTTTGCGCAGCTGGCCTAAATGATCAATGCCTGAGTTGCTAGTCTGCTGGAGGAAGCAATTAACAGGCCAGTGACTGGTTTATCTGTGAAGCCATCGAAAGGTGTGAATAAAAGCAATAACCCATTTGGTGAACTGGAAAGTCCTATGTCCTCTATTCACACCTTGGAGTCCTGGCTGCAGACACCACGGTACCAAAGTATACTTGGTCCTGCCTTTCAAAGAAGTAATCACATCCTTTGATCACTAGAGGGGGTCATTGGAGATGATGGATATCATTGGGAATCAAGTTAATGATGAAGTGCACTGAGCGTGCCCAGGAAAATGGAAGTCTGGGAAATGTAGTGCACGGGGGTAGAAAATAGGGGACAAGGTAGAGGGACAAGGCAGCCTCCTCCAGAGGGACAAGGCAGCCTATATATACCTGAGCCAAGCATGGGCTCAGGGCTTGTTTCTGTGGGGTCACCTAAGAACGTGAGAAACTGTGCCAGTCTTCAAATCTCCAGCCCCAGGGGTACACAGATGCTCCTGTTAGCTTACTGACGTGAGTAAGGGTCTGTGGTTTTAATCCTGTTTCTTTTACTTGCTGTTTGTGTGTAATTAATGAATATTATATCCATATTTTTTCTGTAACCCTAAATGCACTGTGATGTATATAATTTTTGTTATCATAATAAATACAATTTATTAAGCTTTGCTCTGACTGATTTGATCCATGCTAACTGAAGGAACTGGATTATTGCTTTTGGTTTTAAGCTCGGGTATATACTAAATTGTGAGTTGCGGTCGCTGGGACGGTGGGGTAAGCTCGTGGGGATTGTTGTCCGCATAGTCATTATTTGGGTCTAGGATAGACAGATAGTGAATTGCTTAACTCTGCGTCTTTCGGGGCGGCGCGCATAGTGTTCATGAGAACTGGTGGCAACATAACGAATAGAGTAAGAAAGTGGGTGTAAGGATTGTGGGAATCGTAGTCGCTACCCCAGGTCGAGAGAAGACGGGTACGGCATCGCAATCCTGGTAGCACTTGCTCACGCTCTACGTGCGTGTCGCGAGCAGGGGCGTTGTTGGTGATAGTTAGGCACGTGCACGTGGGGGATTGTTGTCCGCGTAGTCATTATTAGGGTCTAGGATAGACGGATAGTGAGTTGCTTAACCCTGCACCTTTCATAGTGCGCATGTAGTTATCGTGACAGGGGCCACAAGCAGCCAATAACCTTTTGTAAAAAGCGGCCAGAAGAATTAAATTGAGTCCTACATTAGAAGCCACAATTCAATAGAAAGATTCTTACCTCCACCATGGGGGCTGTGGTAGATCTGGAGGTCGAACATGCGTTTTTGGTCTTGTAGCAAGGTTAGTGCAGACAGAGATATCTCATTAAACTGTATGAGCAGTACGATATCTACCACCTGATTGAACGTCACCAGGAAACTGAAACTGTTGAGTCCAGGATTACTTTAAACACAATACGGTAGTTCTTGCTCTGCTGCGCTGAGATATGAAGATATGTAATCCACAACATATATAAACATGTCCTTTCCATCATTTCCTACTGTTTGCTTTGTTTTCAGCATGAAATATTAGACTTATATAGACATGATAACTCATGCTGTCTGTAGCTCTTTGCATCTTTTGCTTCTTTTAATGAAGTATGAAAAAAACTGCCACATTTCTCTGAAAATGTGAACTTCTGGAAGATGACTTGCAGACGAGGGCGGACTGGCCATTAGGACAATAGATTACTGTTCGAGGGTCCTGACCTAGGGTGGGGCCCAATTAAGGCCCCCATAAGTACCTGCTGGATGGAGTAGAGGTAACATCACTCCTCTATAACCGTGGAGACACAAGTTCGAATCTTGGCCAGAGCACCTCTCCAGTAAGTGTCTTTAGGCAAGACACCTAACGGTACGTACTTGCCTACCCAGGACATACTTGAAAACAAGAGAAATGTATTCTTCCTGGTAAAATACTTTCAGGCATACCCACAGTGGCAGTGAGCTCCTGCATGTGGGGGTCAGACAGAGGACTCCATTGCTTACCAGAAACCCACAATAGGGGTCACCATGAGCTCCTATTGCCTGGGATCCCTAAGTCTTGTCAGTCCGTCCCTGCTTGCAGACTGTGAAATTAATAAATCCATTCTTGTTCATTAAAATATCTATTGAAAAATTTAAGCTAAACGTAAGTTGCTTTCATAACCTAAATAATTAAAAAAATAAAAAGAGCAGAAGCTGGATTCGGTGGCACAGGCTGAAGGCAAGTCGCTGGTAATCACTTCTAAATTTGGTCAGGACACGGGTACAAAGGCTTAGTAAACTTCAGAAATATCAATTAAAAACCAACTTCTGTGCAAAAAGCATCAAAAATTGATAAAAAAAAGGAAATAGCCTCGATTTTAGTTTTTTTTTAGATTTCGTGTTGAAATCAATCAACTGCAAACAAGATTTAATTAAAGAATATTATTTCAAAGTGTAATTACCTACTGGGTTCAGAATGAACCTCTATTGCCCATAATGTTCCCCTACTGTGATCCCACACTGAAAAATGTTGAGTTTTAGATTAATATGCATCTTGTAAGAACAAGTCCTAATCGCAATCTTAGAGGACATTTAAAACACACTTGGAATCGTCTATGCAATCAAGCACAGTGTGACTACAATGTCCACCATGCTAAATTTGTGATTACATTTTTATGTGCATGATTTAAATCGTTTTAGCAGCAGTCCGGGGAGCATTTTACCCTGCATATTAATTACACAAAGGCTTTGTCATGTGAGAGCCTCACTTGTCATGGTCTGTAATCCAGCTCATTTGAACTACAAGTTCACTTTTTGAACATGCTGTGCACATCAAGAATGCTTTAAAGCTAAAAAAAAAAGGAAAAAGGCAAAAGATGGTTAACAGGTACGATACCTCCTTAAGGAATTAATGTCATTTTTATTTTATGACATGTGTAAACTAATTGCTTAAAAATAAAAAAAAACACCAAAAAAGTGCACTCATAAGGCGATTATTAATAAACGCTTTAATACGTGTTTTCCTTTGTACCAGGCTATGAGTGCTTTTATATCAAAGTCAGAATTAATTGCCTGATTTTTTCTTCTTCTTTTTTTTTTTTTACCATTGTGTAATTATAACACGGCGTAAAATCATTGTTGGAATATTCTGCGTGAACAAAATAAAATACCTTCATAATTTTTAAGGTAATGTTTTTTTTTCTCTCTTATAAAAGCACTTAATGGTAATGGCGTAAGGATTTGTAAGCTGAATGTAATGTCATACTTTGAAGTCCGCATGTGGCTTTGGGCCGCGCCAGAGACGGTACCCATTGGTGCCGTCTACAAATGTTTAGGAGTGTGTTATTGGGGGAGTATCGGTGAGTGAGGACAGAATAATCAGTTTTCCAGAATAGAGAACTTTATGCACCTTTGACCTTTTTATGGACCATACAAAAGGGGACTTTAATTGGGAAGATTGGTAAAATATCAAAACATTCACTCATCTTTGGTTCCCTACCTTTATGCTCCGGTAATGGAGCAAAGGTCTGTGAGGTAGTTGCTGTAGATGTCTGTGATGGGATCCCATTCATGTATGACCAAACAACAGAACTGGAATAAAAATTAAAAATTTTGATGTTCAGCCTCAAATTGTGCAAGATTAGTGAGGCAGGATACATGGGGCCATATTCCCTAGCTAATGCTAAAATGGAAACTTGGAAAACCTGCGCCGGCGACCATATTGCATCCCTAACTCAAAACCCGTGAAAAATCCATGATCATAACGGTGATCACGCTAGCTTGCATGAGCTTACTGTACTTTGCGCATTCTATACTTAACATGGGAAGCACAATCATTAAATAGTGTTAGGATAAGTAAGGTATTACAAAGCGCTAGCACTAATTACTGTACCGATGGGCTAAACAAAAATTTTGCTACTCCTAAAAGCTGGTGCTAAATTATTCCGCATTTGCTAAATCATTTGGCACTACCCTAAACCTCCGTCCCCATTAAATCCGATACTCGCCTCTCATCCCGCGGCTAGAACAGTCTCTCACCGCGATCAATACGCGGTGCTGCACGATTTCGCAGGAGCGAGATCGTGCAGGGCTCATGGCCCAGAAGCGCAAGCCTCAATGGAGTCCTATGGACTCCATGGAGGTGATACTTGCGGTGGTGCGTTTGCCCTACCGTGTGTATCACTGAGGCTAGTGCTTTGTTCCGGGGTAAGGTGCCGAGACAGTGCCTGCCCCGGAATCTAACGCTAAAATGGGGATGCTACGAGGAAACCTGCAGGTGCAGGTTTTCCCCGTTTGCGTTCCCATTTAGCGTTAGCTATGTATCTTAGTCTTCTTTAGTTGGTTATACAGAACTATGAGAGAGATCTCAGCCCATCCCTCTTACTCTATATTACATCTCTTCCAGATGTCTCTCACACCATTATGTCAGCACCATCCCTCTTATTCTTTATTACATCTCCTCCTGATGCCTCTATCCCCATAATGTCTCTGCCCCATCTTTTTTTACAAGATTTTACTTTCAGCTTTTCCACAACCAGGTCTTTTCCTTTCATTCTCCGTTCCTTTTATTGGACAACATCAATTTAACTGTTTTCTGAGATGACATCAGTTGCTGTTGGCTTGCTGACAGCTCCAATCTCTGTTTTGTAGAGGGATATGTAGACTCCATTGCACAAAGCATTTACTTGGGTTGTTGTCACCGCAATCTGAGAAAACACTTGAAGAAAGGAGAGGCGAAGGTAACATTTATCACCAGTAATTGTACGTACACGTTGGAATTGAGAGGAAGCAGCATAAACTTCCTCCCGTGATATCATCCAGCAAAAGCCCAAGTGGGAAGCCTTAAAGCAATAGAGCAGCACTTTTGTAAATTAAACATGGATTGAAAAAGAGGGAGAGATGGAAATAATGCAGGAGAGAGTGAGGAAAACAGTGGACGGGGAAAGGATAACCAAGGAAGATGGAAAAAGATACCTGGACAGAGTGAAGTGTAAAAACAAAGACATATGTAACATTGGTAGATTTGGAGAGGAAAGTTGTCAAGGCTATGATAGACAGGATGAAAAAGGACCTCTATTCTGCAGGCTAGTTAACCTGTACGGTACAACTATCAGCGACCGGCTGGAATGACATATGAATGGCCGCGAGGTCAGCGGTTGATCGTTTTGTCTGTAATGATCGTAGTATTTGAGGCACAGGTAAATCAATATCTCGTAGTCGGGTCACGGAGCCAGAGATCAAGGATTGTTAAGATACGTGGTAGAGATGCAATCCGAGGTCAAGGATTATAGATTTCAGCCTAGTCGGGGTCACAGGCAGGAGTTGGTACACAGGATACTTGGTAAAATACAGTTAGGTAAGCTTTAGAAACAAAATACTGGAGCGAGCACTCACCGCTTGGTGACTTCCTTATATGGGACTGGAGAGAAGGTTGCTGGGTGGTGACATCAAAGTGTGTCACAGGCGTCATCTCGGAAAGCCGGCGGCTGACCCTGTATAAAGCGCCATTACGTGCGTGCCCGCACGGACACATTGAGGCCATACAGGAGGTTAGCTGTGGCACCAGGGTAGCAGAGAGACGACCCAGGCATCGCCAGAGGAGCACTACGAGTGCGGGACTCCAGGACTCGCAGTAGCGCGGTATGTTACAAAAGTGGACTGAGGAAAATATGAAAAAGTGATCAAAATATGAATAAAACAGAGAAAGAACAGAAGAAGAATTGATAGAAGGAAAGGTAAGAAAAGGAAGGGGAAAGAGAATTATAAAAAGGAGAAACAAGAGATAAAAATAGAGAGAAGCATAGCAAGACTGAAAGAAAGGACACAGTTGATTTGTGAACATTTTGCTAAATGAAATATTTTTTACTATTTTTGTGTAGAAACCATGCTATATGAAGTTTTTATACATATACCAATTAGCATATTATAGAGGATGTATTTGCATCCGCATTTATCGAATGAACATCTGAAATGTACATTGGTATAATATATTCGACTAGAAAAGTGTAAACAGAGGACAATGTTATACCGCTCTCTTTCCAACGTGGATGCCAGTGGCCTTTTACTGTAAGCTGTAATCAGTTTCTAATTTTGAAACATCAGCAAAAAGAACTTTGATAAAGAACCACCTTGATACATTTTAAAGGTAAGCTTTAATGAACAAGGAGTAGAATTACCCTTGCCATTCGGGGTAACAGAGAAGAGAAAAATGGCTACATATTCTTCTTACTGCCAAAAACCTTGTTTTAATAATATGTTTTCTTATTCTGGTAGAAATAATAATGAAAAGAAAAAACAGCACAAGGCTCATTAAATTAGCTGACTGGTAGAATATAAGAACAACCTATGCATCTCTCGTTCCACTGCGAGCCATGGAAGGTCTTCCAGATATCTGCTTATTTACACAAACCTCAGACTATTCTTACTGATACAGTATGTAAATTATTCTGGTTAAAACTAAATGCTAAAGTCTACACTATTTGTCTTCCACTTCATAATCTCCACATGGGGCTGTTAGGGAGATAATGTACCATACAATATACGGTTTACTTTTAATTAATAGAAAAAAAAATGTGAAATGAATGTTAAATGTTGCTTTATGTGAAACAAAGACCAAACCAGCATGGGTATTTTTAATATTCAGAATTGACTTAGCATTATAAGGAAACATACTAAAGAAGAAAAACAAGTCTTTTTTTGTTCAAAAGCATACAATTATAATTTTTTTATACCAAAGGTCAGAAACACAGATAGACATAAGAAAAAAATAAAAAGAAGTACAGCGGAGTGTTAAAATGTGTAAGTGGCTACAGCCGACTATCTATCAAAGTTGACAACCATGGGAATATATCTTCTTCTGTATTAAAGAGTAGTACTGATGGGTGAACCCGTTCAGACTTAATCCAGCCATACGTTCTGGACAAATAGACATCGTCATCAAACCATCATAATTAAAAGATTATGTGAAACGTTTATTTATTTATAAAGTATTTTACCAGGAAGGATACATTGAGATTTTTGTCGTTTTCAAGTACGTCCTGGGTTCAAGAACATTGAGTTGTTACAGAAATACAAAGTAGTAAAATGAAAGATATTAACACAAAACAAATATACAGATTAACAGAAAATAAATATGTAGGAAATATAGTCATTATGTTACATGTTTACAGGTGCATTCTGTATATAGTCACTATGTTACATGTTTACAGGCGCATTCTGTATTTAGTCACTATGTTACATGTTTACAGGTGCATTCTGTATATAGTCACTGTGTCACATGTTTACAGGTGCATTCTGTATATAGTCACTGTGTCACATGTTTACAGGTGCATTCTGTATATAGTCACTGTATCACATGTTTACAGGTGCATTCTGTATATAGTCACTATGTTACATGTTTACAGGTTCATTCTGTATATAGGCACTGTGTTACATGTTTATAGGTGCATTCTGTATATAGTCACTATGTTGCATGTTTACAGGTGCATTCTGTATATAGTCAGTATGTTACATGTTTACAGGTGCATTCTGTATATAGTCACTGTGTTACATGTTTACAGGTGCATTCTGTATATAGTCACTATGTTACATGTTTACAGGTGTATTCTGTATATAGTCACTATGTTACATGTTTACAGGTGCATTCTGTATATAGTCACTATGCTACATGTTTACAGGCGCATTCTGTATATAGTCAGTATGTTACATGTTTACAGGTGCATTCTGTATATAGTCACTGTGTTACATGTTTACAGGTGCATTCTGTATATAGTCACTATGTTACATGTTTACAGGTGCATTCTGTATATAGTCACTATGTTACATGTTTACAGGTGCATTCTATATATAGTCACTATGTTACATGTTTACAGGTGTATTCTGTATATAGTCACTATGTTACATGTTTACAGGTGCATTCTGTATATAGTCACTATGTTACCTGTTTACAGGTGCATTCCATATTGAGGTATGTTAATAGAGATCTCTTAAGTGACTTTAGAATGGGGGAAGATTTTATGGTGTCTGGGAGGTTATTCCATAATTGCGGTGCTCTGTAGGAAAATGAGGATCGAGCCACTTTCTTTTTGTATTGTGGTATTTCTGTGGTACTGGTCCTGAATTGGAGGTTATAGGATGAGGGAACTGCTGAGGGAAGCAGCCTATTCAGGTAGGGTGGTAGCTGCCCAGAATCATTTGTTTGTAAATCTTTGGAGTACACTGACATTATTGAAAAAATAGAAAAAAATGATACTAATACTCAAAAAATAGAGATTATTTGATTTAACTTACTAATTAAGATTTTAGGTAATATTAGCTATTCAGTTTATACTGGTGACTTCAGAATCTATTCAGACGCTTTGGTTACCACCTGTGTTCTAACTGAAATAGAATTAGTTCTTTGAGACAGGCTTTTCTTCTGGAATTCATTAGATGGGTACCATTAGAACATTTCAGGAGTCTAGTCCTAAAAAGAGTAACAGGGTTATTCAGAGATTAATGAAATGTCACAGGCATTTCGGTGCTGTCCTGTTCGCCGCACATCGGCGAGTTTGATTCGCCGACCCTGTGATGAATTCAGCATTCACCAGAGAGGCCCGAAGCGCCTCAAATCGCCCTGCTGAATGCAAAACCGCTGCAAAACTGTCGAATCGATCTGAAAAAATGCAGAATCTACCCAAAAAAACACCAAATCGATCTGAAAAACCGCCAAATGCATCTGACGATCCACCTCAAAACTGCTGAATCGATCCGAAAAAAGCTGACGACCCGCCAAACAGACCACTGACTGAAAAAGCCAAAAAGCTGACGAACAAGGTAAAAAAAACAATGCAACTTTTAAAAGTTCCAAAAAACTACTGCATGAAAATGCCTGGAAATAATATATAAGGTTCTAGGAATAATAAAAAAAAAAAAGTATGTTACAGAAAAAAACAAACCATTTTAAATAAATCTGAAGAAAAAATGTAGCCAAAAAAATCCTGAAAAATGCCTAAATAACAAATAAATAAAGAGACTTTTTGCTGCAAAAGAAAAGAATAAACGGTTGTATAAATATTTAATAGAAGCAGGATTTTTTTTTACATTAAAACCTATGGGATTTGCCTGATTAAACCTGTCGAATGAAATCACTGAACATCAGGGCATTTCACTGACATTTTACTGCTGTTCGTTGTTCTCTGAATAGATTAACCGTTACTTCTCTATGGAAAATTTCGCTGCCGCCGAAGATTTCACTGCCAATTCCCCAATATTTGGTGAATTGCCAGGTTTTTGAATAGCCTAATGACCATGATATTGCATCATACGGGGAAATTCACCGTTCAGTGCAATTTCGTGGCCAATTAGTTGCTCTTTGCATAAGTGGTTATGGTTCAGATGATCAAATACTATATACCAAAAAATAATATATATGACAACTTATGGTATCTGGAGTCCTTTCAAGAGAAAGAGGCACCAACGTTCTTGCGGCCTGTGATTTTTCCCGGATCACCAGATCTAATATTACTCTCAGCCAGGCACGCCAATCTGTATAGTAACCAGTGAAATGTAAAAAAATACACATAAATGTTAACCCCTTAACATTTCCCACTTGCGGCGATCCACCACCGGGAAGGGAGGCAGGTGGGAGGAGTTGTCGTAGAGCCGAGGAAGTGTGCTATGCCATCCCACAGCTTCAGGACCACCCTCCGTAGGGATGGCTTAGCTCACCCTGCGATCTCTAGGGGTTAATATATAAAGGCAAAATGCCAACATACTGAGGCGCGTTTCACTTGATGACGGCTTTATCAAACGGTGTATCGTGGGTTTCTCTGTTTATCGATATGTAGTGGCGCTTATTTATGTAGTATCATCTATCCATAAGTGCCACATGGAAATGCAATGGCTGGTATTACCTAACAGCGATATATTTAAATAAATGTGATAAATTTCCCTCTTCTTACAAATTCTACCAAACAGAAAAAAATTCAATCCTCAAAGGCAACTTAGAATCTCAACAATTTATAAACATTCCAAGTGACGGAAGATATGGACCACCAAAACTGTAGTACTTGAGTTCCAGTGGACAATCATTTCTTAAAGGCTCTTACGTTCCCTATAAATATTGATTTGAAAGAAACATTAACAAAGAACAAGTTTTCTGTTTCCTCCAACATCAGCACAGGACAGAGTATTTAACGTGTGCGCCCTATTTCTACGTTCGGAGAATCGATGTACTTTATGCATAAGTAATAAAAAAGAAACTACATCCTAATGTCACGTTGATTTAAAATGAGCATTAAGGATCCTGGTTGCTCTTATATATCTGTTTTATTTGTTTGGAATATTTTCTTTTCTTCCAATATGAAACCAGCAATTTACAAATCTTTTTTAGTTCCATGTTTATGTTGTAAAACACATTGTAATATATAAAAGATAAAATAATTATAATAGAAATAAATCAATGCTCTGCTGCCCCCGAGACTGTAAGCATTATATACACATATTTTTTTTCTCTCATTTAATAAAAGGAAAACATACAAGGAAGACCTTTCTCTCAGAATTACAATTTCTTTTGTGTGCTTACATAAAAATCCAGATGATAAAACATCCCTATGTGATTTCTGACCGGCGCCATAATTATTGCTTAAACTGTTTTAATATGACTTAAGACTACTCTGTCAATTTGCTTAGTTTGAATTATTTTGAGCTTTCTGTTTCAAGGACTGTCTGTTTACTTAGCAATATTGGATTTTGTCTAATGATATGTGCATAATACAATACTAAGTGGGGCATCATCTGCTTACATTAGCTTTAATGATTAACGCATGTTAATTTTTTTTAATTACACTAATTATTCCAGAAGAATTGTCTGTTTTATTTGTATTATCTCCCTACTGATGTAATTGACAGATTTACTAAAACACTGTAGAAATACAGGATTTCTATTCCATAAACTCTTTTTTTCTCCTGCCGGCTTTCGAAAATAGTTACTTCAAGATGGTTGCTTCACGTCTTGCTGAAAATCCAAGAAACAAAAAGTTCTGATTTTTAAAAAAAATGGCCCTCGGGCCATTTGAAGAATAAACACTGCATTTAATGAGTACCTGTGTCGCCTGCTCTTTGGTGTAGTAGTGGTAGAGAAAGTGGATCTCCTTATTGGAGCACCCTAGTACTCATCGGACTGTTGGGGGTTCTCTCCGGAGGCGGCACGCATTTCTGTGATTTTTTTAAATGCCAGATTGCACTATTCATAAGTGACACTTGAATTTTGTTTTCTTTCCTTCTTATGTCTTTCTGTCATTGATTTTGTTCCTTGATATGGTTTCTTATCTTTTTAAAGAATTGACACCCAGCTTTCGACCTGTACTTTTGGATGTTTTATTTCCTGAGCTTTCTTCGAAAGTTGTT
This sequence comes from Leptobrachium leishanense, assembly GCA_009667805.1. Taxonomy (NCBI): domain Eukaryota; kingdom Metazoa; phylum Chordata; class Amphibia; order Anura; family Megophryidae; genus Leptobrachium; species Leptobrachium leishanense. Next base: position 35,449,161 of record CM019069.1, on the reverse strand, counting down.
ATAAGTCGCCTGCTTAAAATCACACAATTTTCTAAATATTTTAAAATAAAATACTGGAAAATGATTTTTTTTTTTACGAACATACAATCGTAGCCTCATTATTGATACAAATGATAATAGTCTTTTTTGTAGCTATCTGGCTATTGAAAAATGATGTTTGACATTTTGACCTCTGGAGAAGCGAACAATCACTTCCAAAGGGCTATCATGGAAGAAATTGATCTCTAAAGCTCAGTGAGCTCTTTTTTATCAATTAGAATAATAATATTAATAAAAAAGACAAGGGCATGAAAGATAACTGTTCAAAAAATGGACAGCGTGTTACAATTTTCAAGAAAGATAATAATAATATAAAATATAAAACAGAAGCAGGATATAGATGGCCACTTATGGTTACCTTTATTCAAAGCCTTCTCTGCCAAGGTGAAAAACTGACAAAGCCATTCTGGAGCCTTTCATTATGATCTCAGGAGCTTTTGAATGTTATTTAACCTCCCTGGCGGTGTTCCCGAGTATGTCTCGGGGTTAAATTTCACCGCTGAGAGCGGTAACCCCGAGACACACTCGGACTGAATACATCACCTCTCCCTGCACTCCCTCGCTGATCTCTGCAGTCTCCTCCGGCGATCGCGACCTCATACTTCCTGGATTCCTTCTCACGAGGAGGAAACCAGGAAGTAGTGACGTCACGATCGCCAGAGGAGGCAGCTGGGAACATCAAGGGAGCGCACGGAGAGGTGATGTATCCAGCGACATCCCGAGTGTTGCTCGGGGTTACCGCTTCCAACATAGGAATTTAACCCTGAGCCACACTCGGGATGCCCCTTGTTTTCAGCCAAGAATTTTGTAAATAAATAGACTGCCAGGGAGGTTAACCCTATCACTGGGGACGTCCTGGTGTCTCACCGCAGTATGTGGAGGACGTCCCCCACAGGTTGTTGGGTCTCTGCAGTCTCCCGCTCTATACTCACCTCTCTGTCTGGGGTTCCACGGTGACCTGACTTCCTTTAAGTCAGACCCTGCTTTTAAAACCCCTCCTAGCCTGATGACATCATCATACCTGGGCACCATGACGTCAGTTTCAGGCACCCCCCGGCAGAGCGGGGAGAGTGCCTGAAGAGGGGGGTCCTTTGGACCCCTCTATCTCCCCATCACTAAGGCGTAAGAAAACAAGAACGGCATTGCTGGGAAAGTCACAGTCTGAAATGTTTGAATTTTTTTTTCAGTTTTAGTTAAAATCATGTAGCTTTTAAGAAATATACAGTAACGGGTTCCCATTTTTATATTTTTTTTAACAAGAGTACCCCATAGACTATATAACCACAAAGGCTTAGATAATGAAATGTCAAAAAAATCATTTTACAAGCTGTAATTTATTGTAATCTGAATGTAAATTAATTTTTTTTTAAAAATTTTGTTATTGCATTCTGACAGGACAGCACGTACAGTGGGGTATTTTGGCCTAGGCCAACAAGACCTAGGCCTAGGGCGGCACTTTCCAGGGGGCGGCAGCCCGCACTGGTGGCCCCACCCCTAAAAAATTTATTTATGAGCATATCAGAACTGCACAGCAATAAAACTCACAGTAATGTGCAGTGTGTATGAGCGTATCCCAGAACTCCAGGGCAATAAAACTCACAGTAATATGCAGTGTGTATCACAGAATCCACAGCAATAAAACTCCCAGCAATGCAATGTGCAGTGTGTATGAGTGTATCATAATCCACAGCAATAAAACTCCCAGCAATGCAATGTGCGGTATGTGTGTCAGCGTATCAAAATCCACAGCAATAAAACTCCCAGCAATGCAATGTGCGGTGTGTATGAGTGCATCAGAATCCACTGCAAAAAGACTCCCAGCAAACCGAGTGAATATGAGCACACAGCAATTATTTATTCTATATTTACCGGCCTCCGTCTGCGGTAGGGCTGTGTGCAGAGTCAGCAGGGACAGTGTACAGACTCAGGAGGAGGTCCCTCCAGGCCACGTTAGGATCGCAGCTGTGCCTGTGCGTGGAGCCATCTTGTCAGCAATGGGGTGCCACTGCCAGAGGGTGCACGTGGCTTTGATTCCCTTCCCAGTGGGTGTTCAGTCCAGAATAGAGTGAGAGTCCGTGTTAATGAAAGGGTGAGCAGCTGCGTGCGTGTCACGTGGTTCAGCCAGCCAGGTGGTACTGAGACTCAGTACCACCTGACTGGCCGGACCGCGTGACCTGCACGCACGCAGCCTCACCAGGAGCCAGGCAGCTCAATGACAAATTTCTATCACTGCAGTGCTGGTTAAGGAAAGGTCCACTTTAAACAGCAGAAAGCAGACAGGGCTTCATATTCTGCTGATAAACCCCCCCCTTTACCTGCCATTTACTGTCATCTTCTCTCTCTGCACACAAATCACATCCCCCTCCTCTCTCCTAGAGCTGCTGCGTGGCAGGGGAGGAGCTATGGAGGGAGGAGAGGGGGATTTTTATTCTATTCGATTCTATTCTGTATGCAAACGCCCTGCTCCGCTGCTCGTTGTTTGAGAACACAGCTAAAAGCTGACACACAGTGACAGTGGCACCTCCTAGTACACCCTAATGACACTCAAATAGTCACTGGTACCTGGGGCGGCCCGCCCTCCGCCACTCCCCTAAGAACACCACTGCTCTGTGATATGCTCACACACAAGTTTGGCGAACTGCCAGCAAGTACGGTGCTGTTTGAAGGCATTGCAAATTGCCATAGAGAAGTAATGGTTAATATATTCAGAGAACATCAAACAGCAGAGAAATGGCAGTGAAATGCCCTGATGTTCGGTGGTTTCAATCAGCAGGTTTATTCAGGCGAACCCCATAAGTTTCAATGTTAAAAATATTCCCGTTTTTATGCAATATCTAATAAACCATTTATTATTTTAATCTGCAGTAAAAAGTCTTTGATTTTTTTCTTTAGTACCTTTAGTCATTTTTCAGCAAAATTCCCCCCCTTTTTTTAATAGCGTTTTTTCTTTTTTCTGTAACAGAACTTTTTATTATCAATCATAGGATCTTATATGTAAATTCCAGACATTTTCGTTCAGAAGTTCTTTTGAAAACAGCAGGCCATGGGTTTGCGGTGGCAGCATTCAGCGGCTGACTCCATGCACTTTGGGGACCCTGCGGTGAATGGTGAATTCACTGCAGGGTGGGGAAATTTTATTTCCCGAAGTGCAGGGAACTACAGAACACCAAAATGTTGGCGTCATTTCGGTGCTCTGTGAGTAACCCATTTAGTGGTGAGGTTTTTTGCTGCCCCCTGGAAAGTGAAAGCCTAGGCCTTGCCTACCCAGGACATACTTGAAAATTAGTGAAATCTCAATGTATCCTTCGTGGCAGATACTTTGCAAAAGTTAAAAAAAAAAATATATATATATAAAACTATTTATAACCTGCACAGGTGACCGCTTGGGCTCTCTCACCATGCCTCCTTTCCCATTCACACTATAAGGAAAAAATAATGATTGTTGCAAAAAAATGTAGCAAACATGTTATGAGAACTAATCTCACCAGTTGCTCTTATGTCTTATAATTCCCATTTGATAAAGCTTAAATGCACAATATTTAACAAATTGGTTGGAGAAAATTAAAATAGCCTGCAGTAGCATAGTACTCTGAGATAAATTCAGACATGCATGTCAACATATGAAATGTTCTTTTACACTATGCCCTTTGATAATGAAAGTAAACAAAGTAAGGATATCACACTCTGTAGTACCTCGGAGTATAGTCATTGGGTACGAAGGTTCTCAACAATTGTAGAAAAGTATTGCTAATATAACACATGGACATAAATTGAAGAGATTTTATTCCATCCAGGTGGACCAGGCAGTGTTTCACTCTTTTGGAGTCAAAAGAGTAAGACGTTTGGAGTCAAAACTATTATTTTAGTAAAATGCTGTGAGCAAATCAAGAAAAAAAGTGTTCTACGTTTGAAATCAAAGCTTTATTGTCACAGTTAGAAATAAAGAATCAAATAAAATGCAGTTTGAGCTTCAAAATGATGATCGATGACCTGGAAATCTGCCTATAAGGGGAAAATGATACTAGTCTCCTCTATGCTTTGTTGTTTAAATTTGTGTGATACGTATAAGAATGCTCTTTGGGTTGAACATGTTCCCTTTTACATCTTTAGAATTGAATTATCCTCAATTAAAAATATTAAAGGAATTACACCTGAAGAACATACAAGATGTAATTTTTTCAATCTCAGAATGTAATATTGAGCAGGTTGACCTCTGTTAGCAGGAGTGAAATCCCCACATAGCATTTGTTCAGTCAGTCTGCCACAAATCTATCCGGCAGATCTCCCGTTCCTAGTTTATCTTCCCCACTGAATACTCATAAATTGACTCAGTTATTTTATATGGCTGCAATTGAGCAACCAATGTGGGCGGGATTGGGACATCACGGAATGCTATTTATAAAGGAATACTCCTTTGGTGTGAGCGGTAGTGAGATTCCGTTAGATGCCATGGTAATTGCTCTACTTCTAGCACTTAACTCCAGACATGCTCTTTATCTATCATTACCGGTTTTAGAAGAAATTTCCAGATTTAAAAACATACCACGACCAGAACCTTTCAGTGTGGGGTGTACAGGTTCCTCCAGCCCTGCCTATGGGTGACGGTTATAGAGTAGTAGGGTGAGATTGCTGGTAGTTGTCCCACTAGTACACCCTTTGCTCAAAGTATAATTCTCTAGCCTAGGTCCAAAGGTCTAAAAGTGAAGCAATCGGCAGTATCAAAAATCTATTTTTTATTGGATTTCCGTTTCGAAGAGTTTTGACCAGTTTATCTCAGTTTACAGACCATGTTCACCATGCCTCTCCATCTGCAAATGAGGTCCACTACTAATTAATGATAATATGATAATTATAATGATACGTACTATTATTTAGTAGTAAAAATCATTTTCATGTGGGGAAAAGCGGTGACCATGATCTTCTTTATACCGAGATGAATGTTATTATTATTATTATTATTATTAGACACCTGCACGTTGGGTGGCTCATTGAAGGACATCTTATTGATGAACCCAAAAAGGGAATGACACAGGAGTGATTTGTGTGGTTCCTTTTTGACACATCTCAGTGCAGCTACAAACACAACTTAAGGATAAATTGCATTAAATCGGAATAAAAGAAAGTGGACTGGTTGGCAGTATTATCTTGGTGGGTAATGGGTTAAGGAACAGGTAGGCTTTCCAGCCACCCACCTGCTTTTGTGAGTAGCTCCTCACCCACTGATGATGGGTAAATATTTTATTAAATATTTTACCGCAGGTTCATCTACCAGCAACACATAGATTTTAATGTATATAATTTTTTCAGAATTTTGGACAAACCAACTCAACATACCAATGAAATTCGAATTGAAGCAAAAACGATGAACCACATTTTTTGACCGTTCGTATGTTTCATTATTATTACTACTTTTGTAGCATTATTTTATTGCTACAATATTGCTTTAGAAAGTGGATGTTAGAAAGACAACAAGGTGGGAATAAATGGCTTTTTCCAGACACTAAATAGTTTTTGCTTGCATTGGAATTAATACGGCGCTTAATGAATATAATTTTTTTTTGTCTATTTATAATTTTTTCTTCAATACGTTCATAGATAATAAGAAGGCACTAAAAATAAAAGCTGGAGGGTTGTGTGCATTCTATTAACTCCAGTCATACATGCAAACTCAGAGTATACTGGAGGGAAATTGCCTTTGAGTTCAGCCTTGTAAATGTACGGATGGATTTCAATCTCCTTAATCACATTTCATTTAGGATGTTAAGTCGGGTATTTTCCAAATTGAACAAATCAGAAGAACATTTAGCAATAAAAATGACCAGGCAATCTTTAATTAGCTTTAACAAATTAACCCACTGATGTACTTCACAGACTAATAAAATATTGATTTCCTTTCCTGGTACATGACACCCACAGTATCCTTCTTCTGTTGTCTCCAAAATAATTACGGCTTGTTTTGATTAAACATATTGATTGTATAAATATTTGATGTAGGAGAACCCAGCTCAAACCCATTGACAGTTCACTGAAGCTTTCAATGAGTCAGGCAGCAAATTATATTGCATGGTCCCCGAGGAACATGAGGAACATATTCATTGTGGATTTTAAGGAACCATCACATTGCCATTTTTATCTTTCGGTTCTGTGTCATTGTGTAAAAACATTTTGCTTTGGGTTTTCTTTTTGTGACTTTTCCAAAGTCAGTACACAAAAGTTTCGCTGTCATCTGTTTCGCTCTGTCCAGCTGCTATTCCAAGATGACCAAAGATGAACAAAAGTAGCATGAGTGATTCCGAGTTGTTAGTTATTCCCAGCTGACAGTACTAGTAACAAAAGAAAATGTTGGATACCCAACGTGGCCTAGATTCTAGGTTGGACGTCGGTGTTGTACAGAAGCATATATTTAGTGCAAGCCATTATACCGTTGCAGTTGCGTAACACTGAGTCAATCAGGAGTCAGCAACCATACCAATTGGAAAATTTTCAAAGGTGGAAGAAGAACAAAAACATAATTTGAAGGGGGAAGAAGGAGCACCAAATCAGGAACAGATCATTAGTCTATAACTGCACCCTATGGTTGAATACTATGGACTGGCAGTCGAGATGGGAACAAAACGTGGCTGCAACTAACGATTATTTTATTGATTACTCGACAGATTAAAAAAAAAAAAAAAATGTTTGTTTACTTAAAGGAACACATGTAAAAATCAACCCCTCCCTCCTCTCCTTTTTTTTCCTTCACAATTGCTTAGTGTAGGTAGCTTTTGGAACATATCTTGTATAACTTGTGTACTTTTCGCACACACGGTACACGAGCGCCTGGCCAAAGTGATGGATTGATGCTCCATGCGTAGCTCAAGTGCATGTCTGCTTTCTTCCCCAATAAATACTTGCATAAGCCATCAGATAGACATGATGATATCAGCACACAAAGCGGGATGAGAAGGAGGGGGCACTCAATGTAGCCTGACACCTTTATTTAGCTAGAGTGGTCAGGTTGTGGCGAGTGTCCCTTTAAAATAATTTCATAAACAAACTGAGTGGGGGGGAATCGGAGTTGGGAGGGAGCAGACCCGAGTGTGGTAAGGAGTTTCGGGAAAGGGTGCAGACCAAAGGGAGGGATGGCAGTTCCAGACCGCAGAGAGTGAGGCAGGGAGGGTGGGGTGGCGGCACAGCACTCTTTCTCTAAGTAAGGGTAAAACACCTGTACAGCTCCTCCACCCAGTTTCAGTATCCCAGGGTCTGTGCTATAGTTCTGCTTCTGTTGTAAACTAAATAAAAAACTATGTGTAAGGACAAAACTCTAGAACTAAATCATAATGTATAAAGCATCTAACACATTGTAGCGCTCACTCCCGAAGGAGCCGCTGAAAATGAACCACGGGTCAGTCTCCCCGCACTAGGGAATAAATATACTCCAAGACAGTTGTGAGTTTTTATCATTTATATAGTTTACTAAAATATTTGAGCAGATGTTGAAATACGGTATACACAAGTATTATTACAGTATTTTCGTATCCCGGTAAAAAGCGTAGCGGAAAAGAAACGAAACACGAGGCTTCGTATTTCGGAAAATAAAATATTCGCAACCGAACATAAAAGCAATGCAATTTCCCGATAGTTCAGAAAAAGAAAACACGTAGCAAAACCCCGAACATACAATCCCTTCGTATTACGGCAAACGCGCAACGGAAAAAGAGGAAAAATATATATTCGGAACGTATCTTTATTTTCAACCCCTATTCCGATTCCTAAAAGAAAATGAGTCCTGCACAAGTTAAGTCCCAGGAGGTGAAAGGTGTATATGTGTGTGTGGTACCCGGGTACTGTTCAACTGGCCAGTGAGTTTATTTAAAGAAAGTCTTCGACTAGTCAGTTGGGGCCCTGTGGACTTTAAACAGAAACAACAGCTTGACCTTTAATCACAAACAGCCTTGGAGGCCTCTCACCCATCCGACGCAGGCTTTAGGCTCCGCTGACCCAGGACGTCTGTCCTCCGGATTTTGACTGGGGATACTAGCGGCCGGATCCGTTGTCTCACTTTATGCCGCATGTCCAGCTCACCGCCTGCTCTCCATTCGATTCCGCCGGTCTGCAGCAGTGTCTGGGCTCTGGCGAGTCTCCTTCTCCTCAGGCTAGGTGACCCAAACCGGAACAACAGGTCTCCCTCAGGCTTTGGGCCTAGATTCTCCCGCGATCTCCTCGGTGCGTCTGCTTTCTCTGCTTCCCTGGCGCGCTTCTCGAACTTTCTCCACGAGGCAGAGGATGTAAGTGTCCAGTCCCCACCCCCTTCCTGTCTTCTTGCAAAGCATGCCGGGCATTGTAGTCCCAATGTCCAGTATCTGATCGCGATAGTCTCCATCTTGTGGCCAAAAATAGGTACTGCCACAGCAAGATGATTTTTAACACAGCGCTACAACATCTTCTCAAATCAGCTATGTCTGAGGTTATTAATGTTTCACTCAATCTGACTCTAAACAGTGTGTGCTGTACACAGGCCGATTACCCAAGCAACCAAATAAGCGATAATGAGAATAGTTGACAACTATTTTCAGTATCGATTAGATTTCAATTAAACGATTAGTTGTTTCAGCACTAATGTTGTTACTCTCTCTACCAGCAGCTGGACTTCTAGTCGTTTCAGTGCACAAATGTTAAGCTGGTAGTGGTTTGCATGGCGGGTGCTGGTATTTAGACTGTGGGCTTGATTGCAAATGATATGTTAGTTTCACTCACAAATGATAACAGCCCAGCAGCTACTCCGAGGGTAGTTCTAATTGGCTTCAATGTTTAGAAGAAAAACAAACCATGATACCATGCACTTCAGGAGAATTCAAGGAGCTTTATTGCACAAGTAAGCCACGTACTATTTCTGTCGTAGCAAAGACCTTTCTCAAGTGTGAGAAAGGTCTTTGCTGAGACTGAAGCATTGCATGGCTTTCTTGTGTAATGAAGCCCCATGAACTCTACTGGAGTGTCTGGTATCCTAGTTTTGTTTTCTTCTAAGTCGATGAAGGTGACCGCTCAGGGATCAAGAGCACCCTACTTATAACTGATACTTCTCCAGACCAACATACGTTCAAATCCCAACTTGCTGTATAACTGGTTTTATGGCTTGACTTTGCAAACATCTTACTGTAAACTTCACTCACTATGTTTTGCATACATTCTACATAAAAAACTAAAAAAAAAGATGCTGGATTGCAACTACAGACTCAACAAACACCTAGGAAAAGGGAAGACTAGTGTAGTGTGTTATCCTTCTCTTCCTCTTGTCACATTTGGAAGGACAGGAGACAAAACAATTCTCCAGTGTCTGTCCGAAGCAAAGCACAAAGGAGTCCATTTGGACCCTGCCTGGACCACAATTCCAAGTTGCCTAGGGTTGGGGAGATGCAAAGATATAAATTTCATGTGAATCATTATGTATTCTCAGTTACCCACAAAAGTTTATCTAGCTTTCTTCCTAAAGTATAATATTTGGGTATTGATTGAATGTTTTTCTTTTATGATTGTCTGTTTGGTTTATGACAATATACAGATTTTGTAAGAAAATTCTCACTTGATTGTAGCTTCTTAAATTACATAATTATTAGACTATTTATATAAAAAAAGGAGGGACGTAAAAAACAATTAAATAAAAAAGAACACTCCATTCAAAGCATTGAAATAAAGTACTGCACACCACTATGAATGAAGAGACCCAAAATTATGCATTATATCTTTTGAGACCTTTTAGATAATTCTAGTTAAAAATCATCGATGTTCTTATTAAATGCAAATTTCTCCGGCAGCAATAAAAAAGAAATGACTTGACAGACATTTTAAACAAGGATTAAAAAGGGATTATTTAATATATCTCCCTCTGAAATAAAATGTTTATCCAGGATTATTTAACTGATTGATGTCCATTTTCATTTGAAATATCCCCAATAATATGAAGATAATAATAAAACAAAAAAAAAAGAAAATAAAAGGAATAGAGTATATTTATATATATATTTAACCCTTTAGGGACCAGGCGGTTTTGCTATTGTCTGTTCGAAAGTACCCACTGCTGTTTTTACATTTCTGCGCTGTTTGTGTTTAGGTCTAATTTTCCTCTTTCTCATTTATGGAACCCACACATATTATATATAGTTTTTCATGCCATTAAATGGATTTCCGAAAGATACCATTATTTTCATCATATCTTATAATTTACTAAAAGATGAATTATGAAATATGATGAAAAAATTGAAAAAACACACTTTTTTGAACTTTGACCCCCAAAATCTACAACCGCCAAGAAAGAAGCCAGCTAAATTGTTTCGAAAATTTTGTTCCGAGTTTAGAAATACCCTATTTTTACATGTTTTTGCTTTTTAACCCCTTCACTGCTGAGCCATTTCACCTCTGTGTGCTGAGCTCATTTTGACCATTTTATACTCATGTTTAAATGTGATTTGAAGTCCTATTTTATTAGACTCCCAGACAATTTTTTTTTTTAAAAAAAGACCCACCTTTTTTATTTTTATTTATTTTTTATTTTTACACTATGGTCATGTTTGGTATCATTGGAAAACCCATGATCAGTGGCTGGGGGTGCCCCCAAAGGCTTGGCTGACATCCAAGATGTCTGCCACTTCTGGGAGAGGACCGCGATCCGTAGCCGATTGGCGCCAAATTGCAATCTGGCACCTAAGGGTTTAAAGAGAGGCACTGCTGGAAAGGGCAGACTGTGCCCTTTCTAGTGGTGCGTCTCTTTTTTTTACCATTTGCCATTCAGGAGGGACCTCCCCCTTTTAGGCTCTCCCCCGGTAGTGCCGGGGGGTGCCTGAAACTGACATCATCTCGCCCAAGGATGATATCAGTGCCGGGACTCATAAAACCGTCAGGCCGATTTGAGGAAGCCAGACCGATGTGGGACCCCTGCCAGAGAAGTGAGTATAGGGAGGGAGGGGGGTTAAAGGACCATGATGCACATAGTATGTCCTCGATCCTTAAGAGGAAATATCTCCAGGACGTACTATGTATGTCAGTGGTCCTTATGGGGTTAAGTATACATACATAATACACAAAGCTGTGAGAGTCTGCACCCATCCTTAACATGCGTTTTGCATACGGATGCTACTGACCAATAAATACTAGAGATGTGCATTCGTTTTGGAAAAATTCATAATTCAGAATGAAATTCATTAATTCGTATTTCAAAGTACTCTCGAAATAACAAATCGATATGGTCCGAATGCGAAACAAAACAAAATGGTATCTAACGAATTGAATTTGTTTTACCGAGTCATCATAACTTGATAAAAAAAATTGATTAATTTGAATCGATATTCAATTATCGAATCTATATCGAATTGATATATCAAATATCGAATAGATCTTAAATTAAAATACATACAAGTATACAGTCAGCAAACAAATTTATGAAACAAATAAATTTTGTTTCACTGTTTCACAAGCACCTGTCCCTGTTAAATTGACTCAAATACTAAATCTGTGAGTGTCACAGTGGCTCCCCTCAGGAGCCAAAGGGGGAACCTTGTTGCTGTGTTTATAGTTAAGCCCTTTAGGCCGGTATGTGTTTCTCTGCATAATGCAGAACCCTGAACACGGGATACAGAAATAACCAGACAAGACAAGACAAGACTGTATACACACACGAGGAACGCCCTGCTCTGGGGTAAGGTCCTTTGGATGGCCTTCTGTCTATACAGAGTACAGGGTGGGAAACATGAAATGACAAACAATGAACAATCAGGGGTTAAACAGACATGACTTGAACAATGGTGCTAACTAGAAAGGGATCCTTGATGTGGTCTCTAAACAATAAGTAGCTCTACTAGATACAAAGACACAGAACACCAGACTAGACAGGAATATAGTCTACAACCTGCAGGGGAGGACTTCACTAGAAACAGATTATGCTGCAACCAGCACAAAACCACTGGATGCCTTGTGATTAGGTCTAACACCAGAACAAGAAACAAACAGCAGAGACTGTAGTGTGGTACAAGTAAACCAAAACCTGAAGACCACACATACAAAACACAAAATGGGATTTAAGCAAGAGAATAGTCAGAGTACTATACCAGAAGTCAAAAACCAGGATATCAAAATACACGGTACCAAGGGTTGATCAGAAGAATCGTTAAAACACAGAGCCAGAAGTCTAGAACCAGAATATTCAAATATAATATACATAAATCAGGAACACAGCAGAGAGAACCTTATACTGGATCAAGGAGCTGTAGCACTAAAGGCCATATAAATAGGGCAGTACAGATCATGTGATCACAGGTCTGATCAGACACCGAGACTCCAGGGGCTCCAGGGGCGGGGAGCCAAACAGATTAACCCTATACTCAAAAAGGGATGAGAAAAACTATAACCAGTGGGCATGGCTGGAGGGAACGTAACAGTGAGACAGCTTAAAATATAACCCTAGATTGTCATTTAACTGCAAAATTTGATTAATTGGGGTTTTATTTAGTGATCCAAAATTCGAATTGATGTTGATTATCGAAATGATATCAATTATCGAATTTGATATCAATTATCGAATTTGATATCAACTATCGAATTGATATGTAAAATTCGAATCAATAGGAAATTTCGAATCGATCCAAAACAAAACGAAGCGAAATACGAAACGAAATTAGTTCCGAAATCAAAATTAATTTAAAACGAAATAAAACTAAACAAAACAATTTTTTTTAGCCGTGCACACACCCCTAAAAATACAACATACCTAAATTGTTCAATCCAGTCACAACGTCAGTATACTCCATCTCGGCGGGTTCCTATCTGTAAAACCTAATGTTTGCCCCTATGAGATTAACCCACTTATTTGAGTCTCGCCTTCTCCTGGAGCTCTCAGCAGCGCATAATTAAATAGGTCTTCTTATGAAGAACCAATGATGGAAATTTGGTTATATACAACTTCAGATCACATTTTGGAACCAAATCATTGTTCCTTTAATTAGGTGGTTTAAAATCTTTACTATTAAATTTAAGTGAAGTGCTTTCTATGTATGTTGTTTTCAGTGGTCTCAGTAGCAGCATTATGTAAAATGCATGTTAAGATTGAGTGCAGCCACTCCTAGTTCTGTATATTACATGTTGAGTGCTGATCACCCTATTAGGCTAGCACCAGCACGCCCTAATCACGTGATTTACAGGTTCTCCATCACATTTTGTGACCAATTCTTCATCATTGTTCCTTTAGTTAGGTGGTTTAAAAATATTTTATATAATATTAAAGTGGAGCTTTTCTAGCTTATGAAATAGCAAACATGTACCGAGGCAGAGACCTCTCTGAAATCTCCAGGTGCTACTTCCTGACATGTAAGAGACCCATAGCTTCCTATTTGCATGTGTAGCGCTGTTTTAGTTCTGTTGCTGTAATTGCTCATTTCTGGCCACCAGGGGGAGACCAGCGCAATGTAAACTATACTGGACACTTTGGGACTACGTTTTCCAGCATGCTTTGGGGCAGAGACAGGAAGTGGGTGGGGAGAACAGACAGACATCCGCAACCTCATTCGGAGGAGAGCCAGTGCGCACCAAGGGGTGAACAGAGCAAGACGCACGTGAGACAAGGAGCGATTGTGACCAGGCCGGAGTGCAGGTGCTGCCTTGCGGATGCTGGAGATCGGTTTCAGTGACTTGCCAGAGACCTAGTAATCCACCGCTGAGAGGTTTACACAGATACAGAGCTGCAGATTGGACACCGATTTAGGAGACCGCGATGATCTAATGGGAGTGCAGGCGGTGAACTGAGAATCTTGTGGCAGAGACGGACAAGCAAGACAAGCGGATCCGGTGGCACAGAGTCCCAGCCCAATCGAGCAGAGAGACGTCCTGCGTCGAGCAGGGTGCAGAGTATCTGGCGGATGGGTGAGAGGCCTTCCAGGCCACAGTACAGTAACAAAGCATGCTGCAGTTTGCTTAAATCTACAGGGCCCCAACGTGACTAGTCGAAGACACATTGAATTCATTCACTGGCCAGTTGAATCTAGTACCCGGGTACCAACACACGCATACACGTACACCTTCTTGGGACACAACCTGTACGGGACTTACACTCCGGCAACGAAGGGGTTAAAATTTCCTTTTTTTTTACCGCTGCGCGTTTCTCGCATTACGAATTCCTGTAAATATATATATATACCGTGATTGCCTTATATATGCCAGTTTATTTGAGACCAATAAACTATATAACTTATAAAATCCACAACAGTGCTGGTGTATATTTATTCCCTAGTGCGGGGAGACTGACCCGAGGTTAAATTCAGCGGCTCCTCCGGGAGTGAGCGCTACACATGCATGTATAATGTATCACTAGTCGGGGAAGCAGTAGCTATTCTATTTACAGCCTATAGAGTAGCATTTAATAGGGAACCAGGTTCACATAGTTCCTTGATGCATCCACAACTTATGATGATGCTAGAAGGTAGGGACCAAGAACGAAGGACATGACTGGACCATCTTTGATCAGTATCACAGATCTGAGACTTGTGTTACATCTCTGGAGTCATAACCCATAAAGTTTATTTTTCAACGCTCTTTGAGACTGCTCCATTGAAATGTTTCTCCATATTATTGCATTCGGCATCTAAGAAGATTATTTTCAGAAGCTGCTAGCATTTTTACACTATTTGCAGCACAAACTGTGGACTTAACGACTACCTGATACTATCAAGAAATACAAGCTTGCGAATTCTGGCTTTATGGTTTCTTAGTGTATATTTAGTAACTTAAATTTGACATAGTCAGGCGTACATGATATAATTCGTAGGCGGGATCTTCCGTTCTTTTATTTCTTTTAATTGACTATTAAGTTTTAATTTTATTAAATGTTTATGTATGTTTTTTCATACTATTAATAAGTATGTTTAAAGGATGACTGGAAACAAGCACCTCTGTATTCTTTAATTATTTTATCATACATATATCAAACAGAATTAAAACATTAGTAGAAAGGTAGAATATATTACTGTTTATGAGAATATAGATATTACCGTCACTGTACGTTTGTATTGTACGTTCTCTGAGCACCATTTCCCATCTTTTTTTACTTCACATGGCTTAAGCGGCTAATATTATTTCCTGATGCTGCTGTGGGTTTTTTGTAATAGGGACATATGTCTAATGGGAACTACTAAGACAAGCAACAAAATTGACACAGGCAACTAGGCAGCTGTCAGATTGTAATGGCTTTCAGTCACAATGGACCAGAATCATTTGAACTGTCGACCTTCAGGCAAAGGCTAACTGACCTGACTATTCAGAACGGCAACCTTCAAACATATGCTCGCCAAATGGACAATTGTTTAACCTCCCCTCGTATAAATAATAAAAATATTTCTGGAAGATGCAGTTTTTCCGGCACAAGTTAACTGGGCTCTTCAAAATAAAATCTCCATAAAAATTGCCTAGAACACTACAGAAAACACTCTGATTTTTATTGTGTTTTTGCTGACTTATATATGTTCTGTTGGTCTGCCATGAATAGTACAAACATAGAAACAATGAAGCAGTGAATTAATTGAATTTATCCCAAGAGGCTTTGCCTGACCATGTATTAGTCTCTCACTAAATACCCAGAGGCACTGATGATCAGGGCCCAATATGTCAACTACACAATCCACACAGCTATGTAGAATGTGACATTGAGAGCCTTCCATGTTGGGGTTCGTCACTGGCTCCCTTGTGTATTTTATCCATAGACAATTCTACCTGTATTTGCTTAAAATGTTTTTTTATTGTGGTTAGACATAATTTACCATCAATGGGGAACATACATTAGATACATATCAACAGTTAGTATACAATATGCCACTTTCATCAAGAAGCAAGGTGTACATTGACCAAACAGTAAACAATCATAAAATGCAAAGAAAAAGGATGGTAAGCGCCCACAATACGTGCCACCACCAAAACCCCAATGCCAGACCAGATGTGCAGGGGTTTCCTCTAAACCAAAAAAATAGACCCCGAAGGCAACTGAGTTTGCGCTGACCAGATACGTATAAAACAATCATAAAATACATCTCGAGTTGAAGAGAGACTGTTCTGCTTCTAATAGTGGGTACTGCAAATATTTTAGGCATTAAGCATCAAACTCCAATCAGTTAAGAACCGGGTAGGTTAATGGTATTTGGTGAAATGGGGATAACTCAGGGAAGTCAGAGAGTGGCCAGGCATATGATAATAGCCATGTTATAGAAAAGGGTGATGTCCAGATAATAGAGAAAGGGGCATGTTATGGTGGCAATTCAGTCCTATGGGGAGGGTGTCCCTAGCCAGCCTCATGGTGGAAGCCATCGTGGTGGTTGCAATGTGTAGTAGGTGGTGGTTTGTGTATATGTAGTAGTAGGGGAGTTGAAAGAGGGACAGCACATAGGGTTCCGCCTGTTGACGTGAAAGCAACTCCGACCACTAATATAATGTGTGGTAATAATTGTTCTACCTGTATTTAGGAAATATAGCCAACACCGAATATATGGAAGGATCATTCTAGAAAGTGCGCCTTAATAAATCCGGTCTGGTATGAGAAACATTTTAGTAACTGAAGACGTTTAGTTATTTTCTTACTCACATGGCATTAAACCTATTTACTCAGGATAATTCAGAATCAACGTTCATCTCTTTTTCATCCTTATTCAGTGAACAAATCAGTGAACAATAACATACACAGTAGGGGGTGAGATTTTCTGCTGGGTTGAGTGTATGGGGGAATGAATAGTATCAATCAAACACAATTTTAAAAGGATACTCTATTAAAAATAGAGGTCAGGATTATTGGAGAGGTCCTTTACGAAATCCCTTAACCCCTTCCCACTGCAGGACGTTCTATGCTGTCTGCGGCGGGTGGACCTTGAAGATGCAGGGCGTTCAAGTACGCCCCACTGTCTTCAAAGGGCTGCCTCGGCCCGTCCCTGCAGCCGGTGCACGCTGCGCGTCATTGGCTGCAGAGAGATGGCCTGAATTTAGGCCGTCCCCCTGCAGCCAATCACGTGTTACGCATGTTGGCTGCATGGGCAGGCCAAATTAGTGGCCCGCGGCGGCACCTGGCGGCGAGGCATTCCTGTACCCCTCACCATCGTTGACGCCCGCTCGTTGCAGAGGGGTTAATTTCTATTTATTTCTTTTTTACAAATCTTATAGTCCGATTGCTCTATATTGCTATTTTAACCCTTTCTTTATCATTAGGCTCTCTAGCTTCTTGAGATGTTTTTCCATTTTTGTTTGTGTCAGATCAGGGAGTAAAGGCTGTTTTTAAAAAGAGCACTTTTACATTTCTAAATCTAACTTTCACTAGTAGGGTCTCTATTCCACAGGTAGAACAATATTACTTTTGATTAAATTTCCCTCTGTATCTCTAGTGACCTTTTGTTTATAAATATGGTATACTGAAGTTTTGTGAATTTTATTTATAAGAGGTTTTTTTAATTCACTTTATTTGGATCATGAACCTTGTCTCTGGAAGTAAATAAAAAAAAAAACTTGACAGGATGCAGTTATAAGCATGTATTTATTAAAATAAATTTAAGAATGTTTAATCATCTTATTAAAACAAATGGCAAATCCCAGGTTTTATAATGGTGGGTCTATAATTGGGAGGAGAGTGTATGAGTCAAGGACATCAGTGCGGATCAAAGCTTTAAGAAAATTTTTTGGGAAACACTTTTCAACCAAAAGTAAATCTTGAATATCTCTTTAAAAAATGTTTGCGTTGGTATGTTGGGCCAATCCCTGATGTATTCTTCAAAAAACTCTGCTTGGAATGTCAGCTAACTGTTGATTTGAATAATTAGTTAATTCAATAGAAACTTTTGGTTCGAATCCTAAAACCATGTGAGTGGCGAACATCTGTAATCTCCCCCAAATTATGAGCAAATATATCCATTTGGAACCAATTCAATTTTACAATATAACCTGTTTTTTTGTTTCAAAAATATTGACGATAGACTCGTTCAAAAACTAGATCAAAACTGTAGGATGCAATCCACAAAATACATTGTTTTCAAATGTGACGACTAGATACCAAGTCAGAAGTGTTGGGAAACCACTGATGGAGTGTTCCCTTGCTAAGTGTGGTGACTGAGTATATGGCCTTTGTACCTCATCACCTTGATACCTTGCATCTCATTTCCATCCTGATAGAGGGTTTTGCTGAAACAGTTTATACTCAAGCTTTGAATTATTTTTTTTATAAATGCATAGCAACTAACAGATATAGACTGTGACTCACTTTTTTTTTTCTATTTTTTGAAGAGACCTCAGAACTTTTTGGGGCTACTTGTATTTAAAAAAAAATTGTCTGCGAGGACATTAGATTTCTGGACTGTGCATTTGTTGTAATTTATTTTTAAATTTTTAAATTGAATCCTATGTGATTTGCTTGTTTAAACCTGTTGAACGGAATCACTGAAAATCAGGTAATTTCGCCATCAATTCGGTACAGATTGGCGTTCTGTGAAAAGACTAACCATTAATTCTTTATGGCACAGTTTCGCCAAACTATGGCAACAGCAACGTATTTCGCTGTCAATTTACCAGGATTTGAAGAATTGACAGCTTTGTGAATAGACAAACTGCCCCAAAATTGCACCATGTGGCGAAATTCACCGTTCGGTGCACTTCAGTGGCAAGTTAGGTTCTTAGTATAGATCCCATTTGGTGGCCTTTGCCAAACAGTGAGGAGCAAGTGTTGTAAAGATAGTGTGGTGGGGGCAGTTTACAACACAAAAGATCACACAATGGTTGCACCCAGTGACACACATATAATAAAATATTTTCTTAGCTAAACAAGAGAAAACCAAAGCACATGTAAGATATCAGCAACATAAAATAAACAAAATAAGAACATATCATTTTTTGGTGTTAGTGTCCCTTTAAGGGCTCTATTACATTCTTCGCGCACTTTTTGCGCACGCGCAAAAAAAGCGCATTAACGCGAGGTGTATACGATGCGTTTTAACGTCTAACGCGAGTGACCCTGCGCGAACGCAAGTTCGTGCACGCATCCCATATTTAACATCCTGACCGCAAATGCGTTCGTGCGGTGGTATGCGGATGGTATTACCATAGATGGGCAATTTTTTAGAACGACATTTGCGTGCATAATTTTAACGTCTTTGAAAAGCTATTGGTAACTGCAAATCTGAACATCCTGGCCGAAACGAAAAACACCTGCACGAAAAAAAAATACAGCACAGTATAGTTACACATTCTACACATACCCAAACAATAAAATAGAGAGGTTGTGAGTGTTTTTATTATTGCTGCAGCATATATACTCAGATTTATTTTGACAGGCACAGAAACTGAACGGGAGACAATTGTGGTTCTTAATTCTGATTGGCTGAATCACGTGAAAAAACAGTCTGCCCACCGATTTCTGCGCGCAACGTTAATGCGCATCTGTTTTTGCGCGTCTTTTTTTTACGCACAATATTTTTTGACGGATGAAAAAATGCGCTCGGATCATAATACCTGCGTTAATTTACGCGAGTTAACGTTTATCGCTGCGCGCAAAAAAAATTGTGCTGCGCGTACAAATTTGCACAGAGAATGTAATAGAGCCCTAAATGTTTAAACACACTCATACACACAAACAATATACAGTACGTAATGAAAATATATAATAAAATACAGACAAAAAATATTAAGATTAAAATGTGGGAAATACAATAGTGTTTAAGTTAACAAAGAGAAATATATAAAGACAATATTAAATTTGTAAACCCGAGATCTGCAGGTAAGCAGGAGAACCTACTAAATCATTTACTAGCCTCATTAAGGTAGTTTGCCACTTAAAGGAGGTGTTAGGGAATTAAATCTTTTAGAGAATCAGCCGTGGTGGATTATAAAACTCCAGGCATTAAGAACACACAGATTAAATGATGATGTTTCCTTTATTTGAATTATGCAACATCTGTTATTATTTACCTGAATTTCTGCTCTGTGTGCATTAAATCATTACACACTTAGCATTATAAATTCTAAACTTGCGTCTCTCATATCCAGGCTTAATACTTTGCAGATGTATTATCCGACATTGTCAAACCACCCATAAAAGTAGATTGACATAACCCTGGTTACATTGTGCTAAATACAATAAGATTATTATGTATTTCATGATCGGGCTCTTTATAAATACTTAAAACAGATCTGCTACTCCACTGATACTTGGTAAAATAATGCATAATATTTGATATTTTGACAGTGTTACATTAGTTAAATAGTGAAAGCCTCTTTCTGTCGTAATTTACTACTGACGCGTTTCGCATGTCTTCCGATCCACTTCCATATTTTTTTACCTTATGGTGACATATCAATCCACAAGCATTGTTTATGTCAAGGGATTTATAAATTAACATTTATGGGTGCTTGGGGGATTTCTGGCTGAATATTTATTTTCTCATCCCAATATACAAATCTATTTCTTCTGTGTAATTACTCATCTCCTCTAAAAGAATCTAAGGCACATTTGCTATTCGTTACACTCGTAAAAATGCAAGCGGTGAGAGATGCTACAGGTAATGTGTACAGTTAAATTAAACATGTAAAGGGCCACTCTGTGTATCCCTTCGGCACACTTCGGGGACCCTGCGGTGAATGCTGAATTCTCTGCAGGGTCAATTAATTGAGGTTGCCGAAGGGTGCTGAAGGAGAGACCACCGAAATTTCGTTGAAACTTTGGTGCTCTCTGAATAACCCCTATAGACGTTAAATGAACAAAATGATTTTAAAACTGCTAAAGTATATCCGCCAGTGCTGCAAACTACAGTGAAAGGAGAGTAGCCATTTGTCAGGAATATATTTATGATGAGACAGACCTCCATATGCAGAAGGCGTACCGTGGTAGACAGGGATGAGGCAGAAGAATGGTCAATGGATAGCTGGGGAAAAAATGCCAGGCAGCAGACAGACATGGTCAAAGTGGCAAGCTGTCAGGAGACCAACCACAGACAGACCCGTGCCCACACCTGACATGGCAGCCTCCTTCCTGTCATTCCAGACCAGGTGTTGGTGTAGCCTGGTACTCCAGTCTGAAGTCCCCAGGAAACCAAACCCTGGTTCTCCCTGCGTCAGCTCACATACACGGTTGGCCCATTAAGCACTGGCTACTTTCAATAAAAGTCTACCCTCCAATAAGTCAGTGCTTCAGAATTGTTGCCATCTAGCTCACAGAGACTAGACCTGTGCGTTGCTGCTCTTTAAACCTGCTTTATTCCCTTGCTGTCCCAGCCTACTCCCCTGCATCAAGCCTTCCAAGTTTCCATGTTCCCTCCAAGTTCCTCATGCCGTCCAAGTTCCTCATGCCCTCCAAGTTCCACATGCCCTCCAAGGTTCCTTGTGTCTCCAAGTCTCTCTATTGTTACCAGTTCCCAGCAACTCTCATTCCAACTATCCCCATAGTCTTCCTCCCGGAGTCTGGTCAGTCCTCTTCATGTCCTGCCCCTCGCCCTCAGTCTGTTGGTTTGTCTCCAGCCTACATTCTACCTCCAACTTCCCGTGTGTGTGTATCACTGCATACTGGGCTCATAAACTACACATACCCAGTATCAGCGCTTGACACAAGTAAAGGGTCAAATAACAGGGGAAGCAAACAGGAGAACAAACACAACAATCAGGAAAACAACGATATACTAGAAGGTCTATTCAGTGTATGGTCTGGGCTTAAATAGTCTGGGCACAGAGACTCTGCCCCAACGCGGCCACTGGGTTGCTGATGTCATCAAAGCTGGTCTGCAGCATTGGTGCCATAAAGGTTTGCAGGGTCTCACGGGCCTGTCTCCTCCTGTTCGGTGTGTTTAACTTGTATGTATATCTGTTATTCTGTCTCACCCATTGTACAGCGCTTTGGAACTTTTTACCACTTTATAAATACTTGCAACTGTAACTGTAAATGTTATTATTTCCACTTGCGTTACCCGGAACCATTTTTCCTTCCAGTACATATTAAACTATTGGGTCCACTGTAATTATATAAGTTTTTGGTAACTATTATTTATAAAATATTTCTGTAAATACAAAAGAAGCAAAAACAATCCGACAATTGACTAAACAAGCAAGAAGAATGTTGCTGCATGAAGATACACATTTCACGTAAAGGGAAAAAATAAAATCTCAGCACCGGCGCTATTTCTTTTTAACAACATTTTCTTATTTTAATTGGTATTTATAAACTTTGATTAATCTTTACAGTACGCCTGATGTCCTTCCATCAGCGCAAGCATTCCTGCATATGAAATGTAATGTGTCCTTAAACATACTTTAAATCAAAGCTGTAAAAAACTCACAGTTCTACAGAGAACCTGAGAATCTTTTCTTCATTTACATTCATTACATATTATGAGTTTAATTACCTTCCTCAAATAATATCACTCCGAGAGGATGATGCTAAAGGGGCGTAGTGTCCTGATGATTTTATTGATTGTGACTGATGGATGGCATCAACATTTCATAGCGGAGAATCATGGTTTTGTTGCATCAGGAAAATTAAATAGGGAGAGTTATTTTGTTTCCCAGTGATAGTGGCAGTTAGAATATTTCACCTGTAATGAGATGTGTGCGTTATGTGCCATAGTGAACCACTGCTGAGCCATTAAATATATGTAAATGAAGAGAAACACGAGAGAGCTTGGCATTATAACATGCAGGACAGAAAAATGGATCCTGCAAAGTGATTAATTTATTTGATGATGCCTCAAGTGAGGAATTTTAGGTCACAAATGAAGTGACAGAATGACAAATTACCATTTTAAAGAATTTACTGGGCATCATTACCGAACAATTGTCAGGTAGTTTATGGAGGCTAAGAAGATGGTATAAATATAGATCTTTTCTTTCTTTTTTTTTTTTTTTTAGTTGAATTATTAATCGCCTTTTTTTTTAAGATTTTTTTGTGAGTTATGGTGGACTGTTTGATTGGAAATAACGCGTTCAACAATTTTAACTAGAACCTAATATGATCTAAACCAGGGATCTTTGCAATTATGCTCTCAGTGGAATGTAAGACGAGGTGTAGAGTCAATTGCAATTTTAATGTGACAGAAAAGGATGAATTTTCCAGCACATTTCCTGGGATTTTCTTAGTTGTATTTCTCCTGCTGCGCCGCTTCTCACGTGTTTACTGTTTGTATTAAATCGAGAGGTGACATTCAACCGTTTCTATTAAATACGTAATGGTTCATCTGTAGTCCCTGGAATGAAAATTTTGATCATGGAAACATTTTGGCTGAAATCCCATCGTCGGTCAAACTGGGTCTTCATTCATCGACTGTTTTCCTTATTCTGAACTTTGTGTTGTTTGGCGTTTTTTCGCCGATCCCTGTTTCCTCTCCCTGCACGTTAGGGGCAGGGGCGATAAGTAAAGTTTAGGCTTTTAGTTCAGGAGGGAGAAGTCTACAGACTTTTGTTTTAAACAGGCACAACTCATTACAGGTTGGAAATGAATAAGTTGCCTACTGGTGACCGGCCGTACGCAAGGAGATAAGAAAACACGACACAAAAAGACACAAATACTTAAACTGTGGAATAATATGTATTTATTATAGGCCACAGCTAAAACCCCAACAAATATAAGATACCATATAACAATAAAATAATAATAACAAATAGACAGTGCTGACAGGGAACTCCACACTTCCACCATACCAACCCCAAACCAAGCCAGCTAAAAACTCCACCCCATCTCCCAAACATCCGATCCACCAAATACCACCTTAAATAAAGGAACCCTACCCCAGCACTGCCTACAAGCCCCCGCTGTGACAAAGGGGAAAAATAAAAAACCTAGAACCCAACCCAAAAAAAAACACCCCTATAACCAAAATAATGAAGGCCTGAAGCACCTAAGGCGTAGGGCCCTTAAGTTGCCTCTGATGCCAGGACGCAGGGAGGATTTTTCTAGAAGTGTTACAGAGCGTGTGGAGTTTTGAGTGGGAGTGGTGTGGGAGGAGTCCCCAGGAGGGTACTTAAGGCACGTGTGGAGAGGCTCTGCGCGCCTTTTTCTCCTGAGGTAGAGCTGGAAAAATCACCACCCTTTTTTATTTAGTTACGGGTTGGGTTGGTTTTTTAGTTAGTTTTGTTGGGCTCCTTTTGTCACGGCGGCGGCTTGTAGGCAGTGCTGGATTGGGGTTCCTTTTATTTAGGCTAATTTTGGTCAGATAGTTGGGAGTTGGGAGGTTTTTGTGGTTGGTTGGTTGGTTTGGAGGTGAGTGGTGGTTGTGTGGAGTCCTCTTTCAGCACTGGGTTATTGTATTATTTTGCTATGGAAATTTTTATGTCGTGGTGGTGGGTATATTGTGTGGAGTTTTTAGCTGTGGCCTGTATATATAATAAATATATATATTATTCCACAGTTATGTGTCCTGTATTTTTGAGTATTTATTGTCTCCCTGCGTACGACTCGGTCACCAGTAAGTGACTTAAGGGAGGGAAGGTGGGGATTTCTTCGTGAGTTTACCTTAGGAGAAAAAGGCGTGCAGAGCCACAGAGCACGCGCCTTATGTATCCTCCTGAAACCCCGCCCTTACCAGTTCCCGCTCTAACTCCTCACGCGCTAAGCCCCTGCTAATAAAAAAATTCCCTCCTTGTGTCCTGGCATCAGAGGCAACTTAAGGGCCATACGCCTTAGTTGCTTCAGGCCTTCATGATGTATGTCAATTTGGAAAATGGTTTTTCTACTATAGCGATCAAAATTATTTAAAAGCTAGAAGGTGCATTTAAAAAGCTATTAGGTATACACTATATTGCCAAAAGTATTCGCTCACCTGCCTTGACTCGCATATGAATTTAAGTGACATCCCATTCCTAATCCATAGGGTTCAATATGACGTCGGTCCACCCTTTGCAGCTATAACAGCTTCAACTCTTCTGGGAAGGCTGTCCACAAGGTTTAGGAGTGTGTTTATGGGAATTTTTGACCATTCTTCCAGAAGCGCATTTGTGAGGTCACACACTGATGTTGGACGACAAGGCCTGGCTCTCAGAACACCTATCGGGTTGAGGTCAGGACTCCGTGCAGGCCAGTCGAGTTCATCCACACCAGACTCTGTCATCCATGTCTTTATGAACCTTGCTTTGTGCACTGGTGCACAGTCATGTTGGAAGAGTAAGGGGCCAGCTCCAAACTGTTCTCACAAAGTTGGGAGCATGGAATTGTCCAAAATGTCTTGGTATGCTGAAGCATTCAGAGTTCCTTTCACTGGAACTAAGGGGCCAAGCCCAGCTCCAGAAAAACAACCCCACACCATAATCCCCCTCCACCAAAATTAACACTTGGCACAATGCAGTCAGACAAGTACCGTTCTCCTGGCAACCACCAAACCTAGACTCGTCCATCAGATTGCCAGATGGCGAAGCGCGATTCATCACTTCAGAGAACGTGTCTCCACTGCACTAGAGTCCAGTGGCGGCGTGCTTTACACCACAGCATCCAATGCTTTGCATTGCACTTGGTGATGTATGGCTTGGATACAGCTGCTCGGCCATGGAAACCCATTCCATGAAGCTCTCTGCGCTCTGTTTTTGAGCTAATCTGAAGGCCACATGAAGTTTGAAGGTCTGTAGCGATTGACTTTGCAGAAAGTTGGCGACCTCTTCGCACTATGTGCCTCAGCATCCACTGACCCCGCTCAGTCAGTTTACGTGGCCTACCACTTCGTGACTGAGTTGCTGTCGTTCCCAAACACTTCCACATTCTTATAATACAGCTGACAGTTGACTGTGGAATATTTAGGAGCGAGGAAATTTCACGACTGGATTTGTTGCACAGGTGGCATCCTATCACAGTTCCATGCTGGAATTCACTGAGCTCCTGAGAGCGACCCATTCTTTCACAAGTGTTTGTAAAAACAGTCTGCTTGCCCAGGTGCTTGATTTTATACACCTGTGGCCATGGAAGTGATTGGAACACCTGATTCTGATTATTTGGATGGGTGAGCGAATACTTTTGGCAATATAGTGTATATTCCCCTATATGTTCCTCATACACTGCCTGACCAAAATAAAGTCACACACTGTAATAATTCATTGGGCGCCTTTTGCTGTGATTCCGGCATGCCTTTGCAATGGCATTGTTTTGATAAGCTCATGCAATGTCACAGCATTTATTCGCATCCAGAGTGGCATTAAAAAAGTAAAGTTTCAGGTTTTTCCAAAATGGGAAAAACATAAGCTACAATTTAAAAGTGTCTGGGCTGTAGGCAATGAGATAGTAAAATGATGATCATAGGTTAAACAAGTCCATAATAAAATCAGTGAGGTGATATTATAAACCAATATTATGCATCTGTCAACAGAGCCAGCAATAATTCTCAGTTTTAATAAACAGCAACAAGATTGAGGGAGGATAGTTTTATCCACATTCAGAGATCCTTTTCCTTTAACTGGTTTAGATAGAGGGGGGTACTTTAACCCTCAACCTCCAATTGTGCAAGCCAGTTTGAAAATTAGAATCAATAACACTGTCTCCTCCAATATCTCATGTGTCCTCTTCATGTTATTTACTTGTGTTTACTCATAAAATCCTTTTTTTGGGGGATATTTTTGGTACCAATAATTGGCTCTCTACAAATGGGTCCGAAAAACAGTTCCCAGAAATCAAAATATTAAGAACCCCACTGGGTCCCCTGAGCTAAAACCCGGGAAGCTAAGGGGAAAAATTTGTGTTCACTAATTCTCCCTTTTGCGTCCCAGTTTCACCAGCGGATTAAGAGACAGACGCTGATGCAGGCTTCTGCTGCCGGGTCACATGACCAGAAGGATCTCTCCTCTCCCAAGATCCGGCTGGTCGGCAGAGTGATTGCGGAGGGAGACTGGGGACTCCCCCCCCAGTCTCACTCTGCTCCCGGCGGACAGAAGCGGCAGATCAGGCCTCAGTTCTGGCTGCAGGATGAGAGGTAAGTATTTGATTTTTGGGGGGCTTTTCAGCGGCTCAGAGCTGGTGTTAACTTTTTCAGCTCTTGAGGACCCTGTGATCCTAACTCTAGGTACTCTCTACTTGCACTTTGCACTCCCCATGTTAAGTATAGGGCGTGCAAAGTACAGTAAGCTCGCGTCACAAACCGCTAATACTAATTAGCTATTGGGTTTTTTAACCCGTTAGCGAAATGGAGATGATCTGTGCGGGGAGCTATCACCTCTTTTAAGCTAGCGCTAACGTGAGCAATAGCGTTAGTTTGAAGGAGGTGACAGGGGACCCTAACAGGGTTATTCAAATAGAATCGAAAAGCCACAGCACATTCAGTGACTTTTCGTTCTCCTCAATTTGGTACTATTTGGCGATCCCATTTCGGCGACCCTGCGGTGTATTCAGCAAGCACCACGGGGCCGTCGTAGTGCAGGGAAAGCCGCCGAAAACCTGCCGAACACTCACTGCATAACCCAGGCAAATGCACACCTAAACTCGCAAAAATGTCTTGATTAACCCCGCCGAAGACGCCGGAGAAACCCGAGCAGGAACCGATCAGAGCGCAGAGCAGCTTCCGGAAAAACCCGACACCTCAGATGAAGGAGGTGAAGAAAAAAACAAAACAGTACGCTTGAATGTTTGAAAAGTGAAACGCTGTTTGCAAAAAAACTACTGAGCGAAAAGGTCTGAAATTTACTTATGATTCAATGAATGATAATAAAAAGGGCTGTTACAGAACAAAGAAAAAACTATTTAAAAAAACGGAAAAAAATGTTTGCAAAAAAATCTCCAAAAATGCTTAAAAGATCCTATAAAATCTATAAATAAAGAGACTCTTTACTGCAGAATATTATAATTAACGGTTTATTAGATATTGAATTAAAACGGAAATATTTTTAATCTTGAAGCCTATGGTATTCGCCTGAATAAACCTGCTGAATGAAACCACCGAATGGAAGGGCATTTCGGCAACTTTTCACTGCTGGGTTTTGTTCTCTGAATAGATGAAGCATTGCTTCTCTATGGGGATTCACTGCCCTCGAACAGGCACTGAACAGGCACCGTATGTTCAGGCAATTCGCCAGGATAGCCGAATGGCCAGGAAAGGTAACCGTACGCTGAATTTCAGCGTTCGGTTACCTTTCGCCAGCAATTCGGAGCTCTTTGAATAACCCTGTAAGTGTTTGCCTCCTTTCAGGACTATCCTGAACACATTGGCAGTTTGTGATATAAAGGCCCAGACAGAACCCTCTGCACAGGAGACACAACCATTTCTAATGTGTGTTTGTCTCGTAGGCATTATGAGCAATGGATATTTAATTCAATAAATTAATTAAATTTAACAACACACATCTAATAAAACATCTATTTAGAGCATCCTCTTGAGTGAAAAAAATAAGGTAAAATTAATAATACTAATAATATAATAGTAGGGAAATACAATGACCCACCTCACAGGAGTTAACAATTTTTTTTTTAATAAATAATAATAATGATAATTAATTATTATTAATAATAATAATGTTATTATATTAGTATTAATACTACTAATATTATTTATTAGATGATGTGCAGCAGCTCAAAAAACTGCTCTCTGCATATGCCTATAATAATATTTATTTTACTATAATAATTATTTTATAAATACAATAAAATACATTACAAACATAATGTAATAATTATAATAATACACAAGGTGAGGATTAGTATATTTTTACGGATTGTCATTAAATGGTTACTATTAGTTAAACATTAAAACGATCACTATTTTGTTACTAATATTATTATTATAGCTATTGTTATTTGTTAAATCAAAAACTTTATTATTTGAAAATGGTATTAAAACCAACGTAATTTATCAACACTTTTGTTGATGTATATGAGAAAATTTCACGAGCATTGTCATATAATCTTTCTTTCTTTAAAACATTTCCAATATCTTGAAATGAGCATACGTTGTCTCCTAAATCTCAAATTTATAGCATTTGTAATAAACGTATCCTCTGGTATCCTTTGGGAAATAAAATAACATAATCAGCATATTTATTTAACAAATATGTTGGCATAAAATATGTGCTGTGATATTAAGTATTACATGTCCATTTCATGATTAGTACATTTTTACACTGAATTTCCTGTTTATAATTCTATTTAAGAATTCTGGAATCTGATTACCTTACTTTTAAACAATCCAGAGACTTCCGGCATTCCTAATAATAATTCATTTTTTTTCCTATATAACTTTAATCTGAAACCTGAACATGTAAACTAAATTGTGCATGGCAGCAAAGAGGATACCCTTAGGGGATATTTTACTGTAGTCCATCAATCTACAATATTTTTATCTACACTCTCATTTTTTTTTAAATCAGGGTAGATGGCTTATAACACACTGTATTTTTGTAGATCTTAATTTAAGTAATTTGAACGTTTATTAATTTCATGGCTGGATTGCTGCGATTGCCCGAGCTTAATCTCTGCTAAAGAAAAAGGTTCATTCCTTTTCTGGAAATTGTACCATATTAGCTGCGTTTCTGCCCAGTAGTTTTGCTTAAATTTGGGGATTATTTTTATTTTTTGTAACAACCAAATAGGTATGAATTAAAAAAATTTAAAAACCTGCATAAATTACCATTGTTTTTCCATTTAGGGTTTGTAGTCAGTTTATAATCATGGTGGTGATTTGTATAATTATTAAATATTATAAGTGGACAAATAGAAACTATTTTAGCACATCGGATGATCTAATGTTGGCAATACATATTGATACATTCTTTTACATTTTATAGATAGTGTTATTTTCCCATATTTGTTTTTTTAGAGCTAAACTGGTCAATTTTAATTCTGTATTCAAAACACACATAGGGTTATTCAGAGATGGTGAAAAGCAGGAGAATGACTGGAGAATGACTGGCGAATAAAAAATTCTAGGTCGAAATAGCCGATTTGGAAAGTGAGATGAAAGGGAGAATTTTTCTGGTTTGGCTATTTTGACCTAGAATTTTTCATTCTCCAGTCATTCTCCTGTTTTTCACGCTCTCTGAATAACCCTGACAGTTTATTCTTAACCTTTTTTTGCCCACAACTCACTTAAAGATAACAAAACACCGTTACACAAGTAGTCTTAACCCCTACACTACCATGATCGAGTTTGTTCGATCTTCAAAAGCTCTTTCAGGAGCTAAACATCAAGAAGAGAAAAAAAAAAACAATCTGGTGCTTTTCGGGTGCAATTCAAAGGAATTTCGTAATTGCAATTGACCCAAAGTTGCAGAATGTCAAATGTTTCAAACGTCGTGCTTCAGCTCAAGGAACCGCTCTCTGTGTCCATAGGTCACAGAGTATATCTACTTATGTATCATGAACACATGCTGCAGTAGCGAAATTTCACCAGCAGGGAGAGCCCTATGCCTGTCAAATTGACTTACTGTATTGTATTGTAAAAATGTATGTGTATACTGTACATACAGAAATTTTTGCAGGTTGGGTTTCGGAATGCCACTGGTTTCATAAAAAAATCGCTTGGTAGTGAAGAGGTTAACGTACACTCAGCTACTGGTCTTGTTGAGAGTTACAGTTCAGGTATATTTATCTTTATTAGTTATCATCGTTTATATAGCACCAGCAATTTCTGCAGCACCTTTACAATAAAGAATATGGATTAGCAAAATTACAAACAAACACAGCAACCAGAGACAAGAGGTGGAGGGTTACTGATTGATTAGTAAACATCTCATTAACGGCGATCATAGAGTGTCCTAGGCACATGATTGATGTGATACCTTTAGGTCGCCCATTAGGCAACAGGAAACCCTAATACATGCCAGAACAGGTTTGTTACAGGTAACTGCAGGGTGCCCCATGCGTGAGGTATTACAATGATGCTTCATTTATGCAGGGCTGGATTTACAATCAGGCAAAGTAGGCATGTGTCTACAGGCGCCCAACAAAGGGGTTGCTTTGCTCTGTAAAACTAAAAAAAGTAGCAGTTTTTTTTTTGTTTTACAGAGCAAGGTGACCTAGTGCGGTGAATGCCTTTGTCCGTAAAAGTAAAAAAGAATTAAAAATAGTAAAAAAGTCAAAATATAAAAAAATAAAAAGTCTAATTTTGTTTGCCCTCAAAAGAAATTCAAAAAAGTATCTTCCCCATTTTTCATCTTTTTTTGGGGAAGGGGTTCTCTATATTTCAGTGCTTACCTGCTGGGTGGAGTAGAGGTAGCATCACTGCTCTGCATGGAGAGAGCCTGTGGAGACATGGGTTCGATCCCGGCAAGAGCACCTCTCCAGTAAGTGTCCTTGGGCAAGACACCTAACGGTACATACTCGCCACCCAGGACATACTTGAAAACGAGAGAAATCTCAATGTATCTTTCCTGGTAGAATACTTTATCAAAAAAAAAATATCCGGCGCTGCACTTATGGCTGTGTTGAGTCTCTCCAGTAGACGCGATTGCCTGCTATATTGACCAGATAACAAAGGACAAGCTGCAGACAGTGAAGATAAAAGGAACGCGTGGAACCGGTGTCCTGTGGCCTTTAGTAGAATCAGAACTTCTCCCTTGCTATGTGAGTATCATAGCAATTAGGATTCGGCATAAGGGCATAGCAGGACAGTAAAATGCATGGGTTTATGTCTCAAAAAAGTTCTTGTACATTTCTTTGCATAGGAAACAAATGCAAGTGAATAAGGAAAACTCTTGTTTTAGTCAGCTCAGTTGATTAACGTAACTTTAAAAAAATGACAAAAATGCCCCTTTAAGCTTCCTCAATAAAATATATTATTATTATTCATTTTTTCTATGATTTATACCAGCAGAATGGTCTTTCAAGTAGAGCAATTTTACAGACAAGATGAGACGTGAGAATGGTTGTAGGAAACGGTATTCTAGATGGATGGTGGTAGAGAAGAATTCAAAGCATTCCGACGTACCTAGAACGAGGGAAATTGAGACAATCTATGTGTGATCTATGTGGAAGAAAATGATCAGATAGAGAGAGGCGATTAATTGGAACGATGAGGTCACTGAGGTTAGAGTCAAGTGAGGGAATTGATTGTGTAGAACAGATTATTTCGGATGAGTGGTTAGCATATCTAAGTAAATATGTTTTAAGGGAAAGTTATGCATGTGTTATAAAAAGGGTATAACGGGCAAGACCGGGGAGTTTGAGTAAAGGAAAGGCAACTAGGAGATCTTGGAGATCCAGGAGAAACAAGAGCCCAGTCATGAAGTGGTGGACCAGACAAAACAAGAGCCCAGTCATGAAGTGGTGGACCAGACAAACATGTAGAGTGTAGGCACCGAATGCTGAATCATTGAATGTGTATAAATTCTCTATAACTTGTTGTGTCATTCAGTAGAGTAGGGTTCTCAAATATTGTCCCACAGATGTTGAATGACGACAATTCCCAGAATTCTTTGAATGAGAGTACCAACTTAAGTCTGAAGGCAACATCAGCACAAGAGTGATGCATCAGGCGCTTTTTGACACGGGTATTTATGGCTAAGCAGCCGTACACATAATTAACATCATCACAAGCAATGCCAAACATTGGTTGTAGTGGTGTAACACTCTACTGGACTCTGAAGTACGAGTTCTTTGGCATGGTCGGTCATTTTTCACTATCAGGAATTCCCATAAAAAAATGTGACTGTTCTGGATCACAGGAGAAGGCGACCCACTAGAATGCACCTTGCCTTATGTAACATTTAGTTGAGGAGTGATTATGGTCTGGTGCTGTTCTCAGGGCCGGTGCTAGGCTATTTTGCACCCTAGGCCAGACCAGCTACTTGCGCCCCCCCCCTCCAAAACAATACAACACAAATGCAACACAAATGAAAAAGTTTACTGATCGGCACCCAGGGGGATGACCGCTGGGTTCTGCAGTTCGAGTTTTATGGCCAAATCAGCGTTATAGACTGGGCACTGAAAATTACAGCGTTATAGACTGGGCACTGTGTGTGAGCGTATCACAGAGCTCCACAGCAATAATACTCACAGTAATGCGCAGTGTGTATTAGCGTATCACAAAGCTCCACAGCAATAAAACTCACAGTAACAGGCGGTGTGTATGAGCGTATCACAGAGGTCCACAGCAATAAAACTCACAGTAACAGGCGGCGTGTATGAGCGTATCACAGAGCTCCACATACCCGACCCAATGTTACACACATCCACACACAGTGTCACACACACATAAACTTACCCTTACAGCCCTGGTTGAGGCCTGGCTTCGGGCCTGGTCTCCCAGGCTTCGGGCCTGGTCTCCCAGGCTTCGGGCCTGGTCTCCCAGGCTTCGGGCCTGGCCGTTGAAACCACTGTGGCTGATAGGGCTCAATGATTAGATTTTTCTTTAAGCTGATGACAAAGCATGCGCTCGGCGATCTGGCCCAGCGCTCGCTCATTTACCTCTTCCTGTCTTCAGGTGCCCGGCGGTCTCCTCCTCCTTCAGGCCGTGGGGGGATTTCCTTCTGGTGAAGGGGGCGGGCCGGGTGAGTGAGGCGGGTGGCGTGGCCTGGTTTTGCGGCGTGCTTCAGGGCCGTCCTGTCCAGGCAGGGGCGCTTCATGCTGCGGCCTTTGACAGGGTGGCAAAATGCCGTACCTGACAAAGCTGCCTGCTCCATGGATGGGCCGGCCCTGCCTGTGGAGCTCGGCTGCACCCTGGCGGTGCTGCGCTCTAGGCAGCTGCCTAGCTTGCCTAGCGGCAGCGCCAGCCCTGGCTGTTCTTCAGGGATGGGACTTGACCTCGTAGTTCTAGCAAAGGAATGTCTTGCAGGAACAGAGTACCAACAACATTTTAGACAGTTTGGTGCCTCCAACTTTGATGCAACAGTTTAGGGAATACCCTTACCTGTTCACGCATGTCTGAGCCTTGTGGCTGCACAAAACTATGACGCCACCTTCATTAAACACTTTTCTAATGAATACAAATGTCAATTAGGAGCTAGAACTGCTCCCAAGCATCACCATATGACTTCACAAATGTTCTTTTAGCTGAATGGGCAGCGGATTCCACAGTTCCACACAACATGACATTCTTTTAAGCCTTCCAGAAGAGTGCCAGCTGTTATGGTCATAAGTTATATGGGCGTAAATTATATGGGCAGTGGATTCAACTCTGTATTAATTCTAATGTTTTCTGAATCGAGTATCCAAGAAGCTCATATAGGTTTGAAGATCAGGTGTCGACAGCGCTTCATTTGTAAATCAAAAAGTGCCGGAACGCAAAATGCATATGAGAGCGTAGGGAAGGAGGTTGGCTCAAGTCCTGGAACATGTGCAGAACACAGGGCTGAAAACAACATGCAATGTTCTCAAATAATAATTTGCATGTGAGAAATGTTAATGAAAATCATTTTTAATTAATATTTTTTGGTTTGTACCATGTGAACTACCGTATCTGCCCAAATAGTTCCTGGAACACAGGAAGTCAAAACCTGGGAGGTCCCAGATCCTGTTTTCCAGGATAACCCACAAATTAAGCCCTGGGTGTCAGCATACGATTGGTGAGTACATCTTGCCTTCTTGATGTCTGGCTTTCTTTTGTTATGATTTTTTTTTGTTTGCTAGTAATATTTGCCTTACTTATAGTTCAGTTTTTAAAACTGGCACTCGTTCTACCCTATGGGACTAAAGGCAAGAGTGTCTCCTACAAAAATAAGTGTTGTAACTCCTCAAAACATCTGTCCCCAAATTAAGCGGTGCCAAATAATAGGAACTCTGTTTGTCCCTACAAAAATAGTGGAAGGACTGTGTTCCCAAGCGTTCCTGCTTGACTTGACCCCAGGTTAAAGGGCATTTTTAAGCAAGACAAACCTAAGGAACTCCTACTTTCAACACCCACTTGGACTTTCTCAGAGTGACACCCTCATCACCTCTTGTACTGCATATATAAGCTTGGTCATCAACAAGTCTATACTAGGGTCCTGGCATTGCTGTGGTTCCAAAAGGGCAACCTCTAATATTGTACCCTACGATGTTCTGAATACTTCTGAAAGTATTATTAGGTCAAGCCGTTATTTTTCCATAGAATTTAGCTATATATATCTCAATAAAAGTTAAAATATACCAGTGTTTAGCCAATATTTTGTAAACCGAGATTTTAAGAACATTTTTTTAAATATCTGTATAAATATATTAACATATATTTATGATCTAAGACACTGAAGATGCGCAGACTATTTTATAACAATGAATGTACCTAATAGGCATGTATTTTGTTTCCATTAATAATCATACATACAGATGATGCTGTGCCTGGCTCTTTTAACAAGCTTAAATAATATGCATGTTTGTACATTTAAAATATAATGTATAAAAATTTGTTTCGTCTTAACGCATGTTAGAGATAAACCGATCTCATTCTTTTTTGTGAGTTCACGTACGTTTAGAGCGAAAAGAAACGCTGATGAATTATGGAAATGTTTTCTTTATAGAAGACGTATATTATTATAGAATTCTTTTAGGAAACGGGGGAAATAATGTGTATGTATTTCTGAGGCTCGCTGAAGCCGGTTTTCAAACAAAATAATTTTTTTTTTCTGTGTTGTCATTTTATATTTGAAATTAGGTATATAATTTACCAGAACGCTCATTTATATTCAATTATTCATGTGACAACTGAACTGTACAGAAACTTGAGAGAATTATTAATCAAAACAGAATTGTATTTGATGTGCTTCCTACATAAGAAAGATTTGTACCGACTTCGACCATTGCATCACAAACTGATTATTTCATGGATTCAGTTCCATTGTCTTTTATCCTCCACGAGAGTGTTATCAAAGGGAAAGGGGATAATGACTTAAGTACAACATTAGTCTGGCTGGTAAATTAGGCATTAAACTGTCCCATTGGAAGCCTAAATTCTGTCCAATTTTCAAGTTGAGTTAAACTGTTTCTTACAGTAAATAGCATTTCTTTCAAGAAGACGTTCTATAAAATATGATAGGAAAAAGAGTCTTTGGCGTCATAAATACTTCCTACTGCATCAAAGAGAATTTTAAAAATGTCTATGTCAGATGTTAATAACCATTAACCTGTTTAACAGCTTTTATAACAACATGAAACAGGGATTTTAAGTTTACCATATGCACAGAGCAGCACTAGAGAGTTCAAACAGACACTTCCTGTTTCCTGTGCATCGGGCTAGTGCAGAGTTCAGCGACTTTGGCTCCCTGATGTTTTGGGAACTACATCTCCCATGATACTCATTCACCCATTACACTGACTGAGCCACATGGGAAATGTAGTTTCCAAAACATCAGGGAACCAAGGTTGCTGACCCCTGTGCTAGGGGGAGCTTTCTTATAATCACAAGGACCGTTTCTGATTTCCTGTATAATGTGATGCTGAAAGCGGTCAGAAAAATACAACAGGTCTATCCAAGTCTTTTTTTAACATTAGCGGTCATTGAGGATTCACGAATCATGCTGTAATTCCAAGATGGCTGCCTTCACAGTGCAAAATTGAGAGTTCTTCACTGGGAATTTACAACTAAACTTAATATCGCTTAGCTATAAGAAAATTTTCACAACCTACATTTATATTATTAATGAAAGTCATTTTCAGTGTAAAGTGAAGCAAGATCGATTATACTTAACCCTTTCACTGCTGAGGCATTTCACCGCTGTGTGCTGAGCTCATTTTTACCACTTTCGCTCATCATGTTTAAACGCGTTTTGAAGCCACATTTTATTATACGACCCAGACATACAGTCAGGTCCAGAAATATTGGGACTTCGACACAATTCTAACATCTTTGGCTCTATACACCACCACAATGGAGTTGGGATGAAACAAACACAATGTGCTTTAACTGCAGACTGTCAGCTTTAATTTGAGGGTATGTACATCCAACTCAGGTGAACGTGTAGGACTTACAGCAGTTTGCAGATGTGCCTCCCACTTGTTAAGGGACCAAAGGTAATGGGACAGAATAATAATCATAAATCAAACTTTCCCTTCTTAATACTTGGTTGCAAATCCTTTGCAGTCAATCACAGCCTGAAGTCTGGAACGCATAGACATCACCAGACGCTGGGTTTCATCCCTGGTGATACTCTGCCAGGCCTCTACTGCAACTGTCTTCAGTTCCTGCTTGTTCTTGGGGCATTTTCCCTTCAGTTTTGTCTTCAGCAAGTGAAATGCATGCTCAATGGGATTCAGGTCAGGTGATTGACTTGGCCATTGCATAACATTCCACTTCTGTCCCTTCAAAAACTCTTTGGTTGCTTTTGCAGTATGCTTTGGGTCATTGTCCATCTGCACTGTGAAGCGCCGTCCAATGAGTTCTGCAGCATTTGGCTGAATGTGAGCAGATAATATTGCCCGAAACACTTCAGAATTCATCCTGCTGCTTTTGTCAGCAGTCACATCATCAATAAATACAAGAGAACCAGTTCCATTGGCAGCCATACATGCCCACGCCATGACACTACCACCACCATGCTTAGGATCATGAGCATTTCCTTTCCTTCTCCATACTCTTCTCTTCCCATCACTCTGGTACTAGGGATGTGCGTTTCGGGTTTCGGAATTTCGGAATTTTCACGAAATTTCCCGATTCGTGTTTTCGGATGCGGCCGAATTTCCGAAAAATTTTAGATCCGAAAATTTCAGATCCGAAATGTTTTCCGAGCCGAAACGAAATATTTTCGGATTTTTCGAATGGACTTGAAATGTGTCAAACGAGGAGAACAGATTTTCTGAAAAATGAAAATTTTCGGAAAAACGAATATTTTCGGAAAAACGAAAATTTTTGTAAAAACGAAAATTTTCTGAAAAACGAAAATTTTTGTAAAAACGAAAATTTTCTGAAAAACGAAAATTTTTCAAAAAGACGAAAATTCGATACAAAAAACGGGCAAAATGACACGAAAAATACGAAAAATGGTCGATATTCCGAAAAATGTGCAATTCCGAAAAACGAAAATTTCCGAAATTACGAAAAGTCGATACAAAAACCGAGCACAGTGACACGAAAATACGAAAAATGGTCGAAATTCCGAAAAAAAAATGTACCCGAAAAACGGGCCGAACCGAATCGAATCGAAACCGAAATCGGTCGAAACGAGCTGAATCGAAAAGTTTAAAAATCCGAAAAATCGAACCGAATCGAATCGAAAAAAAAATCGGTGCACAAGCCTATCTGGTACAAGTTAATCTTGGTCTCATCTGTCCATAGGATCTTGTTCCAGAACTGTGAAGGCTTAGTTAGGTGTTGTTTGGCAAACTCTAATCTGGCCTTCCTGTTTTTGAGGCTCACCAATGGTTTACATCTTGTAGTGAACCCTCTGTATTCACTCTGGTGAAGTCTTGTCTTGATTGTTGACTTTGACACACATACACCTACCTCCTGGAGAGTGTTCTTGATCTGGCCAACTGTTGTGAAGGGTGTTTTGTTCACCAGGGAAAGAATTCTTCGGTCATCCACCACAGTTGTTTTCCATGGTCTCCTGGGTCCTTTGGTGTTGCTGAGCTCACTGGTGCGTTCCTTCTTTTTGAGAATGTTCCAAACAGTTGTTTAGGCCACGCCTAATGTTCTTGCTATCTCTCTGATGGGTTTGTTTTGTTTCTTCAGCCTAATGATGGGTTGCTTCACTGATAGTGACACCTCTTTGGATCTCATCTTGAGAGTTGACAGCAACAGATTCCAAATGCAAATAGCACACTTGAAATGAACTCTGGGCCTTTTATCTGCACATTGTAATTGGGGTAATGAGGGAATATCACACACCTGGAACATGGAACAGCTGAGAAGCCAATTGTCCCATTACTTTTGGTCCCTTAACAAGTGGGAGGCACATCTGCAAACTGCTGTAAGTCCTACACCATTCACCTGAGTTGGATGTACATACCCTCAAATTAAAGCTGACAGTCTGCAGATAAAGCACATTGTATTTGTTTCATTCCAACTCCATTGTGTTGGTGTATAGAGCCAAAGATGTTAGAATTGTGTCAATGTCCCAATATTTCTGGACCTGACTGTATTATATATCGTTCTTTCCGGCAGACTCATAATACATCATTTTTATATGTATACGTCATGTCCTGCCTGTATATTATAACAAAAAATGCAATAAGATTTGAATTTTTAATCATCTGCAGCGTATAAAGTGGTTTTTTTCACCTTTTATCACTTGAACATTTGCGGTTATATTTTCTATGGGGTGCGCTTGTTCAAAAAAAGTAGAAATGGGGATTTATTACATTTTTTGGGGGGAATTATGTGATTTTTAGCAAAAGCACCCCATAGAAAAATATCATTAGAGCAGCATCATTGTTCATATTATAATTGAAATGTGAACAATATTGCTACATTAATAAAAATAACACACAAAAAAATACATGGGTTTTTTTGTTTTTTTTAATTATTTATAATTTATTTGTTTATTTTTCTTTTACTTTATACCTAGTCATGTTGGGTATCATTTGAAAGGCCATGATCAGGCCTTTCAAATGACAGTGTCCATGACCCCCTAGCTGCCACTTTTCTGGAGATATTGGGGTTCAAACTAACCCCCTATCTCCACCAGGGGATTTCCTTGGGAAATCCCCGGGCAGCTAGGGGTTCCCCAGCTATCTGACATCATCATGCTATGCGTGAGGATGTCAGGCAGTGAGGGGGGACCTGGGGGTGGAGCCGCCATCCAAGATGGCGGCCCCCACCGGAGCTAGGCCACACTTCGGCGCCGCAAGGCGCTGAAGTGAGACCTGGTGCCTAAGGGGTTAAAGCCAGGCACCGCTTAAAAGAGGAAACTCTCCCCTTTTAAGTGGTGCCTGGCTTTTTTTTGTGGGACCTCCTGATTGGAAGGGAGAGGGATCCGAACAGATCCCCCCTCCCTTCCAGGAGATGGGGTCGCCTGGAAATGATGTCATCGCGCATGGCACGATGACGTCATTTACGTCGGGAGGAGCTTGACTTCAGCGTCTGAGGACGCTGGAGTCAGAACGCTGTGGGACCCCGGACAGAGAGGTAAGTATCTCCGCCGGGGGTCCCGTAAAGCTGATGATGTGTAGGACACGTCCTCAGCATACAGCGGGAGTAACTAAGGACGTGTCCCACATGTCATCAGCAGTGAAGGGGTTAAACTGCAAGGCACCTCCTGGTGCCTCGATATGGAGCATAGTTGACATGGTGTCCTGCAGGAACAACGCAAGAAATCTAGTTTATTGAAACAAAATTCCTTTGCATTTGGCCTCCAGAACATGTCCCTAAAGTTTCAGCACTATGAGCATGATGCCTGAGGTGCTAACACCTTTAAAACCAGCACGAGAATATGTCTGCATGACATCTCCCCAGCTGATTCTGCTTGGAGACCAGAACTGCAGTAACACCTTTTGGCCAGCAGATGGCGACATCTACTCAACAAATAGGCCATTACAGTAAGGAATACATTTAGAATTTATTTATTTATTTATAAAGTATTTTACCAGGAAGGATACATTGAGATTTCTCTCTTTTCAAGTATGTCCTGGGCTCAAAAACATTGAATTGTTACAGTCGTTACAGAAATACAAAGTAATAAAATGCAAGATATTAAAAACACAAATATACAGATTAACAGAAAAAAAATATGTAGGAAATAGCCATTATGTTACATGTTTACAGGTGCATTCTGTATATAGTCATTATGTTAAATGTTTACAGGTGCATTCTGTATATAGTCACTATGTTACATGTTTACAGGTGCATTCTGTATATAGTCATTATGTTACATGTTTACAGGTGCATTCTGTATATAGTCACTATGTTACATGTTTACAGGTGCATTCTGTATATAGTCACTATGTTACATGTTTACAGGTGCATTCCATATTGAGGTATGTTAATAGGGAGCTCTTGAGTGACTTAAGACTGGGGGAAGATTTGATGGCGTCTGGGAGGTTATTCCATAACTGCGGTGCTCTGTAGGAAAATGAGGATCGAGCCACTGTCTTTTTGTATGGTGGTGTCATGGAGCTGACGTAACACTCCATGCTTCAAACCCCAAGAGACTTTATGTTCAATTGTATCGTGTGATTTTAAATATATTTTGCATCGTTTGGTTTTAGTTTAAATTAGTTTATTATAAAATGGTGTGGCTTTAGTTCTAAATATACTTATATATTCCTGTAGGTAAATGTGTTTTTGTATAGCTAGTAAACAAGCTTTACTGCTGTGTAATTTATGCAACAGGGCTTTAACCCTTATCTGGCTGCATGTTTAAATCAAGAAATCTGTGATAGTGTTTGTCTTTAATCTGATGTGTTAGAATAGGTTATGCAAATGTCGTGTGAGCTAAAGGCCAAAGAATGTAAAGAATGTTTATTGTAAATACCTATCTGACATAATGTAATTAGCATATTGGTAGGACGAGGTGCATCATTTATGCAAATTTTGACTGTTGAATTTCCGCATAAATGGTGGCATTTTTGTTCATTAAAAGTCAGAGAATCCTGTGGGAACATACAGCTCGTCTGGTGTCTCATTCAGGGTACCCACTATCACCCCCAGAAGGCACAGAACGGCCCTCTGGAAATTCCTAACGGCTCCAGGGCAGAGAATCAGAAGCAGGCGGGTCAAGCTGCTCGAGGCGCTGAGGACAGCGCTCCCAGTAGCCGGGCTGACCGCAATGAAGGGGTGTCTGGAGAGCCAGGACAGACGGAAGAGAACGGTTCCGTCACAGGTGGTATTGCAAGTAAGGTGCAGGATCGGAGGTAATAGGATGAGGGAACTGCTGGGGGAAGCAGTCTATTCAGGTAGGGTGGCAGCTTCTCAGAAAACCTCTTAAACACCAGGTTGGAAAGGTGAAGGGTGCGTTTAGATTCCAGCGACGGCCAGTTTAGCTCTTTTAACATGTCACAATGGTGGGTCATGTAGTTACATTGTAGCGCAAAGTGGCAGAATATTCCCAAACATCTCTTTCTTTATAATTATTTAAAAATGATTTTCTAGAAAACCACTGGTTCCTGACAGTGGTTTTCTGGAAAATCCCTTGATAGTGACGGGGTTAAAAGAAAATGTGCTGGTCCTTCTTTAAAACAAAGGCGCATTAGTTTGTACTATTTATCCCACAAAACAATATCGTGGGGCATTCCCTGGGCAACATCCCATGGGAAAAATTACATGTTAACCTTGCAAAAAAACAAAAAAAACAAGAAGGAATTTCTTAGCATTTCACGATAGATATAAGACTATAAGATAAAAACAACTGACTGTTATCTGCCAAGAAACACTATGTTGCTGTGTAAACACCAAAACCAATACAAGAAATTCATCACACTGAAAAGGCGTTAGAGGAAATTTATATATTACCCCTGGGGTTCAGGTCTTCTAAGGTCAGAGTTGAGATGTATTTGAGAGGAAGAAAGAAATTTTATTTTATGACAATGTATTTATACTGTGAATACATGAGTTCAGTCCCGAAAGACCTCTTACCTATAAAAAATCTTTAAATTCTCTTTAATAGCGGTCCTTAAGGAAACAGGAAGATGACGAGTTTAACCTAATTTGTGCATTTTCTCTGTTTTTTTTCTCTGTTAACATAAAGCAGTTTGTGTTTTCCCCAGAGATCACTTTGTGTACGTTTTATTAAAAGCAATGTTTTTTTTAGCCGAAGATAACAGTACAAATGTAGCTCAGCGCTATACAAATTAATGGTATATGTGACAGTGGGCCGCATTATTAACAATTTATCTTTATGAATTCCCTACTGTCAGAGCTAATACAGTTTAATCATGATTGACAGAGTGAATGGAGCAGGGAATAGTTTACATAAGTTTATGAGGATGAAGGAGGAAGATTTTTCCTTGTTTTGTTATCATTACTTTTTAATGCCCTTCCGGCTGTTTTCATGTCATGTGGCAAAAATATAGAATCTTTAGAGCTTAAATCATCTAATACATTTTACATGCCCCGAGATGTTCTCTTGAGATATTTTGCCAATTAATGTTTAAAAGGTAGACCTTGCACGCCATCATACACCTAATTTGTATTTTGATGTAAATCAGAGAGCAGGATTTTTGGCACATGGTTGTAAATTCTATAATATGGGACAATAAATGATAAAATATAACAACAGCACTCGCAAGCTCTTCCTACTAGAAAGTAAGACTGTCAATGGTCTGTTTTATTGAGCTGGAGAGCATACAGTTGATCAAAGATCATATAATGTCGAATACCCTAATATATTTAATGTATCTATAACACTGGCATGTTCATCATCCGTAAATATACTGCAAACCATTTAATTTGAATATTTTTTCTGTGAAAGATTGCATTTATAAAATAAAGAAAATCACACATTTTGATCATATGACTAATCCAGGGCTGTCAAACTTCAGTCCCCCCAGATGTTGCTGAAATGCACCTCCCATAATTCTCTCGCCATCTGCTGCATTTCAAAGGGCCCTGCCACCTGGTGTGGGCTAACTCTAGCATCAGCATGTTTTTGCCTTAGCGCCAGTTAAATTGAGTCTAGCGCCGGACCAACAGATCATTTGTCTCTTGCTAGAAACAGGAAAAATCCCTTCGTAGCGCGAGCTTACTGTACTTACCGCGTCCTATACTTAACATGGGGAGTGCTAGAGCGCACTTGCGCTATAGTAATTTTTAGGCGGACGCTAATTGCAAAATTTTCCCTACTGCTCAACGCTGGTGGTAACTCCAAAAACCCCCACAAAAAACAGGTCCACGTCCAACGTTAACAGGCAACTAACAGGCTGGGTGGAGTAGAGTTAACATCACTGCTCTCTAACGGTGGAGACACAGGTTTGAATCCCAACAAGAGCACCTCTCCAGTAAGTGTCCTTGGGCAAGACACCTAACGGTACATACTCGCCACCCAGGACATACTTGAAAACGAGAGAAATCTCAATGTATCCTTCCTGGTAAAATACTTTCTCGAAAAACATAACAAAACACATGAACAGGCAATTAACAGGCAATTGAAAGGAATGCAGCTCAGGTGTTGTCTTGGCCCCATACACCATAGTAATGGATCTGGTCAGCAATGTCGCTGCTGTTGCAGTAGGCTCTATTATGATATATATGTATCCTTTATCCACATATGTCCTAATTCTATTATATTGCCTAATTTTAAACATTTTATGCTAGAGTTAATCATAGTATGTAAGCAAAACTGAAAAAGAAAGGTGTAGCGATGGCAATGTCCTTCTTGAGGAGAAGACAAGAGTTTCAATGATGTTTCTTAAGAATCTTCTTCGCCCAATATCCTCAAATAAAGCACAGATGAAAATACATCATAGCGCGACCCATAATTGACATATAGTAATATGTAGATGAAATAAAAACACTCACATGGAGTAGAATCCTCCTGGTTCTAGGGAAAATTGCGTCTGGGTACTTTCCGGCCACCCAATTGCCCTTCTAGATCCAAGGAGTTCCAATCTCCAAATCCGTGTGTACTGCGTAGCAGAGTACGATAAGACTGGAAATAGATCACTTCAAGAAAGTCTCCAATAGTAGATAAAAAATTATTTTAATAAAATAAAAACAAACATAAAATATGCCAAAACGCGTTTCGCCTATTCATATATGTATTAAAGGCTTCCTCAGCTGGCTGCTGATATCAAATGACTTGTTCATTGTTTAAATACTCTCATCAATCTACTATTGGCCAATCCCATCATTCAAATTTGGTGGGGAATCGGTACTACCACTAAGATTAGGACTTTCGATTCATTGAATAGTATGTAAGCGTTTGATTATTAGGATGACCGTGTGGACCATGTTTAACCCCTTAAAGGACGGAGTAATTTTACGACTTTGGCGCTCTTTCGGAAGTGAAGTTTGCTGATGTTTTTGCTCATCATGTTTAAACGCGGTTTTAAGTCACGTATTATTATACCACCCAGAACATTATATATCGTTCTTTCCGGCAGACTCGGCAGATTAATAATATATCATAATTATATAAT
Source organism: Leptobrachium leishanense (assembly GCA_009667805.1). Taxonomy (NCBI): domain Eukaryota; kingdom Metazoa; phylum Chordata; class Amphibia; order Anura; family Megophryidae; genus Leptobrachium; species Leptobrachium leishanense. The sequence continues at coordinate 35,404,280 of CM019069.1, read as the reverse complement.
ACGTCATGTCCTGCCAGAATGCTATAATAAAAAATGTAAAAAAATGTGAATTTTCAATAAAATTTCAATCATCCACAGTGTGTAAAGTGTTTTTTTTTTCACATTTTATTATCCGATCCTTTGCGGTTATATTCTATGGGTAGACTTGGGAACCCATTTTTTTTTTTTGGGGGGGGGGGATTACGTGATTTTAGCTAAACCCCCCCCCAAAAAAATCATTGGTGAAGCATCATTGTTCACATTATAATTGAAATGTGAACAATAATGCTGCATAAAAAAAAAAAAAAAGCACGTTTTTATTTTTTATTAATTAAATAGTTTTTTTAATTTTTATTTTTACACTTTTATTTACTTTTTTCATTGTCATGTTTGATATCGTTGGAAAGGCCATGCTCAGACCTTTCCATCGATATCAGGCATGACCCCCTAGCTGCCACCGATCAGGAGATAAGGGGTTCAAAGAACCCCCCTATCTCCTGCAAGGGATTTCCATAGGAAATCCCTTTGCAGCTAGGGGCTTCCCCAGTTAACTGACATCATCGCGCATGGCGCGATGAGTCAGTTGACGCGGGGGGGACCCAGAGGTGGGGCTGCCATCCAAGATGGCGGCCTCCACCGGAAATAGGCCGCGATCGGCACAAATTAGTGCCCGGTCGCGACCTGGCAACTCATGGGTTAACCCCATACATCGCTGGAAAGGTCAGGCTGTGACCCTTCCACGATGCTGGCCACAGCGCCTAGTCCCCCGGCGATGGGGAGATAGAGGGATCTCTCCTCCCCTCCAGGCGCTTCCCCATGCTCCGGCGGGCGCCTGAAACTGACGTCATCGCGCCAGCGCGATGACGTCAGTGCGCCGGGGGCTTGAAAATACGCAGATCAGGCTTCATCGAAGCCAGATCAGCGTGGGAGCCGCCGGGGAGGTAAATATTACGCCGTGGGCTCCTAATGCGAGGACGTTCCATGCCGTCCTGCGATTAAAGAATGCAGGATGGCGTGAACTGAAGGTTTAAAGGGACACATGGATAAGTCTTGCCCTGAAACATGTATTCTTTATATTCTGCAGCAGGGAAATTATTGTCGCTCACCTGGCCTTCCTTTTGGATCCATTAAATGCATTGTAATGATTCTACATACTGTTGGGTGGCATTTATCAAGCAACGCCAATCAGCCTTAATTAATATGTGTGCATATAAACATGGATAATACGGCGACCTTGGAGGATTTTAATAATGCAGCGAGGTGTGAGGACTATTCGCTGGATGTGTTCATACTTATACATGCTTGTGAGGGCAGGGGATAGGTATGGTCCGGCACTCTACATTGGAATAAAACTGTTCTATTCTATACACAACCTCATTAGCTCTGGGTCTCAGCCTGGGTCTTAGCGTTTCCCTAGCGTGCACTAAATGACCTTGTACACGGACTGCCGTGGACAAGGTGATCTGTTAGTAGGTCGACAGGTGCTACCTTTTAGCGACTCGCACTAGATTTTTCTATTAGCGATGGCGTTTTAGCTCACACCAGGTGATAGGGCCCAAAGTGTTCTGGTAATTGTAGGCCATCAACATCTGATGGGCAGGAGTTTGACTGCCCTGGAATAACTGGAATAATTAAAAAACAAACAGTGCTATGGGGACGATACGTTTAGTTTGGGTTTTTGGTATTTTTATGGAATATTGCTTGGGGTCATAATAAAGATATCATTGTTGATCTGATGAGTTGCAGAACTTTTATGTTTATCAGAGAATGACTGGTTCCAAACAGGACCAAATTTAGGGCTTTATCTTATTGAGCCCATTTGCTGAAATCTTGTGTATGAACGGCTGCAATTTGCCGATTTTTTTAGGGTTCGAGAGATTTAATTAATATTAATAAAAATTTGGCTTAATTATAAGCAGTTGTGCCTTTACTCGCTAATAGAAATTTCAGCTTTAATGATTCAGACAATTTTCAGATAAAAAACCATTCTGCTGAAAGGAGTTGATAAATGTATTTACAAGCAGGGAAACAAAGAAAATCAGACTGAAACTTTCATTTAAATATTGGATTTTCGTACAGACATGATATTTTTCAAAATTCACCATGATGGTTACAGAATATATGGCTTTTCGGACATTTTACCAGCCAGGGTTTCTTTTGGAACAGCATGACTTTTTGATTTTCAGCTGTCACTGAATTTTTTAAATTAAATCAGCTGATAGTCTGCAAAAAAAATCTGTAGATTTTTTTTTATAAATCAAAAGAATTAAATTGAGCCCCTGAAAAGAGTTCATGGCTCCAACCTAGTGAAAAAAAGAACATCTAGCATTTATTGTAAAAAGTCAGAACAGATATAAAGCAACTTAGAATGAAGACAATAGTAATGTCCCTAGCGCGTTTCACAACTCTAAATGTAATTACTCATAGGACTACTTATAGAAATGAACGCTTTTGTTTGAAGACCCAAATCCAATGAATAATCCACTTTTATACTTTCCTCTGTCTTATCCTCAAAGGTGGTATTTAAAGGAACATGCTACAAAAAATCAATATAAATACAAATTAAAAAATGAAATGGAGAAGCCTGTCTGATTGTTACATAGTTAGAGGCCTAACTGATGAAGATTGGAGGGTGCCCAGCTACCACACATACAACAAAATAAAGCAGAAGCACAGAGGAGCATTGCTAGTCAACTGGTTGAACCCTAGTTCAACCCGCCAACTCCTCTTGAAACCATATCACTGCACATGAAACCATAATGATAATATTTTGCCATTCTGTTGTGGAAGAAATATATCTTGTTACAAAATGCCCTTTTACTCAATTTCTTAACCATGGCTAACTTCAAGGAGAAAGTCAAAGGAAAGCGTAAACTCAATGAAATAATGATGCTAACTCAAATTAGTTTTTCGTGTAGGCTTGTTTATTCAGCATTTCTCAACATAATCACTGCCAATCTCCATGTATTTTTGCAAACAACCCCAAAAATCATCTTTTATCAACATGCCAACTGCTCATGGACAGCTGGTAAGACGGCTCTCGTCGGTTTTTCCTCTCATTTGTTTTTTTGATTTTGGGGTACCACCAAAGGGTTACAAAGAGCCAGGTCTGGGCAATAAACTGATTCCAAAAGATCGAATGAACTCAATCGTCTTCTCGGCCCAATGTGTTGGCACATTGTCATGGTGCAAGAATAAGGATGACAATTTCCTTCCGGAGAGACCTCTGGAAAGCTTTTTTAAAAAAACTGTTGATAAGCACATCCATCTCTTGGCTCTTCATGGACAACAGAATGTCCAGTTTTGAATCTGCTAAACCACTTGTAAGCCTTCTGGAGACTTGGGGCTTGATCACCAAGATGGGTTTCGAGGTTTTTATCAACTGTTTCGCAGAGAAACCACAATAAACTTGGTAGGGCATTATCCATTTTTGTTCCATAAAGAATTTCAATTCTACCTGCAGACCACCATTACCTTTTGAGTCACTTCAATTCTCCATGATTGTCTATTGCGATATTTTTTTTTTTTTAACAAATATTAGAAGGATTTAAAAGGATTATGCTTTCTACAAAAAATTAGTTAGCATCATTGTTTCATTGATTTTAACCATACTTTTGGACCTCCCCTTGTGTTTGTATGAGAGGTCTAGGTCATATGCTAATTATGCAGGGAAACACTCAGCTCTCAGAACACGTACAGAATCCCATTGGATCTCGGATTTTTCCAGTTGAGAAGTCCTCGAGAATCCTCACTATTTTAGATCTAGGAGAGTTTTATTGAGTTAAGCTGTAAAAACCCACTATCTTTACTTTACATAAATAGTAATCTTTTGTAAACAGATTGTAATAACTTTCTTCATCCTCACTATTAGACTATAAGACCTCACTTGGAGTACTGTGTGCAGTACTGGAGACCATATCTCCAGAAGGATATAGACACCTTAGAGAGAGTTCAGAGAAGGGCTACTAAAATGGTGTACGGCTTGAAGGAGAAAAGTTACCAGGAAAGGCTTAATGATCTTAACATGTACAGCTTGGAAAAAAGACGAGACAGAAGAGATATGAAAGAAACATTTAAATACGTAAAGGGAATCCACAAGGTAGAGGAAGGGAGTATATTTAAAAGGAAACAAAGTAGCAAAACAAGAGGACATAGTCTTAGATTAGAGGGGCAAAGGTTTAAAAGTAACATCAGGAAGCATTATTTTACTGAGAGGGTGGTGAATACATGGAACAGCCTTCCAGTTGAAGTGGTAGAGTCCAAAACATTGATTGAATTTAAACAGGCATGGGATAGGCATAAGGCTATCCTAAACAAAAGATAAATCCAGGTAAAGTATCCATGTAATTGGGCAGACTAGATGGGCCGAAAGGTTCTTATCTGCCGACATTTTTCTATGTTTCTATGTTTCTATTATGAATTGCCATTAATAGAATGCTAACAAAATACAATTGCGAACAGTTCAGCCAATGAAACCAAAAATGAAAGTGCAGGAGTCCTTATTTTATGTTTGCCGCTTCTAAAGAATAGTTGGATGGTTTCAAGCTGAAAATTAAGTTTCAAGGGTATCCCACACACGTCTGTACCCAAGCCCCAGATGGAAAAGGCAACTGTATAATTAACTTGGCCATAATATTGATGAATTCTTTTGGGTGTCCATATTGTTTCAATGCCCTTGTGTGTGCAATGCATCACATACATTGCTTTTATCTGGCTGCCTGGCATATAATGTAAATTAAATTTAAAAAAACAGTTTTGAGGGAAAGAGCTTTTTTCAGGACATCAAAACTGCAAGAGAAAGCATATCTCGAGAATTGCTGGAGTTGTGTATTCTGGGATTATGGTGGAATATTGCTTGTATGAGGTTGGCTGTGTCTTAGAAAGGCAAATGTACTATGGAAAGCTGATATATTTCCCTTGAGTTGATGTAAAAATTCACATCTGTTATATTAATATGTTTCCAACCAGCTCTTGGGAAGCTTTTAGTTAAACACAACCTTCATGGATGTGCTCTCACAGCCACCCTTTGTGGTCATATACTAGCGACTCCGCTGGTTCCGCAAAGCTACAAGGGTTAAATCAACACATCCCGGTGGATCAGGGAAACAGCAAGCTCAGGTTGATGAAGTTTTACACTGCTACTATATTATTATTATTTATTTATAAAGTGGCAGCATATTCCGCAGCGCTGTGCAATGGGCACAATATAGACAGGGTTACAATACATTGAACAACAGTTGACAAACCAGTACCGGTGTAAACTAGGGCCCTATTCACTTGGGAACTTACAATCTAGAAGGGGTTGGGGGTGGAAACAGGAGGAGAGGACTGCCAGGTGAGGGTGATGAACTGGTTGGGGCAGTGTAATGTATCAGTGAATCGGGTGGTCGGCTTGTCTGAATAGATATGTCTTAAGGGAGGGAAACTAGGGGAAAGCCGGACAGTACGAGGGAGAGCATTCGAGAGGATGGGGGCTTCGCGTGAGAAATTCTGCAGTCTATCATGGGAAGAGGTGATGCGGGGAGAAGCTAGGCACAGGTCACTGTTTGACCTTAGGGAGCGGGCTGGGGTGTATTTGGTGATTAGTGAGGACAGGTAGTGGGGCGCTGAGTTAGTGAGGGTTTTGTAGGTAAGGTTAAGGATTTTAAATTTAATTCTGCAGTGGATGGGGAGCCAGTGAAGGGACTCGCAGAGAGGAGCAGCAGAGACTGAGCGGCAGGTGAGGTGGATGAGCCTGGCAGAGGCATTCAGAATGGATTGTAGGGGGTGAGGTGGGAGAGAGGGAGGCCAGCAAGAAGATTATTACATTAGTCAAATCAGGAGATTACAAGGGCGTGGATGAGTTGCTTTGTAGTGTCAGCGGTAAGAAATGGCCGAATTCTGGAAATATTATGTAGTTGGTAGCGACAGGAGGAGGAACGAGTCTGAATGTGGGGGATGAAGGAAAGAGCAGAGTCAAGTGTAACTCCAAGGCAGCGAACCTGGAAGATGAGTGTCCCCAGTGCTATTTTGGCCAGTGCGTAGATCAACTCACACAGTCCTCATCTCCGAATTAAGTCTACTTATTATGGGCTAAATCCCATGGCTCCACTGGGTGAGTTAAAGCTTGGCGAATATCTTTATTTTCTTATGGTGAGGTACAGGCGATTATTCGCAACTTGCGCTCTCTGGAGATATTGTCCTTTAGTGAATCATGCCCTCAGTGTCCAAATTACAATTGCTGAGTGTGAGCGAATAGCATGTTGCATTAAAGATTACAGGAACCAACTGCAAAACGATGGTAAAAAACCAAGTTGAATCCTTTTACATCTCATGAAAAGCATGTCTTACATGTTAAATCTTCTAGGGACTCTTCTCGGTGTTTTGATGTATCAGTACGTTCTTCTGTTTTAATAACTGTACATTGTATGGCTCGGCTAGACGAACCATGAACGCAGAGAATCGCTTCACTTCTCTTGCTCTTCCTTTCTCTGATCCTTCATGGTTAATTGTTTGGAGAATACTGACCTCGTCCCAAGTAGTTTTATTCATTGAGCGCTTAGCCCGTTGACCTTGTATGCTTTGCAGTCAAAGTACGGAAAAGGTCTGAAGTCGAGAGACTAGCGGCGAGAGTATTATAGACCTAATTGTCTGTATTCTACAAGTTCCAGTTATTGGCACCTGCCATTATTCTATCTACTCCGCTGTCACACGGCACAACAAGCCAGCACGCGCTAATTGCAATGGCCTTTTCATCAAGGAAGATCATAGACAGTAGCAAGCTAGATGAGCCGGGCTACTTGAGCATGATTGGACTGTCAAATTGTTATGATTTCTTCAAGTTTACAGCATTTAGTCGCTAGCCTTTGAACCTCTCTTTGTACCTGAATAATATAACCTAGCTGCCCCTATCATTTAACAGGGTACCATGGCTTTTCAAAGTTCAGCAGCGCACAATTGCGAGCAGGCAACTGGTCTCTGACAAGAGATCAATACTGTCCTTCCGAAAGCTGGAGTCAAGCTGCTGGGTCTGTCAGAAGAATGTGCGCTGTAATTGGATCATAGATGCAGAGAGTCATCTGAGCTTCCCTTCAGCACTGTCACATCTGTCAGATGTCATCCTTTTGTACAGCTGTCACTGCAGGAGGGTTTTGGTTCTATTTTTTTTTTTTATTATTATTATTATTATTATTTTTTTTCTGTTCTATCCCGATGCAAATGTCCACTTAGTAGAAGTATATCGGAGGGTTGTTAGACGCCTCTTTATGCCTTTATGCAAAGTAAAAAAAAAAAAAAAAGATCTGTGTCGTCCGTGAATTTCATGGAAATAGGTTGCAAATTATGCACTTCAGAAAAGGGGAAGTGAAGCCTGCGAAAACGAGAAATTACTTGGTTCAGGTTGTTTAAAAGAAAAAAAAAAACACAATCAAGGCCAAAGTGCCTTTTTTCACTTGTGTGTTCAGCAATATCCTACCCCAATAGAAAAAATTATATATAATCCCACTATACCTATGGGAGAATTTGTATTCTGAAACCAATATTTCAATGAATTTACGAAAATAATTAATTAATGCATTTCATGCTTTTGGTGAAAATGGCGAAAATTTCAATACACATCTGCTATTATTTTGCTCAGCTATAATATCTAATAAAAACTACTTACCTCCTGTTATTACCATCTGGGACAATAAAATAGAAGCTATAGGGAGATATCTAGATAGATAGTTAAACTGAGCGATGATAAGCAGAGAGTCAGAGAATAGATAGATAGATAGAATACTGAATAGATAGATAGAATACTGAATAGATAGATAGATAGAATACTGAATAGATAGATAGATAGATAGATAGATAGGCAGAAGGATAGATAAATATATAGAAGGATGGATAGATAGATAGATAGATAGATAGATAGATAGATAGAATACTGAATAGATAGATAGATAGAATACTGAATAGATAGATAGATAGAATACTGAATAAATAGATAGAATACTGAATAGATAGATAGATAGATAGGCAGAAGGATAGATAAATATATAGAAGATGGATAGATAGATAGATAGATAGATAGATAGATAGATAGATAGATAGGCAGAAGGATAGATAGATAGACAGACATAGGAGAGATTGGTAGTTAATAGATGATAAACAGACAAAGGAAAGATTGGTAAATAATAGATACATACATAACAGATGCATAAAACCATCTTCTATTACACAGCTGGATATATTACATCATATTATTTGTCTTTTTCACCCTCGCTGCCTTTTAGGTCCTTGAAGATGCTATGAGCATTCAGAAGATTCTCTTTCAACTGTACTTTTTTTCAGCTGTCATTTTGATAAAGGAACAGCGATACTTTTACCCTTTTTTAATGTTTCCATTAGATTATAACAATATTATTTTGGACTGTTGAACATTGTTCCTCTGTCATCTGGATGACTGGCTTCCCTTTCTTTATAACAAACACCTTAAACCTGTCAGCAGAGTGAAAGAGTATTTGCCGGACTACGGATAGAGGTCCATGATCCTTATTTCAAGGATATGACCTTAAAGCTCAGTGAACTAGCAAGAAATATGAAAAAAAAGGCAACAGATCAACGAGAGTCACCACACATGAGTCTTATGTAACAATAAATACCAAAGGGAGTGCGTACAATGAAACATAAACAGGAAAAAAAGGAATAAGTCAGTTGTTGATATTAAATGTGTAGTTTAGATGAGAATCATTTTTGTTAATGTTACAACTGTAATTCATAATTATTTTTTTTAGGAAAAGAGAGCGTGAAAGGGTGTATGTCATCATACAAGCAAAATATGGTGATTGCCAGGGCCCGCTTCAGTAGTATTTATTCATAGATAATAATATACAGTTTGTTAATGAAATAATGTATATTTAATTTAGTATGGCTCACCGTCCATAATATATTTTTAGAATAAAAACTCTGTAAAGAAGGAAAGAAAGAAACAGCGAAAGAGGAGGAGAGGCAGGGAAGAACATTAAGGAAGGAAGGAAGATGGAGAGGAAGGAAGGAAAGAGGGAGAGGAAGGAAAGTGAGGTAGAAGAGGATGGAAGGGAGAAAGCAGGGAAATAAATGCAAGGAAAGAAGGAAAATAAAGAAAGGGAGGAAAGGAATGAAAAGGGAGGAAGAGGAGGAGAGGTGGGAAAAAAGGAGAGGAAGGAAAGAAAGATGCAGAGGAAGGAAAGATAGAGAGGAAGGGAGGAAAGATAGAGAGGTAGGAAGGAAAGAAAGGAAAGAAGTAAGGAGAGGAAGGAAAAATGGAAGTGGGGGGAATGAAAAGGAATAAAGGAAGAACAAAGAAGGATAAGATGATGGAAGATAGGAGAGAAGGAATAGAGGAAGAAAGAAAGGAAGGAAAATGGAGGTTAAGAAGGAAACCAATGAAGGGGAGTAAATAATTTAAAAGGAAGGGATGAGAGGACGAATAAGAGGAAGGAAGGTAAGAAGAAAGGAAGGAAAATGGAGGTTGAGGCAAACCAATGAAGGGGAGTAAAGAAATTTAAAGGGAGGGATGAGAGGAAGAATAAGAGGAAGGAAGGAAGAAAGGAAGTAAAATGGAGGTTTAGGGAAAACAATGTAGGGGAGTAAATAAATAGGAAGGAAGAAAGGAAGGAAGGAAGGAAGGAAGGAAGGAAGGCTAGCTAATGAGTTCTCCTGAACCTTTTCATTATTCTCACATTGATCAAAAAAAGATTCTATGGAGTTAAGAAATAATGTGGACCTATTTCTAGGATAGGAACGAACCCTTCCAGGTAAAATGCAATGACTCAAATGATGTTGCTTGTTCAATATTATTCTCATTGACTATTAGCTTCAAGATCTAATCAAGAACCGACTAAAGGAATTTATTAGAAGCTGTACATTTTAATTAAAAGTACATTTTCATTAGTTCCCCTGATTATTGTTTTTTGGTCGTGCCTGTGAAGATGCAGCTCTTTTGTCTCTCGCGTTTGATGCTCCAATGCAAATGTGATTTGCCCCGGTCTCCTAACTAATCGTACATAATAAGGATGCTTGATGACTCCTGCAGATGCTAACCCATGTCACGGGCTTATATTTGGTGCATTGTGCCTAAACCATCGCCTGCTAGATGGGATGGCAGGAAAACAATGCGATCATCTAAATTAATTGTTTTAAATCTAGGAAACAGAAGGGGCAAATAAAAAAAAAATCATAATTATACTTTTTGTCTATACTAAATTAAAATGGAAATTTAATGAATACCATGGAAGGAGAATCTCTCAATGATTATTTCTATAAGAAAAAAATCATTTTAGGAGTAGTGCTATTCTTTAGTGCATCCCTTGGAGAGATTGCATTGGGATTTGAAAACATCTGCATTTCCCAGAAGAGAGATGAGATATTAGTAGGTGCATAACGGATTCGAGTTTTTTGAAGTGCCTTCTACTGTCAAATTACTGACAGAAATGTGCTCAACTGGACAAGATCTTTGGGCTTTTTTGTGAGTTGGTAACGACTCTACCCAATACCACCATAAACACTCCACATTCCAAACAGAATACCAGCAGCTTCCGCTATATCTCTGAACAATTTGTGGGACAACTATGGGACTATACAATGGGACTGTGACAGCAATACATGTAAATTCATTAGTATATCTAAAGGGCTTATTCACTAACCTCTGAAATTGCCACCGAATTGCCCCTAACTGCGAATTTCACCATAGGTACAATTTCTGGGAAATTCATCTATTCATAAAGCTGTCAATGTGCCAAATACAGGCGAATTGATAGCGAAATACGGTGCAATTTGCCGCAATTCTCCGTCACCGAAATTGACCCGAAACTATTGCTTCACCTACTCATAGACCGCCGAATTGCACTGAAATTTCAGCACAAAGACCTGATTTTCGGGGGTTTCAATGCGATGGGATTAAACAGGCAAATGCAATAGGTTTCAATGTAATAAATGCAATATCCTTTTTTTAACCCCTTCACTGCTGAGCTGTTTCACTCCTGTGTGTTGAGCTAATTTTTACCGTTTTGTGCTCATCATGTTTAAACGCGATTTGAAGTCATGTTTTATTATACGACCCAGATAAGTTATATATCCTTATTTTTGGCAGACTCGGCAGATTCATAATATATCATTATTGTATGTATACATCGGGCTCCATCACCTCCTTCAAGCTAACGCTAGCGCTCACTATAGCGCTAGCTTAAAGGCTAGCGCCCTGTAGAAATCACCTTTGATTCAGTAACGGGTTAAAAACCCCATTACCGCTCATTAATTTGCGATTTGTAACCTGGGTTTACTGTTCTTTGCGCTCCCTATACCTAACAGGGGGAGCGCAAAGTGCAAGCACAGATTAACTAGCATTAGGATCACTTGGTCCTAACGCTAGTTTCTAAGAGATAGCGCTAACAAAAGAGGTAACACATGCTCAGAGCTGTAGCAAATTGATTACGCTTCTGCAGAAACTGTTACCTTCAGCTCAAAACCCCCAAAAATCAAATACTCACCTCTGTTCCCACGGCGAGGAAGGCAGCCCGGTCCGACGCTTCTGGCCGCCGGGAGCAGAGTGAGGCTGGAGAAAAAAGTCCCCAGTCTCCCTCCGCGATCACTCTGCCGACCAGCAGGATCTTGCGAGGGACGAGATCCTGTCGGTCATGTGACCCTGCAGGAGAAGTCTCCATGGAGCAGATGCTCCAGCATCCGCAAGCCTAGCGACCTACAGCATACAAGTAAAAATAATTTTAGGGTGCACTACGATAAGAAGCATAAACAATCTGCATATTGTAACACTGCTTACACAATGGACAGAATGTCCCTACTTACAATTCACTCACAAAATATAAAATTCATATATACCCATCATAATACTCAGCTGTCGCCATTCCGTCACTTTGTGCTGCTTCCGCAGCCAACCGACTACCGCCCGGTGTTCCTTATATAGGATAGTCACCCACCGGTACCCTTAAGGTTTCCTACGTTCTCCAATGGGGTTGTCACGTATTCTGTGGTAAATAAGGCTGCACACAGAAGGCTAGGCTCAGAGTAAAAAGGGTTTAATATGCAAACAAACAAAATAAAAGTATTAACCCCTTAAGAACACGCGGGTTGCACTCTTAAGGGGTGACTTTCGCAGACGAGGCATGCAGGTATGCCTCACCGACAGGTACCGTTGCGCGGCACTAATTTTGGCCTACCCCGCCGCTGATGCGCAGTGCGCGTCATTGGCTGCAGGGGGGCGGCTTGAGTTCAGGCCGTCCCTGTGCAGCCAATGATGCACGCTGCGAGTCGGCGTGTGCAGACTGCGTGGAGGGGCCGAGGCAGCCCCATTGAAGACAGCGGGTTTACGTGTACGCCCTGTGTCTTCAAAGTCCTCCCGCCACCAGGATGGCATGGAACATCCTATGGTGGGAAGGGCTTAAAACATGGGGTGTGAGCATATCCAACGCGTTTCATCCCAATGGACTTTGTCAAGGATTGGGACGAAACACGTTGGATACGCTTAGACTCCATGTAAATTGATAGCTAAAAAAGGTGCAGTTCGACGTAGATCACTGCAATTCGGTGATCTTCGGCGACAGCAAAATTGTCCCATAGAAGAGTAATGGTTAATCTATTCAGAGAACACCGAACTGCACAGAAGTGTCAGTGAAATGCCCTGATTTTCAGTGATTCAGTTTCTACAGATTTAAACAGGCGAATTCAATAGGATTCAATGTAAAAAAAATATTATCTTTTTTATTTTTTATTTATTCTTTTCATCTTCAGCAAATCTTCCTATTTATTTATTTTTTGGAACACCTTTATGTATTTTTTATAGTGTTTAGATGAAATTTTTGTTTCCTATTTTTTTTAAAGGCCATTTTTTTAAATTCTGTAACAGACCTTTTTAATATTATTTAAAGGATCCTTTTTTATTATTTAGACACATTTTAATGCATTTTTATTAGAAGAACAGCAGAGTTAAAAAAAACTAATTCCTGCAATTCGGAGGCATTCGTCGGTATTCGGCATCTCCATATTTGTCACACTTCGGGGATCCTGCCGTGAATAGTGAATTCACCGTAGGGTTGGCGAAATGGAATCACCGAAGAGCATCGAAGTGTACTGAAAGAGAAACCAAAACATTTCACTGAAATTCTCTGAAATTTCTGAATAACCCCTTATGACTTTTATTCTACGACAAGCGGCAGGGTTTGAGCTGAAGGTTTGTTTATTGTTTTTTATTTTAGACTTTTCACTCTTGATGGCTCACAGCGTTTAAAAATATGAACACTCTCCAATTATACATTTTTTTCCCTAATTTCAATATGTCAGTAGCACAATGAAGAAATGAGCGAGCTTTTTTTTTTTTAAAGTATTTTACCAGGAAGGATACATTGAGATTTCTCTCATTTTCTAGTATGTCCTGGGTGGTGAGTATGTACCGTTATGTGTCTTGCCCAAACAGGGCCAGAGCTCCCACTAGGCAAGCTAGGCAACCGCCTAGGGCACACTGATGTCTAGGGGCGCAGCCGGGCCAAACCCTGGTTCCATTATTGGACCCGTTCCTCATTGTGCGACTCTTGTAGCCGGCAGTGGTGGCTCACAAAGCCGGCATTGTTGGTTCACGGACCCCTGCATGCGGCGCAGAAGGTGGGCGTCTTATGGTGATGATGTGCAGGTCCCACCAGAGGAAGATAAAAGAAAAAAAGAGGCAAAAGAGAGAGAATGAAAGAAAGAAAAAAGAGGCACAGAAAAAAAGGCAGTTTAAAGAAAGGGCAAAAGAAAGAGGCACAGAGGGCAGAGGAAAGAAGGAGGCTCAGAGGGCAGAGGAAAGAAAGAGGCACAGAGGGCAGAGGACAGAAAGAGGCACAGAGGGCAGAGGAAAGAAAGAGGCACAGAGGGCAGAGGAAACAAAGAGGCACAGAGGGCAAAGGAAAGAAAGAGGCACAGAGGGCAGAAGAAATCATGAGGCACAGAGGGCAGAGGAAGGAAAAAGGCACAGAGGGCAGAGGAAAGAGGCACAGAGGGCAGAGGAAAGAAAGAGGCACAGAGGGCAAAGGAAAGAAAGAGGCACAGAGGGCATAGGAAAGAAAGAGGCACAGAGGGCAAAGGAAAGAAAGAGGCACAGAGGGCAAAGGAAAGAAAGAGGCACAGAGGGCAAAGGAAATAAAAAGGCACAGAGGGCAGAGGAAAGAGGCACAGAGGGCAGAGGAAAGAAAGAGGCACAGAGGGCAAAGGAAAGAAAGAGGCACAGAGGAAAGAAAGAGGAACAGAGGGTGAAGGAAAGAGGCACAGAGGGCAGAGGAAAGAGGCACAGAGGGCAGAGGAAAGAAAGAGGCACAGAGGGCATAGGAAAGAAAGAGGCACAGAGAGCAAAGGAAAGAAAGAGGCACAGAGGGCAAAGGAAAGAAAAAGGCACAGAGGGCAGAGGAAAGAGGCACAGAGGGCAGAGGAAAGAAAGAGGCACAGAGGGCAGAGGAAAGTGGCACAGAGGGCAGAGGAAAGAAAGAGGCACAGAGGGCAAAGGAAAGAAAGAGGCACAGAGGAAAGAAAGAGGAACAGAGGGTGAAGGAAAGAGGCACAGAGGGCAGAGGAAAGAAAGAGGCACAGACCGACCACAGGCCCAACCAGCGGAGGGGAAAGATGGGCAGTGATTGACCGTCTGCGGCCCCCATGCACAGTGTGTGTGTGTGTTCCCTGTGCATTTCAACAGTTAACAATTGTATAAACTTTTGTGAGCTTTGCTCGTGTCTAAAACCGGATACGTTCTAACTCTCTAAAGGTTCTGAGTGATAAAACTGGCACCTGCTGTGAGAGATTGCTACTGACTGAAGTGACTTGGCAGAACTACTTGGTTGCGAATTCAGCTTCAAAAGAAATATTCAGGACACAATTTTAAGCTAAGCAAGTATTATCTTTAAAATATGGGATAAACTAGCCTCTTAGCACAGGGTGGACGGGTTTAGGTTTTGCTTTAAACTTAGAGAAGAAATTGCTACAAGGTGATTCTGATGCACTGATAACAAACTAATCCACACTTTTCCTTCAGTACGAGTCTTTGCGAAATTCTTAAGTGTTCTCTGACCAATGCTTAACCCTCTCGCTCTCTTTAACCCTTTCACTACCATGGGATTTTAGAGAAAACCGTTGTCAGTAACCAATGTTTTGTTTTTTTTGTTTTTTTTTAAAAAAACATTTTTAATTAATTATGCAGTACATTTTTTAAAAAAAATATTCTGAATACATATATGAATAGATAAACATAATAAATAAAATATTCCACACTGTTATAATCAATTTTGCAGACAGATTTCGCCATCTTAGAATAATGGCGCTAGAGATTTACGTAATAACAGAATAGAATAAAAGAGTTTTTTCCTTTAACCCCACTGTGATAATCAGTGGAATTGATACATATATTTTGGACTGTCCACACGATAGAAAGGTAAGGACAACGTTTTTCATATACTTTGTTTATTCTTCATTCCTCTTCTATATAGGAAAAAGGGGGGGGTTGGTTGTGAGACCTGAGCAGGCACCCACCGTAGAGCAGGCCACTACTGCTGTTGCCCATCCGCAGGACCCTCACAAATTCCCCTTTCTCTTCTATATATACAGTATATATATTTAATAATGGCAGATTGAAACGCAGGATGTGTATATATATTTTATGGTTGATGTGACAGGAGGTGACCATTTTAGTTTTCTAGATCTCGCCATCTGATGGCCAAAAGAAGTTACTGCAGTTCAGGTCTCAGTGCAGGATCAGCTGAGGGAGATGTCATACAGTCACATTCCCAGCTGGTTTTGTAGTGTCATGCCAGTGGTGCTAAAACTTTAGGGGCATGATCTGGAGCACAAATGCAAATTAATTTAATTTGCAATAACCAAAATTCCTTTGCGTTGCTCCAGTAGAACACTATATCAACTACTCTCAATATCGGGTCACCAGCAGGTGCCTTGTAGGTCGAGTATAGTCGATATCGGCACTGAAGAAGTTAAATAACAGAGGCCCTATTTTGACTGAACCGTTATGGTTAAGAGTGAATTTTTAAGCACAGAGGACACACTTTAGCTTTAGCTATGACCTTTAGGCTAGGGTCAGACGAACGCATTTTCGCGTTGTCTGTGAAAAAGTGCGTTCGAACGAATGGACGCATTTTTTCACGGAGTACGCGATAGCGGTCATACGATGCGCATTTGCATCCGTGATTTTGTACGGATCATCAATAAAACACTTTGTGCATCTGGACGTTATGTTGGCCGGACATTAGCAGTGTCTGACATCTCCAATTCACGCACACACGCCTCTAGCGGACGCAGCGCACTCTGTACAACCGTACTAGAGGTTTTACGTTCTCGACAAAATGCGTTCATTTTCCACTTGCGTTGCGCAGCCGGACTTTTGTGCGACCGTACTTCGTATATTGTCCGTCATTGCCTGGCACTTGCTGCTACTACGGCCGTGATTAAGTGCGACTGCACGCGCGTTCGCACTGCCTCAGTCTGACCCCAGCCTTACACTTTGATTACCTTTTAAGTAAACTAAAACACTTTCAGGATTATTCAAAGAGAGCCGAACTGACCCAGAAATTGCACCGAACCCTTTGGTGGCAAGTTTGTAGTTTATTCTTTTATTATAATGTATTTTACCAGGAAGGATACATTGAGGTTTCTCTCGTTTTCAAGTATGTCCTTGGTGGCGAGTATGTACCGTTAGGTGTCTTGCCCAAGGACACTTACTGGAGAGGTGCTCTTGCCGGGATTCGAACCTGTGTCTCCACAGTTATAGAGCAGTGATGTTATCTCTACTTCACCCAGCTTATTGAATAGACCCTTTAGTGTTTGATAGGTTCCCACCTTATGAGGTTTGCTTTGATGTTGGCAGGTGAGCTTACACTGTAATGGCATGAATCTAAAATAAAAACCTTCTAATCATTATAAAAGGAGTTACAGTAAATGCTCAGGCGACAATCTTTGTTATTTTTTTTTTGCGCGAATGGGACTGAATACTAACAGTATACGCTGCAACCCGAAAGCAATGGGTTTAGAGCATGGGATTGATTTCACGTGTTTATATATATATATATATATATACACACTGGTGGCCAGAATTGTGGATACACATTACATATTTACAAACTTTTACTGTTTAAAGTACTATTTTTATAAAAAACTCTAAAAACGTCATAGCACAAGTAAAATTTAATATAGTAAATGAATGCCTTAATAACAAAAAATCTTTAAATAAGTTCAATTTTGGCTGGAAATGTCCCATAATGCATCTTGGCTAATTTAAAGTTTGTCACTATGTGTTTTTTCAGTAACGTGTTGGATAACCTTTGGCATTAACTACTGCCTGACACCTTCTAGTCATTGACTCTGCGAGTCTTTTGACCTCCTCTTCTGTGATCAAATGATGCCAGGAATTGATTATAGCCTCAATGAGTCCTCGCTTGTTGCTCGGATTCTTGCTCGAGACTCTGTGTTTCAATCTCGACCACAGATTTTCGATGGGATTCAAGTCAGGGGGCTATTTCCAGGCCGGGGAAACAGAGTAATTTTCTTGTCAACCAAAACTGGCAAAATCAGAAGGTGTATCCACAATTTTGGCCACTAGTGTATATATTGTCAGATTCAGGTTCCGGGGTGGAATCAGGAAGAGGGGATATGGCCCAAATGCAGTAACTGCAAACAGAGGAGCTGGTGGAGGAGGGCGATCAACTGGAAACTGACCAGATTCTTGTGAAGTAGTTGGATACTGGGTGAACTCTGGTGGAACACGGTGGGAATTTGGTAGAGACACAGAGGGGTCACACAGGAACAGGATACAGGGGTAATAGCAGGCTTGGACAGCAGAGCAAACAGGGAAGGTATAACAATACTGAAGTGCTGAAGGAAAGGGGGACTGGACTTTTATTTCAGGTGGGGAAGGTGTGGTGTTTGTGTGTTGTGAGTTAACTGTTTAGAAACCTGTGCTAGGGAGAGGCAGCACATGAAAAGTGCTGCCAAGGTATGGTTCATGGGGGAATAGGCCAGCCTGACCCTTCTTCCGGCGACTTCTTCCTGACCCTTCTTCCGGCATGACATTAAGGCTGGGGTCAGACCAGCGCACTTTTAACGTGCGTTCTGGCGCACATAATTACGGCCGCACTAGCAGCAGATGACGGGCAATGACGGCCAATATACGATGTACGGCCGCACAAAAGTCGGGCCGTGCAACGCAAGTGGAATTTGAACGCATCTTTTTGAGAACGCTGAACCGCTAGTACTGATGTACTGACTGCGCAGCTGCGGCATAGCGGCGTGTTTGCGTGATTAGGAGATGTCAGACGCTGCTAATGTCCGGCCTACATAACGTCCAGACGCAAAAAGAGTTTTATTGACGATCCGTACAAAATGACGCCCGAAAATGCGCGTCGTCTGACCGTTTTTGCGCATTCTGTGAAAAAATACGTCAATGCGTTCGGACGCACTTTTTCACGTTCGCGGGGAAAAATGCTTTCGTCTGACCCTAGCCTAAGTCACCCACTGATGACCGGTCGCCTGCAAGGAGATAAATAAAGACATGACAAAATAATAACCGACTACTTTGTACTGTGGAATGATATATCTTTATTATCGGCCACATCTACAAATCCCTCCAAATATAAAATAATATATAAACTAATATAAATAACATATAAACAGGAAAATAAAGACAGTGCTGAAAGTGCTCTCCACACTTCAACCGTACCTCTCCTAAACCAAAACCAACTTAATTCCGTTCCCATCTCCCATACTACTAATCCGCCAAATTCCACCTTATATCAAGAAACCCTACCTCAGCACTGCCTACCAACCCCCGCTGTGACAAAGGTGAAAAAAAAAAAAATACCCTGAAAAACAACCCCGACATAATCCCTATGCTAAAGGGAGGGAGTGTGAGGATCCTGAGCCCCGTTCAATACCTCAGCAGCTGCTGAATTGCTGCAGCGCAGCAATTCAGTTTGCTGCAGAAGTGTCATTGAACGCTTTGGATGCGAATTTCGAAGTAAAATGGCTGACGATTTCTTAATGAAAGATTCAGATTGTTTTTCGTATGACTCGGACAACAGTTGAGGTATATATGATAAAGAAAAGCAGTCAGCACAATTCTGTTTTGTACGCAAACACCACAAATGACAGTTTTTATTGAATAAACGTTATGTTTACTTCTGAAACAAAATATATTTGAACTGTAATATATGTCTATGTGCAGGTGTAAATAATAAATAAATAGTTTGTGCTTTGGTGAACAAAAACCTCAAAATTAACATTGCCGTACTGAATTGTTACTTGCTTCATGGCGGCGGCCATCTTTACTACATCACACTCAGCTACTCGCAGCATCTCCCCGGGTCGCTGCAAGTGCTAAGTTAGCAGTGCTGAGCGCTGAGCGGCAGAACGGCGTTCAATGGCAAGTTGCTAACTTAGCACTTACAGCGGCTGAGGTATTGAACGCGCCTCTGCTTTCCAGGTTACCTCAGGAAAAAGGCGTGCAGAGCCACTTTTTAACAGCTCCTTTGACCCCGCCCCCCAATCTTCCCGCTCTAACTGCTTCCCTAGCTGAAATCCTCCTCGCGTGCTGGCATCAGGGGCAACTTAAGGGCCCTCCATCTGAGTTGTTCCAGGCCTTCAATAAATATATATACAGTATACACACACACATTTCCAACATGCTAAATACTAAATAAATGCTAGTAAATGTGTTAGACCGTTAGAGCATCACACGGTTCAGAGGTTCGTTACGCAGCAAATGATGTTCTACATGTAAAGACTGGCCGGAACGAGAACTTACATACTGCGCTTCCGATGCCAGATAAAATTAAAATGTGCAAGTCGAGGTCTCTTTTATTATTTTATAAAATGAATGCGCTCGTTCTTTCGCGCAGAGCAACTAACGTGTTTTGTGATGTATTATTTTACACAGCCAAAAAAAAGAAAAGAAAAAGAGCATCGTTATGGCTCATTTAATTTTTGCGACTGAATGATCTAAGATTAACTACAAACTAGTCAGTGTAGTTTAAAAGCTGAAAGCAATTTCCAGCCATAGATGGTAATGCCACATTTAGTCCACAACCGAATGACTCTAAATGACTAAGCTGCGAGGTCTTTGCGTATGACCACGGGGCCTTCTAAAGCCATAGCAACACAGAAAAGCACAAAAATAGTTCCAATTTATTTGGTGCCATCACCTTAATGAGATTAATACAGACGTGTTCATGTGCCTAATTGGTGATTTTGTTTAAACTGGTAATGAAGGATTAAAACTGGAGGCAACGCAGCTATGCGCAGGAAGGGTGATTTGACCAAAAAAATATTAATTGCAAAAGGCAGTGATTTCCAGCTCGTCAGTGCAAAAGTTTAAGATGGAATTTCTCCTTCATATAACAACAGCGATGAAGGGCTTAGCGCATTTATTTTTTACCAGGTTACTCAAAGGGTTAAACTTAGGAACCAGCCGGAATTAGGGTTGCCACATCGGCCTTGTTTTATTGACAGAGCACTGAACTTGCCACTGAATTGCACCGAACAGTGAATTTCACCGTACAGTGCAATTTCGTGGCAGTTCGGCTATTCAAAATGCTGTCAATTCGCCAAATACTCTCAGGGTTATTCAAAGAGAATCGAAAAGTCACCGCACATTCGATGAC
The DNA here is from genome assembly GCA_009667805.1 of Leptobrachium leishanense. Taxonomy (NCBI): domain Eukaryota; kingdom Metazoa; phylum Chordata; class Amphibia; order Anura; family Megophryidae; genus Leptobrachium; species Leptobrachium leishanense. The sequence goes on along the minus strand of CM019069.1, from coordinate 35,383,662 downwards.
TTTTCGTTCTCTTCAATTCGGTGCGATTTGGCGATCCCATTTCAGCGACCCTGCGGTGTATTCAGCAAGCACCACAGGGCCGCCGTAATGCAGGGAAAAGTCGCTGTAAACCCGCCGAAAACTCACCGCAAAACCAGGGTGTACGCACACCGAAAACTGCAAAAACATCTGGATTAACCCCGCCGAACACGCCAGAGAAACCCGAGCAGCCACAGATCACAGCGCAGAGCAGCTGCCGGAAAAATCCGTCACCGCAGACGAATGGAGTGAAAAAAAAAAACAGTACTCTTGAATGTTTGAAAAGTGAAACGCTGTTTGCAAAGAAACTACTGAGCGAAAATGTCTGAAATTTACATATAAGATCCAATGAATGATAATAAAAAGGGCTGTAACAGAAAAAAGAAAAAACTTTTTTTTAAAAAAAAAAAAATCGGAAAAATGTTTTTTGCAAACAAATCCTGAAAAATGCTTAAAACATCCTACAAAATCTGTAAATAAAGAGACTCTTTACTGCAGAATATTATAATAAACAGTTTATTAGATATTGAATCAAAACGGGAATATTTTTAACATTGAAGCCTATGGGATTCTCCTGAATAAACCTGTCGAATGAAGCCACCGAATGGCAGGGTATTTCGGCAACTTTTTACTGCTGGTTTTTGTTCTCTGAATAGAGGAAGCATTGCTTCTCTATGGGGATTTCACTGCCCTCGAACAGGCACCGAACAGGCACCATATGTGCAGGCAATTCGCCAACATTTGGCGAACTGCCTGCTCTCTGAATAGCCGAATGGCCAGGAAAGGTAACCGAACGCTGAATTTCACAGTTCGGTTACCTTTCGGAGCTCTTTGAATAACCCTGTCTGTCCTTGCTTTGCCAAGAGGCCTCCTTGCTTAGCAAATAATTGGAACGTCAGAGAATCCTCACCAAGGTAAAAATAACTTACATTTCAATTTAACTTTCACTTAATTATTTTGTTACATTTGTCTAATCTGTTTAAATATGAGAATGATATTTTTCAGTACTGCCATATGAGCGGGATTAATGGGCCAGAAAATAAATCTCCTTGAGAGCCATATTCTCCCTGGTGGTCAAGCTTCCTGGCATCTGGGGGAGATAGGATGTACAATTCAAGTCGCGCACACCTCTGCGAACCACCCTTTATGCAGAATGTTGGGAATATCAAGCGCAGCTCTAATGTTTATTAAAATATTCACCCTTTAATGCAGGGGACGCGCAGGGAGAAAGGGGGAGCCTGAACAAATGTCCCGTGGCTTTCTGTCAACGCATATGCAGGGCTGGTGCTCCCACTAGGCAAGTTAGGCAAATGCCTAGGATGCACTACTGCCTAAGTGTGCAAACGGCCCCAACTCGGGTTCAATTATTGTACCTGTTACCCATTGTGCAGCTTGTGTAGCCGGCAGTGACGACTCGCAAAGCCAACATTGTCTGCTTGTGGACCCCCGCTAACGGCGCAGAAGGTGGGCGTCTTATGGTGACACGCAGGCACCACCAGAGGCAGATTACTGAAAAAAAGAGGCAGAATAAAGAAAGGCATAGAAGAAAGAAAGGCATAGAAGAACAATAGAAAGGCATGAAAGAAAGAATAGGCACGAAAGAAAGACAGAGAGAATGAAAGAGGCACAGAAGAAAAAGGCACAGAAGAAAGAAAGAAAAAAGAGGCAGAGGAAAGAAAAGAAAGAAGCAGATGAAAGAAAAGAAAATGGCAGAGGAAAGAAAGAAAGAGGCAGAGGCAAAGGAAAGAAAGAGGCAGATGAAAGAAAGAGACAGATGAAAGAAATTAAAGAGGCAGAGGAAAGAAAGAAAGGCAGAGGAAAGAAAGAGGCAAAGGAAAGAAAGAGGCAGATGAAAGAAAAGGCGAAAGAAAGAGGCAGAGGAAAGAAAGAGGCACAGACCGATCCCGGGCCCGACCATTGGAGGGGTAAGATGGGCACAGAATGAACATGTGCGGCCCCTGAGCAGTGTGTGTTCCCCCCCGCAGTGTGTGTGTCCCCATGCACAATGTGTCCCCCCCCGCGCGCACAGTATGTGTGTCCCCTCCGCATTTCAACAGTTAACAATTTTTTCTGGGGGGGCACAAGTAGCTGTTCTTATTTTTATGTCTACAATTTCCTGTACCGTTATTTGAATATGCCCTTCCAAAATAAAGAATTTAAAAAAAATCCTAGAAAATGAGACAATTTAGTACAAAAGGTTTTTACCAAGTGTGTGACCATTGTATTATTCATGTATTATTATTATTATTATCCTTTATTTATATAGCGCCACAAATTCCCCGGCGCTTTACAAGATCAGTTGTCACCTTGCCGAAGTCTACTTTTTGGCCAATAAGTCCCTAGAACAAGGATCTGGAACACCACCCCCCCCCCCAGATGTTTATTGCCTACAACTCCCTGAATTTTTTGAATGCATTAGATGGCAAGAGAATCATGGGAGTTGTGGTTCAGAAACATCTCGGGGACCGGAGTTCGAGAACCCTGCCCTAGAATCTAGCAATTATCAGCTCTAATATATTAAGGTAGCCACCAGTATGAGGTTTTGGAGTTCTATTAAAACAAAGGGGGGGACACTCTGGCACAAGGGCAGAAGACTGAAAGCGTGCACGATTTATTTTATTATCCTTTGCTAGCAGCGTGGTGTTTGCCGAATGCCTGCTCTGTTATTGCGACATACGAGACAGAGTGGCAACATTGCGATCCGGCAACACCGTGTCGGAGGTTGACGACGCATCAATGCTTTGTTGGCTCGCAGGGGTAGACTATGAGCACGCCCGTTCAGCCAGCCAACTTAATTACTGCTAAGATCGAGAATGTCACGGTGGCCTCGGCGGCTCATCACCTGAACAGCATAGTCAACTAATGTAAAACTAAACTTCAGAGAAGCGCCTCTTCTGTGCTAAGTGATCTGTATTCTCTCTGAATTTACTTTCCCTTAACCCCGTGAAATTAACAGTACTTTCTGACTTCCGACCCCCCGACCCGACGTATAATAAGAATTCTGAAAAGCACCACGCATGAGCGTATCCGTGTAATGCAAAACGGGGGGAAAAATGACCATGTCACCGCTTTATTATTATTATTATTATTTTAGGGAAGCATCCGGATCTTCGAGGCGCGCTTCGTATATACGAGTGCTCGTTCTAATGTTATTATACTAGAAAAAAAAAAACAGCCAGTCTCGGCAGCAGTAATTCACTGTGTTTTTTTTTTTTAAAAAAAAAAACTCTTTTAGACAAGAGAGTGTAGCGAGTGCTTATTGCCGGAGAAAGGAAAGCTTTGTGTTCCATTAATGCAGATATTTACCAAAGATAACTATGGTAGTTCAATGGAAGTAGCTTGGAGGGAGATGGTTGCCAAGGGTGTGAGAACATGCACAATATGTAGGTCTCGAGGTTTAAGAGGAGAAGAAGAAAAGTGTTATGTGGAAATGATTTTGCAGTTATCAGGCTCAGGGGATGACAGCATACAAGAAAAAGAACAAGGTGCTACGTGGCTTTTTCTTCACTATAAAGTAAAGATTGGCAGCTGGAAGTGAGGCTTACAGGCAGACCTGCACACAGGACCTCTTCACCTAGGACTTATAATCACTACTCAAAGGAAAAAGCATTTACCAGTAAAAAGCAGCAGTCGCCATCAGAAGTGTGCTTAAAACACCACTTAAATATCACTTTATACGCTATTACTTGCAAACTGTGGCTTGGTATTAAATTATACTTGCATAGGCTTTAGCTTAGGTGCTGATAATGCTTTTTGAGGTGGCACCGGTGAGAGAGAATTCAGGCTTGCTTTACGAGAGACGTGACTAGCATTTCCCCAACCGATGACAGTGACAGGGTGAAAAATTGCAGAATTGTACTTTCTTTTTTCCCCCATATAGATTGTAATTTTAATTGTCACCGTGGTCCTCCTGCTTTTAATTATGGGACTTACACTTGATATATACCAGGGCACCGTATTGAATGGAAATATGGTGCTGAAATGGTTTTCTTTATAATTAATGACCACATGTAGATTTTTAGGTGCTTGGAAGAAGGGAGAATAAATGAACAATTTATTTAACTAGGGTTTGGGTTTTATTACGGTCCTCTGCTGAATTTAAAGTGTTTCTTGTGCTTCTACTTACAGAATAGACTTATGGAGCTAGATAGATAGATAGATAGATAGATAGATAGATAGATAGATAGATAGATAGATAGATAGATAGATAGATAGATAGATAGATAGATAGATAGATATGTATATAGATAGATATATAGAGAGAGATAGATAGATAGATAGATAGATAGATAGATAGATAGATAGATATGTATATAGATAGATAGAGATATATAGATAGATAGATAGATAGATAAATAGATAAATATATACCCCCCCCCTCCTCCCCATATGCTTTGGCAATGCTAAAAGGTATTTGGTCCTGCCAATAAAGCTTATTTTGATTTGATTTGATTAGATAGATAGATATGTAGATAGATATGAGATAGATAGACATGCATATTAATAGATAGATATACATGTAGATAGATAGATAGATAAATAGATAGACATGTAGATTAATAGATAGATAGACATGTAGATTAATGGATAGGTAGATAGATAGATAGACATGCAGAAAAGTAGATAGATAGACACGTAGAAAAATAGATAGACATGTAGATGAATAGATAGATAGATAAATAGATAGATATGTATATTAATAGATAGATAGACATGTAGATAGATAGATAGATAAATAGATAGACATGTAGATTAATAGATAGATAGACATGTAGATTAATAGATAGATAGATAGATAGATAGACATGCAGAAAAATAGATAGATAGATAGATAGATAGATAGATAGATAGATAGATAGATAGATAGATAGGCTGATACATACAAATATAGATAGAAAATCATAAAGACAAGTCATTGTAAGACAGGCATATATAACAATAGAAAGATGGATAGATGATCGATTGATGATATACAGACAGATAGTTCTAAGAGATATGAGATAGAATAGTTTAATATATAGACAAAAAGATGAGGGGAAAAAAGAGCGACAGGAAAAAAAACACATACATAAAGTGATAGATAAAAAGAAATGCTGTAAGTACACAAACTGAGGGATAGATAGATAGATATGAGATAGATAGATAGATAGATAGATAGATAGACAGATAGATAGATAGAGAGATAGATAGATATGAGATAGATAGATAGATATGAGATAGATAGATAGATAGATAGATAGATAGACAGATAGATAGATAGAGAGATAGAGAGATAGAGAGATAGAGAGATATGTTGCCATTTATCAATGAATATTTCCCCTTAGTTTTTCTTAACACAGTTCAAAAGAGATTAATTCTAGAAGTGGTACACAGCCTGCAACTTAACATACACTATATTGCCAAAAGTATTCGCTCACCCATCCATATGTGAGTCAAGGCAGGTGAGCGAATACTTTTGGCAACATAGTGTATATGTCTGAATGCAAAAGCATTATGAAAAGAGAAGTAGCAGGATTTTTCAGATGACTCACATGGAGTCAGTCCTGCCAGCAACTTATATATATTGTGTTTAGATATTTTGACAACACGACAGGCCTTGTATGTCTTTCAATAGTAACTGTTACGGAATTGTGATACTGATAAAATGCTTTGGTTTACTTTTACAGGCTTATATAAGAAAAATATATCTCGTATCGGTCTATCTCATTTCATATCTACTTTATTTGTCTATCTCATATCTATCTATCTATCTATCTATCTATCTATCTATCTATCCATCTATCTTTCTCTCTCTCTATCTATCGCATGTCTATCTATCTCATATCTATCTATCTATCTATCTATCTGTCTATCTCATATCTATCTATCTATCTATCTATCTATCTATCTATCTCTATATGGAGCAGCTTATCTATCTATCTATCTATCTATCTATCTATCTATCTATCTATCTATCTATCTATCTATCTATCTATCTCATATCTATCTATCTAACTATCTATCTATCTCATGTCTATCTATCTATCTATTTGTCTATCTATCAATATCTATCTATCTATCTATCTATCTATCTATCTATCTATCTATCTATCTATCTATCTATCTATCTATCTATCTATCTATCTATCCATCTAATATCTATCTCATGTCTATCTATCTATCTATCTATCTATCTATCAATATCTATCTATTTGTCTATCGATATCTATCTATCACTATCTATCTCATGTCTATCTATCAATATCTAGCTATTTGTCTATCTATCGATATCTATCTATCTATCTATCTATCTATCTATCTATCTATCTATCTATCGATATCTATCTATCTATCTATCTATCTATTCTATCTATCTATCTTTCTATCTTTCTATTTATCTACCTCATATCTATCTATCTCATTTCATATCTATCTCATTTCATATCTATCTCATTTCATATCTACCTCATTTCATATCTACTGTATTTATCTATCAAGCTATCTTTTTATCTGCCTATCCCTCTGCTTTTATTTCTTTGCTGGGTGCGGATGGTACTTTCTATATATTTCTGAGAAATACAGACATTCATTTATTTCTGATAAGCCGCAGCATCTGTCCATTGTTTGTCACGGTAGAACTTGTAAATGTACGCTGACAAGCTTCTGTTAATTTTTTTGTGTGTGTGTGGCAGACGGTAGTGTGCATACATCCTGTATGAAATGACTACAGTTCAATCGCAGAGCATAAAAAAATCGGATCAGCTCAGACAGGGACTACCCTGGGGTCAGCTGTGACCATGCCACTTCAATCTGATGTCTAGTTGGGGTGATGGTGTGTAAATAAACGTAGCGAATTGCAAATCTTGTCATGGCCACGCAGAGCAGCTCAAGCATTTAAAGATGGTTGCCGCAAACCTTACTGGAAGGTGGATCTTATTTTATGTGTGGTGGTCAAAAAAATAAAATATGATTTATATAAAAAAAAATATTTGATCTTCAAAGCAGTATTTCCCTTTTCTGACATGTTTAACTACTTGACGGCCTAAGAAATAAAATATAGTAAAGTGCTCTTAGCCAAAAAAAAAATATATTTTTTTTGATCTTTAAAAAAGCATCCAAGCACAATACCTGAGATTGATCTTTTTTTTATAATTTTGTTTTATCGGTAGAACATTATCTGATTTTACAGCTAGATTATCTAATTTGATACATTTACTCAGATTTATTTTCTATTTTTTTTCCTCGTCTTCTCTCTTTGTCGCTTTTCGCTCATTAATGTTTCACGAAAAGGAATCTTCATTATTATGAACTTTGATGATGAACTTTACTAATGTTTAAAAGGAAAAAAATAAATAAAATATTGAATCATTCGCATTTTCTACTCCTGCACCTAATGTTTTCTAAATCGTACTTACGGCTGTTCATTAAAATATGCTTACAAATACGTCCCGTCTCCAGAGATAAAAAAACCAAAAAACACAAAAGAAAAACAACAAAATAATAAAATGAAAAAGATTCCTGCCATTCTCCCATTTACCCATATCTGTTTTTCTGTTACTTTTCTTACATGACAATTACCTTTCATTACAAATTTATAAAATCATTTACATTTTAGCAGTTTAAATGTTTCTGCTGACATTTTGTAACTATTAGCCTCTTCGAGAATGGCATATGTTCGAGCAGTTAATAAAAAATTAAATGAAATAGCGCTAGACAAGGTGAAGCTTTGTATCAGGCTGCTCTGCACATTTCTGAAAATACCATCTTTGTGTTGCAAACTGTGAAGTGAGGTTAAGGCTATGGCAATATGTGTATTTGTCATAACTGTCAGAGAGTCCACGAACTAACCAATCACGCCGCTCCTAATTAGACAGTTACATTTGGCTTTTTAAGAAAGGGCCTTCATGTAAAATGTGGCGTCTAAGATTTGACAAAAGGTACTTAATGCCGACGGAACGCAAAACATCATCGTGGAAAAACACGCTCCGTCTTAAAAAAATGGAAGGCGCTTTCATCTACCTGTCTGTCTCTAGAGAAGTCGTCGATATTTGGTTTAGCAGCCCATGTACGCATCGTATCGCTCAATGCTCTAGAATCAAAGGAGTTAATATTTTCGTATTGGACACACGAGCGGCGCGCAGGTTAACAATCACATGGTGTCTTACTAACCTCATTGATCAGCAACGTAACCTTACCTAGCATTGTATAGACGGGTTCTAGTAGTGTCAAAGATAATGCTTTCGTCACAACGAGCATACTATGTTTAACCCTTTGAAGCACATATTAAATCTTTGGCGCTTATCAAGCTGGCTACTAGTGGATATTCTAGCAGTGTTTAATTTATCCGAAATATATTCTAGCTAGCACCAACTGCATCATGATTCTCTTAGTCCCCATGTGAGACAAAGAGATGTCCCCATCAGATCTCAAGGATCATGATTGGGAACTGGTCAATGGATTGGTTATTAAGACGATCCGACCCGTGGGTCCTACCGTGTTGGGCTGCCATCACCATGCAGTGTATGTGGAAACCTGGTTTTGATCTGTGGTTCAAAAGTCCTCTGTGCATTCCCACCGGTCAGGACATGCAATGACAGCTGTAGCCTCTCATCCGGAATTTTCTTTACAGCTAATTTTATAACTAACAGATTTTCTTACCTTCTAAGCTTAAAATTTGTGTGTTTGTATTTCTTTTTGTGTTCTACAGCTGCACCTTCAGTCATCCTCTATCCTTCTATTAGCTGATCTCAATGTTCCTACACGCCACTAACCCTCCCATAGTTTAGCAGTGCTCACAATGCCCAGCAGAAGACCATGGTATGTATAAGTCCACTGAAGGAATAGAATTAACAGTGTAGTTAAAAAATAGGTGTTTTACCAGACTTTGGGCCACATTACAATGGTCGTGTTAAAACAGGGACGCTAGGGAGAAAAACCTGCGCCCGCAGGTTTCACCTTTGCATCCCCATTTTAGCGCGATATTGCAATGCAGGCGCTTAAAATCTGCTTGCACTGTTATCGGGCTCTAAGCCCTGGGATGTGCGCAGCAGCGCTAAGTGCTGCCGCACACATCCTCTCCATGGAGTCCATAAGACTCCATTGAGGCAGACGGCGCCTGTCACATGACCTGCTGGATCTCTCCTCGCGAGATCTGGCAGGTCGAAGTAGTGATCCGCAGGGGGAGACTGGGGGACTTTTTCCCCCAGTCTCTCCCTGCTCCTGCCAGACGGAGGAGGCGGTTGGTCTTCACCGTGGGATAGAAGGTGACTTTTTTTGTGGGTTACTGCTGGTGCTGATGGATTCTGCAGCAGCGGAATCAGTTAGAACCAAGTCCTGCCCTTGGTTAACTTTCTGCTTACCGCAGCCGGATGTTAAACCCCTTAGTGACCGGGCGGTTTTACACGAATCCGTCCGTTCGTGACCGCTGCTGTTTTTACGTTTCTGCGCTCTTAGTGTTTACGTCAAATTTTCCTCTTACTCGTTTATGTAACCCACACATATTTTACACTGTTTTTCTCGTCACTAAATGGACTTTATAAAGATACCATTTTTTTCATCATTTCATATAATTTACTATAAAAAATATTGTGAAATATGACACAAAAATTGAAAAAACACCACTTTTTCGAACTTTGACCCCCAAAATTTCTTATGTATCAACAACCGTCAAAAAAAATTAATTCCTTAGTAGTTTCTAAATTTAGTACTGAGTTTAGCAATACCCAATGTTTACATATTCCTCGCTTTTTTCCTTAATTTATGCAACAATAAGTGCAAGTAGCACTTTGCCATTTCCAAAGAGTTTATTTTCAAAACTAGTGATAGTGACATTGTAACACTGATATCTGTCACTAATTCCTGAATAACCCTCCACATATACATATTTTTTTAAAGTACACAAATCAAGGTATTAAACTTGGGGTATTTTGACTCTTTCCATGCAAACCATTTTACCACAAATCTATGCCAAAGTTTGAGAAAAAAAAAGAATTTGGTGATTTTTTTTTTTTGAACGCAATTTAAGAATACATGTACTGTGAACTTTAAGGTTTACTGCCAAAAAGCACCCCAAAATATGTTCAGCAACATCTTCTGAGTAAATTGATACCACCCAAGTATAGGTATGTCGGGTCATTTGGGGCTAAAAGGCCTTATTTGGGGGGTGCGCATTTCAGTTTTCCAACTTGGAATTTTCACATTTCGTCATCATGCACCCATGTCCTATTTGGGACATTTTTGAAGCCGGCCAAAGTAATTTACCCCCATCAAACCATATATTTTTAGAAAGGGCACACCCTAGGGTGCTTCAAAGAGTTGTATTTTAACACTTTCCATGCACTAGCTCTATGTCAAACTTTCAGGTAGTCACTTTTTGTGTTATTTTTTCACACACATTGTACTTTAGGCATGAATTGTCAAATCCAGTTATGGGTTACTGCCAAAAAACACCCCAAAATATGTTCAGCAACATCTTCTGAGTAAATTGATACCACCCATGTATAGGTATGTCGGGTCATTTGGGGGCTAATAGGCCTTATTTGGGGGGTGTGCATTTCAGTTTTCCAACTTGGAATTTTCACATTTCGTCATCATGCACCCATGTCCTATTTGGACATTTTTGAAGCCGGCCAAAGTAATTTACCCCCATCAAACCATATATTTTTAGAAAGGGCACACCTGGGGTGCTTCAAAGAGTTGTATTTTAACACTTTCCATGCACTAGCTCTATGTCAAACTTTCAGGTAGTCACTTTTTGTGTTATTTTTTCACACACATTGTACTTTAGGCATGAATTGTCAAATCCAGTTATGGGTTACTGCCAAAAAACACCCCAAAATATGCTCAGCAACATCTTCTGAGTAAATTGATACCACCCATGTATAGGTATGTCGGGTCATTTGGGGGCTAATAGGCCTTATTTGGGGGGTGCGCATTTCAGTTTTCCAACTTGGAATTTTCACATTTCGTCATCATGCACCCATGTCCTATTTGGGACATTTTTGAAGCCGGCCAAAGTAATTTACCCCCATCAAACCATATATTTTTAGAAAGGGCACACCCTAGGGTGCTTCAAAGAGTTGTATTTTAACACTTTCCATGCACTAGCTCTATGTCAAACTTTCAGGTAGTCACTTTTTGTGTTATTTTTTCACACACATTGTACTTTAGGCATGAATTGTCAAATCCAGTTATGGGTTACTGCCAAAAAACACCCCAAAATATGTTCAGCAACATCTTCTGAGTAAATTGATACCACCCATGTATAGGTATGTCGGGTCATTTGGGGGCTAATAGGCCTTATTTGGGGGGTGCGCATTTCAGTTTTCCAACTTGGAATTTTCACATTTCGTCATCATGCACCCATGTCCTATTTGGGACATTTTTGAAGCCGACCAAAGTAATTTACCCCATCAAACCATATATTTTTAGAAAGGGCACACCCTAGGGTGCTTCAAAGAGTTGTATTTTAACACTTTCCATGCACTAGCTCTATGTCAAACTTTCAGGTAGTCACTTTTTGTGTTATTTTTTCACACACATTGTACTTTAGGCATGAATTGTCAAATCCAGTTATGGGTTACTGCCAAAAAACACCCCAAAATATGTTCAGCAACATCTTCTGAGTAAATTGATACCACCCAAGTATAGGTATGTCGGGTCATTTGGGGGCTAATAGGCCTTATTTGGGGGGTGCGCATTTCAGTTTTCCAACTTGGAATTTTCACATTTCGTCATCATGCACCCATGTCCTATTTGGACATTTTTGAAGCCGGCCAAAGTAATTTACCCCCATCAAACCATATATTTTTAGAAAGGGCACACCCTAGGGTGCTTCAAAGAGTTGTATTTTAACACTTTCCATGCACTAGCTCTATGTCAAACTTTCAGGTAGTCACTTTTTGTGTTATTTTTTCACACACATTGTACTTTAGGCATGAATTGTCAAATCCAGTTATGGGTTACTGCCAAAAAACACCCCAAAATATGTTCAGCAACATCTTCTGAGTAAATTGATACCACCCATGTATAGGTATGTCGGGTCATTTGGGGGCTAATAGGCCTTATTTGGGGGGTGCGCATTTCAGTTTTCCAACTTGGAATTTTCACATTTCGTCATCATGCACCCATGTCCTATTTGGGACATTTTTGAAGCCGTCCAAAGTAATTTACCCCCATCAAACCATATATTTTTAGAAAGGGCACACCCTAGGGTGCTTCAAAGAGTTGTATTTTAACACTTTCCATGCACTAGCTCTATGTCAAACTTTCAGGTAGTCACTTTTTGTGTTATTTTTTCACACACATTGTACTTTAGGCATGAATTGTCAAATCCAGTTATGGGTTACTGCCAAAAAACACCCCAAAATATGTTCAGCAACATCTTCTGAGTAAATTGATACCACCCATATATAGATTTGTTCTGTTGTTTTTGGGGTGCTACGCCAATCTTTGACATGTGCTTGTCAATTTTCTAATTTGACATACAGTATCTTCTTTGCTTATCTTCTTTTTAGGGGCCTTTTTACATACCCCAGTTTTATGAACGTGCATATATTTGGTAAGCTAACACCCCAAAGTATTGTAAATGGAGTGTTTTTATGCTATGGATGCATCCGTTTGCTCCAAACAAATTGGATACAGTTTGGTGGTCATTTTTCATTTTCACACCCACATCAATTTTGGACTGTGATTTAGGAGACACTGTTGTTTGTTACTGCATGAAAACTCTCCAGGTTGTTTTCTGCAAGTTCTCCTGAGTACACCCATGCCCCCCATGCATAGGTTTGCCAGGATTTTGGGAAGGTTCAAATACAATTTTTATGACTTTGTCATTGGAGTTGAAATTGAGATTATTTCTTCAGCTAGGCCTATCTTTGGTTTTGGGTCTACCGCATACCCCAGTTTGAATTATTGCCAGAAAATTGTTTATATTTGTTATGTTGACACCCTAAGGTATTGCATATGGAGTGCTTTGATGCCATGGATGCAACGGTTTTAGCCCAAAACATTTGAGAAGGTGTGTGGCGGTAATTTTTCAATTTTCAGATTTTTACGCCCACAGTAGTTTTGGACTGTGATTTAGGAGACACTGTTGTTTGTTACTGCATGAAAACTCTCCAGGTTGTTTTCTGCAAGATCTCCTGAGTACACCCATGCCCCCCATGCATAGGTTTGCCAGGATTTTGGGAAGGTTCAAATACAATTTTTATGACTTTGTCATTAGAGTTGAAATTGAGATTATTTCTTCAGCTAGGCCTATCTTTGGTTTTGGGTCTACCGCATACCCCAGTTTGAATTATTGCCAGAAAATTGTTTATATTTGTTATGTTGACACCCCAAGGTATTGCATATGGAGTGCTTTGATGCCATGGATGCAACGGTTTTAGCCCAAAACATTTGAGAAGGTGTGTGGCGGTAATTTTTCAATTTTCAGATTTTTACGCCCACAGTAGTTTTGGACTGTGATTTAGGAGACACTGTTGTTTGTTACTGCATGAAAACTCTCCAGGTTGTTTTCTGCAAGATCTCCTGAGTACACCCATGCCCCCCATGCATAGGTTTGCCAGGATTTTGGGAAGGTTCAAATACAATTTTTATGACTTTGTCATTAGAGTTGAAATTGAGATTATTTCTTCAGCTAGGCCTATCTTTGGTTTTGGGTCTACCGCATACCCCAGTTTGAATTATTGCCAGAAAATTGTTTATATTTGTTATGTTGACACCCCAAGGTATTGCATATGGAGTGCTTTGATGCCATGGATGCAACGGTTTTAGCCCAAAACATTTGAGAAGGTGTGTGGCGGTAATTTTTCAATTTTCAGATTTTTACGCCCACATTAGATTTGGACTGTGATTTAGGAGACACTGTTGTTTGTTACTGCATGAAAACTCTCCAGGTTGTTTTCTGCAAGATCTCCTGAGTACACCCATGCCCCCCATGCATAGGTGTGCAAAGAGTTTGGCAAAATACAGCACCAATTGTAGAACATAAAAATGTACAAATAAAATGTAAAAGTCTGGTGCCTGTCAAACTGGGGATGCTCTCTAGGGGGGCACAGGCTGTTGTCACTGAAGTGCATGAAACGCAAAATGTTTTCATACCTTCTACGTGACATTGATTGGGGGTAAATGGGGGTAGAGCAGATGGGGCTACTGCTCCAGTAGGAGCGAATTGAGGGCTTCTTTATGATGCCCTCAGCATAGTAAGTGCCCAGAATTTCAGAAATTCTGGCACATCTAGCGGGGTCCATTGCTGCCTTGCCAAGTAGGAGTCTGGCTTCGCAGCACAATGCTGATGGGCATACAGATTTGATTGGGCCACGATGTGGCCCAACAAATCATCCCCCATAAACACCTGCAAAAACTGTGTGGCGGTAAATCCTGCAACATCAATATTGATGCCAGGATTTGCCGTGAAAGGAGGGATATCTGGCCTCTGGCGATGAGGCACTACCCACTCCTCAGCTGGAGCTGTGCGTCTCCTGCTGGCAGGTGGTGACCCAGGATCTGCATCAGAAACATCACTAGATACATCAGCCAGCGTAGATAATGTATCTATCGACGTCTCTGAGCAGTTAGCGGGGTCGAAATGAGGGTCTGAGTCTGACGCAGATGCCTCAGATTCTGACGCCAGGATGGCATATGCCTCCTCGGCGCTGTACACCCTCTCAGACATTATATATAATAGATTATAAAATTTTATAATTATTATATATATATAAGCGGATTGTTGGTTCTTAGAAGAACCGTTGGGTTTCACAAGAAAATACAAATAAACACCTAAATCTCTCTAAATCCCTCTAAACCTGCCTCAATTCTTCTAAATCTCCCTAAAATCTCTCTAAATCTGCCTCAATTTTTCTAATCTCACTAAATCTCACTAAAATCTCTAACCTGTCAAATCTGATCTCTCTCTCTCGCTCACCAAAACACAAGTGAGGAGAGGGAGGGAGAATCACAGAGGTCAGAGCCAATATTTACAAAATATTGACCTGACCTGACAAATTAGAAATTTTATTTTGATTTTTTATAACTTCTGATTGGATGTTGCTAGCCTGCCTCTCTGATGAGGCAGGCTAGGAACATCCCACTCAGCCCCAAGATGACCCTGCCCTTAGAACCCTAACCCTACCCCTAACCCTACCCCTAACCCTACCCCTAACCCTAACCCTACCCCTACCCCATTTTACACAAGTGAGGAGAGGGAGGGAGAATCACAGAGGTCAGAGCCAATATTTACAAAATATTGACCTGACCTGACAAATTAGAAATTTTATAACTTCTGATTGGATGTTGCTAGCCTGCCTCTCTGATGAGGCAGGCTAGGAACATCCCACTCAGCCCCAAGATGACCCTGCCCTTAGAACCCTAACCCTACCCCTAACCCTACCCCTAACCCTTTCCCTACCCCTAACCCTAACCCTAACCCTACCCCTAACCCTACCCCTAACCCTAACCCTACCCCTAACCCTACCCCTACCCCTAACCCTACCCCTAACCCTACCCCTAACCCTACCCCTACCCCTAACCTACCCCTAACCCTACCCCTAACCCTAACCCTACCCCTAACCCTACCCCTAACCCTACCCCTAACCCTACCCCTAACCCTACCCCTACCCCTACCTCTAACCCTAACCCTACCCCTAACCCTAACCCTAACCCTAACCCTACCCCTAACCGTCAGTTTATTTTATTTATTTTTATTTTTATTTTACTTTTTTTTTTCACTTTTTTTTCACTTTTTTTTACACTTTTTTTTACTCTGCTGGGTGCCTTGATCCCTCGAGGCACCCAGCAGAGCACCTGATCACTGATGTGATCGTTTTTGTACTGAGTGCCACGATACCTCGTGGCACTCAGTACTTCCTGCCGCTACCGGAAGTGATCGCTCGGGGGGAGCGATCACGGACGGACCGGCGGCAGGTAAGCATATTGCAAGGATGCCTCGATGTCGAGGCATCCTTGTAATATACTCAGAGCAGCTGGAAGCGATCTGATCGCTTCCAGCGCTCTCTAGAAGTGCCGGGCACCTCTCCGGTGAAACCGGATGTTGATCGCTCCCGGGGAGCGATCACATGGTGCCCCGGCACTTCTAAACGCCATTGCACGGCTGCCTGGACTCCCAGGCAGCCTGCAATGGCGTTTGAGCTGCTGGAAGCGATCCGATCGCTTCCAGCGCTCAAAAAACGGCAGGACGTACCATGTACGTCAGCGGGTCTAAGAGAGACCCGCTGCAATGACGTACATGGTACGTCCTCGGTCCTTAAGGGGTTAATTAGCGTTAGGACTTTGTAATCCTAATGCTAATTAACACTTTGCGCTCCCCATGTTAAGTATAGGGAGCGCAAAGTACAGCAACTAGGGATGAGCTGAACACCCCTGTGTTCGGTTCGTATCTGAACAGCCGAACGGCCGAAGTGTTCGAATACGAACTCGCACACCATGTTAATCAATGGGGGCCGAACACGCAAAATGTGTTCACAGTTCTCCTAAATGTACCGGTGGCTGCCGGTACATTTAGGAGACCTGTGGCTGCGGCCCCCAGCCCCCATAACTCACCTGTCCTGCAGCTGTCCCGGCCTCATGTTCCCCGGTCCGTCAGTTCCTCTGATCCGTCTGGCCGTGGCTCCTCTCTGCCCCACGTCTTCATGCAGAATGATCTGATTGGGCAAAGTCCTGCGCCTGACCTGGACTTTGTCCAATCAGGGCTCTAATTCAATATTGAGCCCTGATTGGGCAAAGTCCAGGTCAGGTGCAGGACTTTGCCCAAACAGAGCTCAGCATGAAGATGAGCTTTAACCAAGCTCTGATTGATTAAAGTCTTGCTCCGACTTTAACCAATCAGAGCTTGGTTAAAGCTGTGCCCCATGCCTCATCTTCATGCTTATGCTTAATAGGAACTTAAATCAATAAAAATGTAGTAAAAATGTGTCCAAATAATAAAAAAGTCAATACAAAATAATAATAAAAAGGCCTGTTATAACTAAAAACCTTTTAACAAACAAAAAAGTATTTAAAAAAAATACAAAAAGCACTTTTAAAAAATAAAAAATAAAGAGGGTTTTGCAAAAATAATAATAAATGATCTTTAAAAAATATACATATATATATTACATTTATTACATAGAAAACAATTTGATTCGCCTGTTTAAACCTGTGAAAGTGAAACACTGAAAATCAGGTAATTTCGACGAACGTTTGGTGCAATTTGGTGTTTTACTGTGAATAGACAAATCAATAGGTCTTAATGGGTCGAATTCGGCGCTGCCAAATGCCACCAAATTGCGGCAAAATGCACCGTATTTCACTGTCAATTCGCCTGTATTTGATGGATTGACAGCTTAGTGCATACACAAATTTCCCCGAAATTGCACCTACGGTGAAATTCCGCTTTTGGTGCAATTTGGTGGCAATTTTGGACGTTAGTGAATAATCTCCAATGTGTCTCTGGGAGTGTTTGCTAATGAATCCTGAAGCTGTGAAAATCCTGTTATCAGTTAACTAACTAGCTTCTTTAATGGCACAGACGCATGGCAAGGACCTAGTCGAGTGACAAACATGGATATTTCATAGCAAACATGCGTTATAAGAGTTACATCCCCATAAATGTACCATGTAAATGTCTAAAATATAATGCAAGAGGAGCCTTGCAAGAAAGCTCCAGGAGGATGTACAGTATGTACCATGTAAATGGGCTCATCTCATAAGAGCAGACATTAGGTTAGGAAGGACCGGACCTGCCAGGATGGAGTACATTGATGTTGTGGTAGACTTATACTAAAGTATGATCAGATTTTGTAACTAGACCAATTTATTCTACCTGAATCAGGTTTTTGTAAATACTATAGGGGTTATTTAGAGAGAGAAGATCTGGCACCGAGCAGGGAATTTTCCCCGTATAGTGACATTTCGGGGCCATTCGTCTATTCAGAGAGCAGGCAGTTCGCCAAATTTAGGCGAACTGCCAGCAAATACGGTGACTGTTCGAAGGCAGTGAAATCCCCCATAGAGAAGCAATGGCTAATCTATTCAGAGACACCGAACAGCAGTGAGAAGTTGCCGTAATTCCCTACTGTTTGGTGGTTTCATTCGGCAGGTTTATTCAGTCGAACCCCATAGGCTTCAATGGTAAAAATATTCCTGTTTTTATGCAATATCTAACAAACCGTTTATTATTTTAATCTGCAGTAAAAAAAATGTCTCTTTATTATTGATTTTTTTTAGAATCTTTTAGATTTTTTTGGGATGTTTTCGGCAAATTTTGTTTTCCATTTTTTTTCTTAATAGGGGATTTTCTATTTTCTGTAACAGACCTTTTTATTATCATTCATAGGACCTTATATGTAAATTCCAGGCATTTTCATTGAGTCATTTTTTTGCAATTTTGACACTTTTTCATTTTTTAATTTTTTTTACCCCTTTCGTCAGCTTGTCTGCTTTTTCCGGCGGCTGGGCTGCGCTGTGTTCGACGGCTCGTCGGCTTTTTCTGGACGTGTTTGTGTATTTTTGTGGCTGTTCGAGTGATCTGATACTCCGGATCATATCGGATGTGTTTTTCGATGGGTTTTCGGCGGGAGTTCGGCGGGTTTTCAGCAATTTTACAGCAGATTTTTGGGTCCGGTCCTTGCACGCCGGGGACCCTGCGGTGAATGCTGAATTCACCCAAGAATTAGCCCAAGATCGTGTCAACACAACATCAGGCTATGCTGAATGATTGCAAATGAAATTCGTTTGCTTCAAGCAACTTTCCTTTGCTTTTGGACTCCAGAAGGTGCCCCCAAAGTTTTAGCACCCTGGGTATGATACTCGGGGTGCTAAAACTGGTTAAAATCAGCTAAGCAATGTCCATATCAGACATTCCCGAGCTGACAAGTCACGGAGCCTTGAACTGATGTTCTAACTGCAGTAACTCAGTTTGGCCAGTAGATGGCAACACCTGCCTGTCAAATAGGTTATTACCATAAGAAATACAATTGGAAAATTCCCAAATATTATTTACTTACTGTATAATTAATAAAATATGATTTTCCCCAAAACCACTGGTTCCTCACGGCGGCTTTTCGAAAAATCACTTGGTAGTGAAGTAGTTAAATGTGCTAGTGGTTCTTAAACAATTTTTAAACAAGTAATCAACTAACAGTCGTTTGCCTTTCAATTTTTTTTTACAGTATTTATAGACAATCTCTGCTTAAATTTAGATTTGACGTTGGCTTTATTACTCTGCAGTACTCGAATACTGCTGTGCTTCATTATTATTTTCCGATTGAAGTATGCCCATTGATTGCTAGTTTCCTAACAAGCAGCGGGAACAACTGGTATTAGCTTTGTTTCACATCTAATTTAACAGGAAAGACTGAGTAAATAATTCCTTATTTTGTTTCTATTTTGCAGTCACTTGATTTAGCTACTCGAGAAAGTGAATATTTTTTTAAGTGGTACTTCATTGGCTTTATGTTTAAGCATGCATATTTTAAATAGTGAGTGTTAAGAGAGATACACAGAAATTACAGCTCATTTAAGAGAGCAGTGTGGATTGTTGCAGTTGTGTTCACAACCACTAAAGCTAAAGAGGCTTAAATTAGGGCTGGGGACAACGACCCTATTCCCTAGTTTGCGTTAACATGGGGATGCGAACCGGGGAAATCTTTGCCTGCAGGTTTCACCGTAGCATCCACATGTTAGAGCAATATTCCCGGGGCAGGCGCTACCTCAGCTTCCGCTCTGCTTTGAGTATCATCTCCTGGAGTTCATAGGACTCCATGGACTCTATTAAATTCTTTGCAGAAACGTTAACGTGCAAAAACGCATTGACGCGAGGGGAAAAACCCTTTGCGCAGAACGTCGTATTACAATGTCCGCGCAAAAAATGTGCGTTAACGTCTACCGCTGGTGAACCTGCGCGAACCCCGCCGAGCGTATTGTACGTTGCACGTCCTGTCCTTAACATTGTGAGCTCAAATGCGTTTGTGCGCTGGTACGCGGATGGTATTACAATCTATGCGCAAATTTTAACGGACCACGTTAGTGCGCGTAATTTTAACGTCTTTTAAAAGCTGGTGGTAACGGCAAATCTGAACGTTCTGGCCGAAAACCAAATACACCAGCCCAAAAATAAAAATACAGCACAGCATAGTTACACATTCTACACATACCCGAACAATAAAATTGAGAAGTTGTGCGTGTTTTTATTATTGCTGCAGCATATATGTGCAGATTGACTTTGACAGGTGCAAAAACTGAACGGGAGACAATCGTGGTTCTTAATTCTGATTGGCTGAATCGCGTGAAAAAACAGTCTACCCACCGATTTCTGCGCGCGGCGTTAATGCACTTGCATTTTTGTGCGTCTTTTTGACGCACGTTTTTTGATGCGCTCGGATTTTAATACCAGCGTTAATTTACGCGCGTTAATTTACGCGCGTTAACGTTTAACGCTTCGCACACAAATTAACACGCTGCGCGAACATTTTTACGCAAAGAATTTAATAGAGCCCCATGTAGGGTTGCGTTTTCGAGCCTCAAGCCCTGCGAGATCTCGATCTTGCAAGATCGCGTAGCGCTGCGGAGTTATCGCGGAGCGAAACTGGGAACGCTTTTTATTCCCAGTCTCACTCTGCTCCAGGCAACAAGAAGCAGCGGATTGGGCTGCCGTGATGAGCGGTGAGTATGGGATTTATTGGGGGGGGGTTAGGGTATGCTACATGAATCTGCAGATGTGGAATCATGTTACGGCAGCACTTTTGGCTTTTTGCATCCCAGTGTTAATTTGCACTAGCACTTTGTAATACGTTACTTATCGAATCGCTAATGGACGTTTGCGATCCTCATGTTAAGTATAGGATACGCAAAGTACAGTAAGCTCGTGGAAAAACCGATGCGCTAACAGGAGTAGCATCAGGAATGTAATATGGGGGGGCATGCATTAAACACACTTATCATGGTGCTAATGCTTACATATCGAGGCGCTTATGTTAGCGCCAACTATGGAATAGAGTCCATGGTCTGTTAAGGGAATGGACATAGGGATAAAGTTTGAGATAATAGGGGGTACAGGAGAAAGGATCCCTCCAGTTATCCTCATAGACATGTGCACTGAGTGTTTGCTGAATGGGTGGAGTTTATGCTTCAGGTTACCACCCTAACGTTCCTACGTTCCCTTGAATTATACGTCATGAAGGGTAGGGTAGCAAACTAATAACCAGAGTTTGTCAGTACGAGGTAACTTAATTACAATATGACTTTACGCAGCCTTAACCCCTTCACTCCAGAGATAACGCAGGTCTTCAAAGGCACTGCAGGTGCCCAATATCGAGTTATCTCAATCTGCAGATGAGCAGGACGAAAACAAATTAAATTCATTGGTTGCAAACCAATTTTGTTTGCTTTTGGGCTCCAGAACATGCCCCTAAAGATTTATCACTGTGAGCACAAGGACCAAGGTGCTGAAACTGTTTAAAACCGTTCCAGCTGATAAAACACAGAGCCACGAGCTGCAGTTGCAGTTGCAGCAACTCCGTTTGACCAGTAGATGCCGACATCTGCCTGCCAAACAGGTTATTGCAGAAAGGAAAACATTGGGAATATTCCCAAATATCTCTTACTCTATAATTAATTAAAATGACTTCCTTAAAAAAACACTACTTCCTGACAGTGTATTTCTTGAAAAAATCTCTTTGTAATGAAGAAGTTAAAGAGAAGGCTCTCCCTCCAGATTTGTTTGGGTTTCTTCATAGATGGATAAGGGTTTATGGAGAGTAAGGTTAGCTGCTTTATGGCTACGGTGCCTTAGGGTTGATTGATTAATCCTAGGGTTATGGTTAAAGGACGGATGTAAAAAAGAAATAAGGGTCTGGATTATTATTATTTTTTTGAGAAAGGATTTTACCAGGAAGGATACATTGAGATTTCTCTCGTTTACAAGAATGTCCTGGGTGGCGAGTATGTACCGTTAGGTGTCTTGCCAAGGACACTTACTGGAGAGGTGCTCTTGCTGGGATCGACCCTGTGTCTCCACAGTCTCTCTCCACAGTTATAGAGCAGTGATGTTACCTCTACTCCACCCAGCCGTCACTTAAAGGCACTTAAAGGAATTTTAGGGTTAGGGTTGAAGGATATAATATTTAAAAATCACTTTCAGGGTTGTCTCTCTAAGAATTACTGCAAACTGTAACTCCCATGATTCCCAAGCATTTAACAATGGCTTCCTATGGCTGTATGACCCTCCTAACCTTGTACTCGACTAGCAATAATGACACTCACCATGTGCTTCTAATTACTATAGCAACGAGATCACGAAACGCGTCACATAAATCAGACTATAGCACTACTCCACTCCTTTAAATGAGGTGACTTAAAGGGACGCTCTATGTACGCTGACCACTTACCTAATTAAAGTGGTCAGGCTATGTGGAGTGTTTCCCCTCTTCCACCAGACATGTTTGGCCAATATTGCTGTGTGAAGCGGAGGACTTTCATTTGCCCACACAGCTGTTAACAGCTTACAACTGTTTTTACGCTTCTTTTATTATTAAATTATTAAATATTTAAGGGGAGAAATGGGTAAAGGGGGGAATTCTTTATATTGTGTTCCCTTAAGAGATGTGACTTTTTGGTATTTTTTTTTGTATCAAGCTGATTATATTTGTATATAGCATTGCTATGACTACGGCTACTACTAGTAATAAGGAAATACCTACTAGAGATGTCCATTCATTTCGTAATGAATCTCAATTCGTTTGAAATTTCGTTAATTCATATTTTGGAATAACAAATTAGTTTTATTCGAATTGAAACGAAAATTAAACGAAACAGTGTATAAGGAAATTGATTTGTTGTTCTGTTTCACAAGAGAATCATTCCATTGATTGAATGATTCCTCTATGCACACTGCAGCGAAATGGTAAGTTTAACCCTAGCTTGCATTTTAACCCTTATATTTAACCCTAATCTAACAGTAATTGAGCAGGATTTATTTTTTAGTGATCCTAAAGTTCGAATCAATCCCAAACAACAACGAATTTATGAAAAAGAATCAGTTTCATTTTATTGTTTCACAATGCACCCCGGTCCCTGTCAATTGGCTGTGGTGCTGAATCTGTTGTATTCACCACCACAGACCAATAGACAACTCAATAGTTAACCCTAGCTTGCTTTTAAACCCTCATGTTTAACCCTAATCTAACAGTGATTGAGCAGTATGTTTTTTATTTTTTTTAGTGATCCGAAAATTCGAATCAATCCCAAATTATGAATCGAAATAAAACAAAATTACGAAATTACGGAAACAAATCAGTATTCAAACAAATTCAGTTTTGGACGAAATTATTTTCAAACGAAACAAAAATTTTTTGTAGCTGTACACACCTCTAATAACTACATGTACAACCAATTTAAGCCTGAAATAACTGTAAATCCCAAACTATTTCCATTGTACATATTTAATAGTAACAATATGTATCTATAATATCCTAACATATCGCTTAGGACGCTTATGCCAGGAATTACTTGAAAGTGAAAGAAAGCTCAATGAGTTTTTCCTGGTAAAAAAAATCCTAAAAATATACATAGAGACCTATGGAATATTCTTGTATTTTAGGTTATGGAAAAATGAACGTATTCCTTCCTGTATTCTGAAATATTAATTTGGGGTGCCTGAAATTCCTGGTTGAGTTTTTGAATCTTTATTCAATAGGCATAACGCTAAAGTTTTAACAGTCGTATAAGATTAACCTCGTCTGTGCTTTGTCAGGCAAACCATCTGATGAATTTACAGCCAGCCAGATGAAAATGCTATTTGGAGAGAGATTGAGAGTTTATTTGATTAAATCTATTTCTGCACTACCTTGACCTCTTCCTTGTGAAATAATCAGAACTGTTTAGCCATAATATTCAGCCATTAATAATGAATTACGTTGGAACGGGTTCCTCCAGCACTGCAAACCAACCCATTGGCTTTTGATTGTTCACTTTGGTTGCCGCATTATATAACATGCCCTGCAATTGAACAGCCTTGTGTTTATAAATGTACTGCATTTAGCTTATTTCACACCAATGTTCATGTTTATTATTGTTTGCTGTGCAGTTGGTAGAAAGAAGATTGATGTTGGGTTTGAATCATTTGCCAGCAAACCCGTTCTCACGTAGCAATTATCTATCTATCTATCTATCTATCTATCTATCTATCTATCTATCTATCTATCTATCTATCTCTATCTATCTATCTATCTATCTATCTATCTATCTCTATCTATCTATTTCTATCTATCTATCTATCTATCTATCTCTATCTATCTATTTCTATCTATCTATCTAATCTATCTATCTATCCATATCTATCTATCTATCTATCTATCTATCTATCTACTATCTATCTATCTATCTATCTATCTATCCATATCTATCTATCTATCTATCTATCTATCTATCTATCTATCCATATCTATCTCTATCTATCTATCTATCCATATCTATCTATCTATCTATCTATCTATCTATCTGTCTATCCATATCTATCT